>JAYESA010000008.1:148085054-148681935 GCA_036927795.1 Iris macrosiphon
CATTTTTTTGGAAAAATATAAAAATTATAGTATCAAGGGTTCCAAACAAACTATGCAAGAGTATCATAACTTTTGCTCCAAAACATGGAACTGTTTCGGAACTGTATCATTCCCGAACAAGAGAACTAACACTTCAAACGTTACATTAAGAGAAATGGAGAAATCTCAAACCTTTGAAACATGCCCTTGAATTAAATGGTGCTTACATCACATAAGAAGTGTGAAACTATAATTTTCAAATTTTTGGTTGCGTGTAAAAACACAACTTGAAAGCATGCATAGTTTTTGAAACCACATGTTTAGTTCTGCTAAGGCTCTCTAAAGAAGCCTACCCTACTACCACGTTCCACCCAAATACATTCCACATTTCAGTTCCCCAACCACGTACCTTAACATTTCACATTCCAGGTAATATTGGTCTTAAACACATCCAAGAGAATTATTCTCTCAGCTTCTATTTCACGTTATCATTCAAGTGAATTAAGGATTGAAAGAAAAGCATAAATATGCTCTCAAACAGTTGTCGCAAATAATGTATACATTTCCAAAAGTGACATTTTTATTTCCTAGACATTCAGGTCTCACATATTCTTGCTCTGGGCCTTGGCTAAGAAATAGAACTTTGCACCATTCATGTTTAAACATTGATGGAGTTTTATCTCCATTGTCCTACATAGGCTTGGTAAGGCTATTGGGTGCCCCACCAAACACCACAACCTCCTTAGCAGACTTTTGGTCCCAAGTAGAATCACTCTAACTTATAAATTCATTTAAGCAAATCCTAGATGCTTGATTCTTGTTTGTAGGCCTTCCTTTGAGATTAATAATGCTGCCAAGCAAAACCCATGTTAATGGGAAAAACATTGCTTGTTTGTGAGCCATTATTGGTAAGGAATCGTGCAACCAAGAAAATCCAAGGTAATGGGTTTTATGATACAGGACCAAATGACTGTCCCAATGCAGAGGTTGTTCATCCCACGTGCCTTGGAAACTACTTGATTACCCCCAGATAAAAAGGTCCTATCCAACAGGTAAGAATCAATTCCGCACAAACACCCCAAGTTTGACTCCAACAGTGACTTGATTTTCAGATGGTGCAGGCCTAGCAAACTGCCTGGCCTATATACAACTGACTCTGTTTTGCATGTTTCTTTAAGCCCAAACTTCACTAACCCACAACCAAACTCCATACAAAAACTCCTGCATTCATGAGATTGCTGGTGTCTTGTAGGACCCATACACTCCTGACACCTTCATGCAGCATAAGCTTGGTGTTTTCAGAAGGAACAGCCACTAAAGTATAACCATGCAACTGTAGTCGACTAGCCACCCAACTAATCATTATTATTAGTTGAGAAGTATTGTTCGCAGGAAAGCCCAGTTCGACATAACACAATATTGACTACCTTGCATGGGCCATGGAGCTCTTTGTAGCATCTCTCACTAGAGCAAGCAAGGTTATATAGCAGAATGCAGCCACAAAGCTGTTGGGGGCACCATAGCGGATAACGGACATTATAGTGGATAATTCCGGACAATATTGAAATGTGTTGCACCGATCACCATTTGTTGGTTGTCACTAAGTCATTGAAAACTACTCACACCAATCGCATCAATTGATACTATATATATATATATATATATATATATATATATATATATAGGGAGCGGATCCGGAGCCCCGCGGGAGCCCCGCAGGAGCCCCGCCGCTCCCAACCGTTGGATCGCGGGGGGTCTATGCGTGGCCCCCACGCAGGCCCCCCGATCCGATGGTGCGGGGGGCAGGGCTTCGGCGGGGGGGCAGGGCTTCGGCGGGGCTCCGGGAGCGGATCTTTTGATCCACTCATATATATATATATATATATATATATATATATATATATATATTCAAAGCTGTTGGGGGCACACCATAGCGGATAGCGGACATTAAAGTGCATAATTCCGGAAAATATTGAAATGTGTTGCACCGATCACCATCCGTTGGTTGTCACTAAGTCATTGAAAACTACTCACACCGATCGCATCAATTGACACTATATATATATATATATATATATATATATATATATAGAGAGAGAGAGAGAGAGAGAGAGAGAGAGAGAGAGACGGTTCAGATTTGAGAATTTGGCCTGACAACTGACAAGTGATGTAACCTATTAATGGACCATTTATCTTTATATGTAAAGATGGGTGTTATATCAACCAAGGATTCAATATAGTGGCAAAATATCGCTAAATCAGATGCTATAGCTACCACTATTTCTCTAATATGCTATTCTTATATTGTATAGCATAGCTCAAGTGGTTACAACTTTGAAATCTGTCACTATAATGGTTGCTGTAATAGCTTCATGGAGGAGTCTTTCTCTCTCTATCTTCTAGCCAAGGAAGAACTTGATGACCAGAATGCCTTTAACAAAACCAACAAAGCGACAAACATATTTAGATTGACCAAGTGCATGGGGACCACAAGGTTGAAGAGAGGCAATTTCCAATAGAAAATGCAGGTATCAAGGAAAAGAAATTCATGACCATGAGAACTGAAGTTAACACCCACAAGGCATAAACTCCTAGGTAACTTGAGAGGTACATTCCACTTGAGTGATCCAAGTAGAATTCCTTGTGCAAATACATGGTGATACCTGTCCTTCCGCCCTGCATGAAATCACCACCGAACAAGCGGGCAGGGGCGGCCGCCCTGGCCCAGGACAGGCTGTCTTGGGCGACGGCCCAGGGCCCAAATATTGAAGGGGCACCAACATGGGCATATTTAATTATGATGTATTATGGGACACTCTTAACACAAAATAGTTGTGGTGTAGTGGTTATAATGTTAAACTTTCACACTAAAGATCCTTAGTTCAATTCATGTTGGCAACAATTATTTTTTATATTTACTTTTATTTTAGTTAGTTAATTTTTTTACATTATGTACGAGGGCCCCATTTCGGAAGTCCGCCTCACAGGGGCCCGTGATAATGATTACTGTGACTACCACGAAAAAAGCAATAAGGGAAGGAAAATCCATGGTCATCTAAAGGAGGGAATAGGAAGACTGAATAAGAGGGTATAGCTCCTTCAGACTGTGGAAGGAGAGAACTAATTGCCGATATCTAGTGTGTTAAAGTTCCCGTAACTACACTAAACTCTAGAGTTGTAGTGAAGCTTATAAGAGCTGGATCATGCAGTAGTATAATTTTTTAAATATAAAATACTCCTAAATGTGTGCCTAATGAGATTTGGATTTTGTTTTGCTTTGATACCATGTTAAAGTCCCTCTGCTAATACACCAAAATTCTTAAGTTGTGTTGAGGGCTATATATCTTACTATTTACTACAACAAAGTAACACACAACTGAAGCCGTGAAGTCCGTCGTCATAAAGGAAGCTAAGAGTGTACATTCTGATAAAATATAAGATTGTGTCATAGCCTTCTTGTTACTTGTATGAGTCGTAACATGCAAAGGGATTTTTATCAAGCTAAGTGCATTCATAAGAAACACGCATATACAGATAATTTAGCATATACCTACAAGATACATAAGTGTCCCCATGTCAGGTTTCTGAATAGTTCCCATGTCCAATTTGAAAGAAACAGATTATAATTACAAACATTACAAATAGCCAGATATAGTTCACTTCACCAGTGATAATGGAGGTATCTGTCCTGGAAATTCACTCTAGCATGGAAATGTCTAATGTCATTGTCAGTGTTTGGAAGAATATATACAAGATCTAACATGAGTACAGGGTCCTCCATGGTTTGATGGTTTATGTGAATTTATCATGTTTATATCCTGTAAGCAATACCTCTTTATTCAGTAATAGCAAGAACCGTATATAAAACTGATAAAATATAAAGTTTATGGGATTTTTTTTTTTATATTCTTCTCCTTGTGAAGGCACAAATTGATATTATTACAATGTTATTTGGGTTAGAAACCCTAATCTATTTATAGTAGGAAACTAAAAAAGGAAAGGAATAAATATATAATTACAATACAATTTCCTATTTACGGAAAGGAAATAAAATAATAATTGCAATACAATTTTCTATTCCTAAATCCATTCCTCATGCCAACACTCCCTCATCAAGTTGGAGCATAGATGTCGCTAATGCCCAACTTGCCAAGTGAGTTATGGACCTTACTCAATATTGCCATCGTCAACATATCTGGCAATTGATCATCAGACTTAACGAATGAATATTGAATAATTTGTGACTCCAACTTTTCCTTGATAAAATGCATATTCACTTCAACATGTTTTGTTGTCATGTTGAATTAGATTACAAGATATGTCAATTTTCATTCTTAAACTTGATGGAAACCCAAGTTTTGTAAGCAACTCTCTCAACCATAGGCGCTTATAAACACCCTGGCCATAACCTGTAGCTCAGCTTCAGCACTAGACAAAGCCACCACCTTCTGCTTCTTGCTACACCATGTAACAAGATTTCCACTCACAAAAGTGAATTAACCAGACGTGGATCGTCGGTCGGGTAACATTTCCAACCCACTTTGTATCAGTATATCCATCTATCTTCAAATGACCATTCGTTGAGAACTTAATTCCCCTTCTTTGTGCAGACTTTAGATATCTAAGAACCTGAAGCACTGCATTCATATGATCTTCACTAGGAGCATGCAAAAAGTGACTCACCACACTTACGACATATGTAATATCAGGTCTAGTATCTGAAAAATAGATTAACCTTCCAACTAAAGATTGGTACTGCTCTTTGTTAGCCAGAATCTGATCAAGATATCCTCCTAAGTGATGATTCTGGATAATAGGTGTATCTGCAGGCTTGCAGTCAAGTAACTCCCCGCCTTTGCCAACAAGTCTAAGACATATTTTCTTTGATAAAGAAATATGCCTTCATCTGATCTAGAGATTCCAATTCCTAAAAATACTTAAGGCTACAGAGATCCTTCGTCTCAAATTCGGTAGCCAAGTAATTTTAAGTCTTGAGATTTCTTCTTGTATCCCCGGTCACACTCATGGCATCTACATAAATTATAAGAGTTGTCATATTACTTTGTCTATGTTTCAGAAAGGAATTGCTCTACCTGAAATATTATTTGATTTTCATAGCCATGTGAAACCTTCCAAACCAAGCTCTGGGCGAGTGCTTGTGGCCATACAAGGCCTTCTTTAATTTGCACACCATTGGTGACTTAGTAGAGGAAACATCCATATAAACCTTCTTCTTGAGATAACCATGGAGGAAAGCATTCTTCACATCAAATTGTTGTTGAGGCAATTTAGATTAGCAGCAAGAGAACAAAACTCGAAGTATATTAATTTTTGCCACCGAAGAAAAAGTCTCCCGATAATACCATATGTCTGAGTGTAGCCTTCCACAACAAATCTACCCGTATACCTCTCTATCGACCCATATGCTTTATACTTTATAGTATAGTATGGTATGGTATAGTATAGTATATATCCATCGACAACCAACGGTCTTCTTCCCTTTTGGTAAGAGAACTAAACTCCAAGTCTTATTCTCCTGAAATGCCTCCATCTCTTCTTCCATTGCCTTTGTCCATTTAGGATCAGAAAGGGCTTCATCCATTTTATTCGGAATATGAACTGCTAATACTTGATGCACAAAAGCTTTCCTTGAAGTTAATAATCGGTAGGAGGACACATGATTACCAATAGAATATCTCGTTGTTTTATAATCAGGCTTCCTTCTATTACGTGTGGTGGGTAACTAAAAAGCATATGTGGTGAATAACTAAAAAGCAACGGATTCATTCAACGAGTTATCTAATACATGTTCATGGGGTGTAGACTTACCTCAGGAATATTTGCAGGAGTCTCATCGGAGGATAATTTAGAACTCGGTGAAGGGGGGGGGGGGGGGGGGGGGGAACATAATCGCCAAACATTGCATTGTCCGGTTGGTCATCTGTAACGGACTAACCGGTCAGTTCGGGGTCTCTAGTCTCGGCCTGTAACTCGCACTGGAACGACCGATTGTCAGATAGGTAACAAGCGATCAGTGATACTGTTTTTGCCTCTTGGTTGTCCGAAATGTCTAGAAATTGGAACGAATTCTTCTCTTCACTCAGACTCTTGGGGAGAATACCATAATATGTCTTTGACTCCAAAAACGTAACATCCACATCACAGGTTTTTCGTGTCGGTCGATCATAATACTGATATCCCTTTTGATGAGTAGAAAATCCCAGAAAGAAATAGCATACGACACGTGGATCAAACTTGGTACGCTGATTTTTGTGGAAAACCAAATATTCAATGAGGGAGAGTTAGAACTGAAGATAATGGTCTAAAACTCGCCAAATATTGAAGCAGTGTTTAATAACTCCAAAGCTCTAGATGACATACAACTCATCAAATATACCACAGTAGCAATGACATCATCCTAGTAAGTTTGACGAATATGGACTCTAGTAAGAATAGCTCTAGCAGTTTCCAAAATGTGTCGATTCTTCCCTTACGCACTATCGTTTTGTTGTGGAGTCTGCTAGGTAATTTCATGTAATATGTCATGAATCGAGAAATAATTAGCAAAAACAATATTCACATATTCTCCACCATTATCTGATCGGGGCATCTGAATCTTAGTAGAGAACTATGTCTGAACCATATTATGAAAATTCTGAAAAGTGGTAAGCACGTCACTTTTGTTCTTCAATATATAAAGCCATGTCATTCGAGTGCAAAATAATCACAAATATAACAAAGCACCGAATTCCAGAGCGTGAAATACTAGATGGTTCCCAAAATTTGAATGAATTAAGGCAAATGGAGAAACATGGTGACTCTTGGCCAATATGCAAGTATCACATTTAAATCTGAATCATTAAAACCAATAAACGAACTAGGAAACAAATACTTCATATATGAGAACGATGGATGTCCCAGGCGTTGGTGCAATAGCCAGATATGTCGTTTCTTCTCCTCATTTGAACCTTTCACAAAATTAACTTTGCATGAGCTTACATTTTGCAGATAATACAACCTCCTATTTTAGTACCACGTTCGATAATCTCCTTGCTATGAATATCTTGAAGGATACATGATTACACAACAATAAAGTTGTTTGCTAACTTGTCCCAACTCACATCAACTTATTAGATAATGAGGGAATAAGCAAAGCATCGACAAAGACAATCGTGGACTAGGAGTAACACTTAAAACCCATGTGACTGTTGAGGCAACACCATTCGCACACAACACTAGTTTGATGTGGCTCAGTCATATTCTCCAAATCATTGGGATCAAATGTCATATGATTTGTAGCTTCAGAATCAATAATCCAAGCACTACAGAGTAGAAGTATAGAATACATAACCAAGATTACCTAAATCACTGTGTGTTTTCTATACGAGATGACACCTGTGAAACAATAGAGTTGGGGTTCGGCCGAAGCAACAAGAGAGGCTTGGGCTTGATTTGCAATGGCTGCTTCACGTTGTTTCTTAGACTTCAATTCTTTCCACCACTCTAGATATCCATATAATTTGAAACATTGATCACGTCCATGCTTAAGACTCTCACAATAAGTACAGCCTTCTTCAGGTACTGGAGGTTTCGAGTAGAAGGGCTTGGCAGACCGTGCAGCTAGAGGGCGGTAGGCTGTGCAGCTGGTGGGACAACAGTCAACATAGGAGCGGAAGATTCATGATGAAGAGTCACTGGTGGTACCAAATTTTGAACCTGAAGTTGTGACTAAATTATTTGAGTCGTTATCTAAATTCATGTAGGTGTCAAATTTAATTCCAACATCTAACAGTGATGAAAGGACTTCCATCGTTCTTCTTCATGGTGGAGGATTCATCAAAGAGCCCACTATCTAGATCGCCGTCACCCATCTTCTTCTTATTTGATTAGGGTAGGGTATAATTTCAAGCAGAACAAAAATCCTAGGATCTCCCCTCGGATACCATGATAAAATATAATGTTTATGAGAATTTTTTGTATATTCTTCACCTTGTGGAGGCACAAATATATAGTATTACAATGTTATTAGGGTTAGAAACCCTAATCTACTTATAGTAGGAAACTAAAAAAGGAAAGAAAATAAAAATATAATTATAATACATTTTCCTATTTAAGAAAAGGAAATAAAACAATAATTGGAATACAATTTCCTACTCCAAAATTAATTCCTCATGACAACAAAAACAACATGAACAACAAAGCCGGTTATGATTAACCCTCCATTCAGGTACTAAGGGCAATTTCCTTTGTTACATTAGCAACTACCTTATGGCCTATCCTATTCACTACCTTAGTCCAGGTTCCTTTTGGTCTTTCAAAATCATAGTTCTGTCCGTATCATTATCAAATGCCATGTTATACAGGTCCCTTATTCTACTTCTCTCTCAAATTTTCATTTTAACAATTTTGTGACATGTTTTCAGTGCCCAACATTTTTAACAGAAAGCAAGGCTGTTCTAATAACTGTCCTACAGAATTCCCGTCAATTTCATGGGTAGCCCTATGATCATATAATACTCAAGAGTCAAGAGGCACTTCTCTAGTTGAACCATAAAAGCTTAGTTCTACGAGAAATATCCAACTTAATCTACACATTGATGATTGATTGATCTTAACAAAAGTGATCACTCTTGAGTGTTTCTTAACCATCTTTGTTGACTACTCCCTCAATTCTATAAAGGGTAAAAGGGTCAGGAGCCATAAAATATAAATTATATCAGCTGGCTGATGCATTAAAAGTGTTGCAACAACATATTGAGATGAATGATAATATAATACAGCTTTTAAACTTTTTTTTTCTTCTATGAAATATTCCAGTACTTTCATGTGACCATCATAATAAAGCAAATATAATGCCTCAATACCGGATCACCTCTGCCAAAAGAAGTCCAAACAAAAAGAATCATTTATATTCAATGCTTACCTGCCCATCAGCAATTATGACTAAAACATGGTATTGTCCACCACTTTGTGCCACTATGGTCATAGCCATTTCAATAATTGGAGCAAATGATGTTGGGCCTAAAAAACAAAGATTATCAAGCGATAGTTAAATATGATCAAATGTTAAAAAATAAATATAAATTGATAACAGCAACAGCAACAACAACAACAAAATAAATATAAATTGATAATAATAAATATAAATTAATAATAAAGAAACAGGTAAAGTAGGAAAGTACCAGCCAACCGTAAATCTGGGACGATTTCTCTGTATCGTGATAAAGCCTCTGGAAACCCACGACATGGTCGCTCATCCTGATAGAAGCTAAAAACATCTTGGTCGTGCGTTGATGCTGTTAAACAGTATTTACATCTCACTTAGTCAATACACATACGAATAATATTATTGCTAGAGAACCCAATGAAATTCTGATATTACCATCTCCAAATCCAAAAGATGGGATCAAATTATCCTCATCAAATGCTGACAATGTTCTTCCAATGACGGAAATTGCTTGTTCATATGGATTTTGAATATCACCAATATGGTGCAAGCTGCGGCCGTTGAATGAATGCTTCCCTGCTTGCTCAAAATTTTCCACTTTAGTATTGCAGGAAGATTAAACAAAAATCTTTAGCGTATAGCATTACAGATTATAACCTGTCCACTCATTGCTCTTTGTGAAGTCAATACCGACAATAAGATTCGAAGATTCAAGACCAGCTCGCGCAAGAGCCTCAGTAACCTGTAATGAATATTAATTATCACATAGAAATTTCAATGCAAAGAAAACAAATGATAAATATGCAAGTATCACTGTGACATGTACAAAATGCTTCCCTTCCACATTATGAGAGCACACAAAATTCAGGAATCAATAAAAGCACCAAAATAGCTCGCCTAAATTTGAACTCCCTAGATCTGCAGACCCTCTGCACTTGCAGGAGCCTCGAAGCACACAAACATTACTTCATACCACGATTTAAATGACAGCTTATATAATGAAGAAATCACTGACTTGTCCACAAGATGCAAATAAGTTTACCGGAATATACATGTAGTTGAAAAGTCTTCATTAGGATCTGCTCTTGTTTTGTAGGATACCAAAATTCACATTTCTATATTCTACAAGCCAACTTACTGACAGGATTAAACTTTAACTGAGAGGGTTGGTCTGAAAGTAATTATTGAAGCGCTCTCTTGTGTTTGCAATTATCGGAGGGAATCAAGAAATCATGAATACGAACAAAATATGAAACTAATGGGCTGGAGAAGGGTTCAAGAGTGTCTTTACTTGTATAAGTATTACACAATTGATGAAGCTAGTCTATAACTGACTGATTTCCAGTGAGTGAACAACTAACTTTGCTGTCATATTCCAGTGAGTGAACAACTAACTTCGCTGTCGTATTCTGCCAACTAGCTTTCTTCACACTAGATGCCTAAGCAATCTGCCTAGAAGCTCGGAGAGAGCAGAACGTTTAGAATGAGGGAACCAGCAGGGGCAATGAACAGTCCGCACCTCAATTTTCTATCTACTCAAAGAAAAAAGGTAGGAGCTAAAAATTGGGTTTACTCCTCTAAGATTCAACACACTAAAGGATGATGAAGAGAAATAGCAGATACTAGCCTAACTTAAGTTCTTAGAGAGGAACAACAAAGTGGATGCATATTGTTACTAATGTACTGTGCATATAATCTATCAAAAAACTGAGCTCAACAATTAAGATTCATCCTTAACCCTTCAACTGTTCTAATGAAGTCATGTTGCAACATTAAAAGATGAAACAAAGTTCTGGAAGCAGTTTCCATCATTTTTGGTTTCATCTCAAACATAACTCTGTAGCTCGATTTACATCTTTCTAAATGAAGGTATGTCGGACAGGGTTGCACTGTTGCACTGGATTGCTTG
Source organism: Iris macrosiphon (assembly GCA_036927795.1). Classification (NCBI taxonomy): domain Eukaryota; kingdom Viridiplantae; phylum Streptophyta; class Magnoliopsida; order Asparagales; family Iridaceae; genus Iris; species Iris macrosiphon. The sequence goes on from JAYESA010000008.1 coordinate 148,095,890, forward strand.
TACAATTTGCACTCTCTTCGCCCTTCGCTTTCACAGCAACATCGAGAGTCAAGACCCCCTTGAGTAATTATATACCATATCCTCCAAGTTAAACACAAGCAGTTACATAGGCAAACATCCTCCTAGTTTACAATCCCAGTGACAAGAAACCTTCTTAAGCATCTAGGAGGTTGTTGATCCAACCAACCTTTTGCTGTAAGTTCTTAGCCTTTGTTCAGTAACTCCAAATTTGACACAAATGGTTCGATCAGAACCACTTTATCCAATTATCACTGAAATGTTGTCCGACATGATGTCGATTCATAATATGACGTAAACCCTAAAATAAGTGGCCATCTTAAACAACATAATCCTATAGTGGTTATGGTGAACACGATGTGGGTTGATATAACGGCTAGCTTTTAGGATGAGTTCTCCCAAGCTTTGAATCAGCCAGTTTAAAACAAAAGTGCTGATAAAATATCCCTACGAAACAACAAGAGCCCTTATCAAGAATGAACCTGCTCCAACGAACTGTAATTATCGGCTATCTGGGTGAGGCACCGGTCCAACCCCCGGTGCGGCCTCGCCGCATTCTTGGGCGGCGGCTGGTAACTTGGCTGCGGCTGCACAGGGTAGTCTGCCGGTGGCTGGTGACTCGGTTGCTGCTGTGCAGGGTAGTCTGCCGGCGGCTGGTGACTCGGCTGCTGCTGTGCAGGGTAGCCCGGCAGGGGGTAAGCACGGGGCGGGGAGTAGGCTGGATACGGCGACTGGTACGTTCCGGCATCATAAGAATTGGAACCCTGTGACGAAGGCGGCTGGGGTGGAGGAGGGTTAGCCTGGCTAAGGGATTGGCCCCATGACTCCGCCCGCGGATAAGTCCGGTCGAAGGACTCGCGGAGGTCGATACCCTTGGAACTCTGTCCTCCCATCACCACTCTCAATTCAAGAAGACCCACAATTTTTTTTTGGGGGAAATAGCACACTTAACAACACCTGCAGAATTAAGAGAAGGGGTCAATGAGAGGAGACAGTTCCAAAATTCCAAAAAGGAAGAGGGAAAGGTGGCTGCTTTCTTCCGGGAAACCGAACACGCAACTGCCCCAAAAACTTATCCATAATTAAAGATTGAAGATCAGCAACAAAAAAACGTTTTTTACAAGTAAACAAAACTTAGAGACTAAGAGAACAAAAGAAAACTACACAGAAAATTCCATTTTCCCCCCTCTCATTTCAGTGTTATCAAAACGAGGGATCAATCGTTCAAGAATTAAATCAAGATTTCTTTTTTAAGAAAATTGCTAAAAAAAAAAAATATAGTTACATTCGATTTTTCATTATGAAAAAAGGAGACAACTTTATAGAACAAACCAAGATTTGTTCCTAATATGTAAAGAAAAATGCCCAAAATTTCCAGTGATTTTCTGTTTTTGGGTGGTTATACAATTGAATGGTAAGAAAGAGGGAGCTTTTTATGAGGAAGAACATTAGATTGCTCAAAATTGGTTAGGAAAAAAAAAAGAATCCAATATTCTTTTGATACCCCCATTATTTCCTAGGAAATCTGGGTTGTGAAAAAAATTGGATGTCGAGTGTAGCAATACTACCTGGAGCAAACCAAAATATTCAGGGAATATGCTGCTGTTGTTCTTTCTCCAATTCTATTTTCTTCCTAGAAAGAGCTTCTCCTTTTCTGGTCTGTTCAACTTTGATTTGTTTGGATATAAAATTCAGATTCAGATTAATTTGCACTTTAATACCCCGAGTATTCCCAATTACATCATCCAAGTAACCGTCATCAACTTTTAAGTTTTTACAACTTAATAATATCGATTAGGGCGCTGCTACCTTGCCTGCGCACGGCCCAGCCTGCCACCACGGGTAATGGAGGGCTGACCCGAATTTTGTACGAGTGGGCCCCGAAGGGTGCATGGGGTAGAGGTGGGCGAATGGTTGCAGTTAGTTGTAACTTAGACGTCCCCTCCCTCCTGCGGTCAATTTATCATTTCCCTATCGGTTAAACTGTCGTCCAACTTAATTGTGTTGCAGTTAGTTGTAACTTACTAGATGATTGTGCCAACAAATAACAGATATATATTTATCGATTTGTAATTTTGTAAATATGTTTTCTCTCTGTTTATTAACCCATCATACTATTATAAGGGTTTCTTTTATCGGGACAACATTTTTTTTACTAGGGACTAGCCAAAAGATATTATTTTTATTTATAAGTTTACCAACCTAAAATTTTACTCATGGTAGCCCACTACCTAGTATAAAAGCTTGGTTTTATATATTTTTTTTTCTCCTTTCATATTTTGCTTCTTCTTTCTCCCAAATTTAAAATATGTTAGGGTTCCATCTTCATGCATAGATTTCATCTTGTAGAGTTTCAAATATGATTTATCATTCATTTAGAGAGTAATTTCTGAACTTTCGAACCCATTAAATATATTTTTTTCCTTTCGTAAATTCGTGTACAGTCGCCACGGAGACGATGATGGGCTATCAAAATTTTGACAGTCCCGTATATAGTTAGGACTATCAAAAATTATGACAATCCTGACCATATACATGACTGTCAAAATTTACGACAATCTGATATAATGCAAAGAAAAAAATTGATAAAATGTATTTATTATAGGACTGTCAAAATGTTGACAGTTCTGACTACTGTCAGGACTATTAAAATTTTGACAGTCCGAATAATCCAGTAGTTTTTTTTATGACTGTCAAAATTTTGACCACACTAAAAATTCAATAAATATTTTTTTAGAACTGTCAAAATTTTGACAGTCCTAAGAATTCAGTGAAAATTGAGGAAGGAAAAGCAAAGATGGCTCCTGGTTTAGGCCTAGATTTGAAGCTCTCCACCACCAAATTCATCTCCAACCTCTCCAAAGTCCCATCCTCCTCCTCCTCTCCCATAAACGACCCACAAGCCAAAATCTCCATACTGAAATACCACATCAACATCCTGGAAGAGGAGAGGCGCAAGATCGAGCAAGAGCTCCCCCTTTGCATGCACCTCGTTGATGATGGTATTATTATTATTATTATTATTATTATTATTATTATTATTTTTTAAATTTTTTTTGATTGATTTATTTTAAAATCGAATTTTGGGATTGTCCATCTTGTCAAATTTTGACCTTTCGGTGTTCTTCTTGTCGAACTTTTGCAATGATCGGCGCAATGAAGGAGGAGGTGGAGCAATGCCCGAGAGAACCAATCCAAGAGTTCATGTCCATGGTTGTCACTCCCCGTTTCCAATATACGTATTTGGACGTATTATTTCTTATTTGCATGTTAATTAGGTTGCATGGAGACTAGACCCATATTCTTTGGTTTAGATTGGTTCATGGTTATTTTTTTGGTTGGTTTGGTCATGAGTTGAATCCGTGGTCTAAATCTCAACCATAACTATATAAACCAACTTCTTTCTCTCTTCCCTCATTCTCTCATTTTGCTCTCTTTCTTTATTTTAGGCAAGTACACCTTGCATGACATGGAAAAACCTTTCGATTTTGATTCTTGCCTTTTTTTTGTATTTTATTAGTCTAATATGTGTGCATTATGATTCTAAGCACTTTTAATACTTGAATTTTTTTGATTTTGATGGATGGATATGAGTAGATCTACATTTGAAGATTAGGGTTTTCTTGGGTTCTATGAGTTTTTATTGGTTTTTATCTGCTTAAACTTAGTATCTTTGAAAAACTAATTGTTCCATGTGGTAGAACATTCAATTTTGTGCGATTTTGACTTTTTTTTACTTGATTTGGAGTTAAAATAAAGTTTTTATGAAGGAAACAAATCTTTGGTTTTGAGCTTTCCGCCATGGCTAAACTTGCTGTCTGGAGAAGACAAAGTTCTCATGCGGCCAGCATCTATGCGGCCGAGAGTTCTATGCGGCCTGATCCTTATGCGTCCTGGACTCTTTGTCGCATATGCCATCATAGCATGCTTCCATCTTGTTGGATGCATGACTGATTATTACACAAAGTATTCTGGAACTAAGTACTTGGAAAAGTCCTAAGTAACAGAGCTCATTGTGTTTCACTTGCTGAACGAATGAGAAATTCACTAAGTCCAAGAGACATCCATGCGGCAATCAGAGCATGCGGCAGGTGGACTTATGCGACAGTGACCCTATGCGCCTCTTTTCTTTTGGACGCATAACTCTGCTCGCCTTGTACAATTTTTTTCATAAATTTGTCTTTTCTTCCTGACACACTTTATGGCTTGTCACGTCCATCACTTCAGTCACTTCTCTGATACAAATTTATTGGCCGTCACTCAGCACTTGTCCCAAGGAGCGGACTTTGCCTTGACCTATGCGACACTGACCAATGCGCCACTGACTCCTATGCGGCCTTGACCTATGCGTCCCCGATCCTATGCGGCCCTATGTGCATGATTTATTGATTTTTCTGGGTTGGTATTTTGTTGGATTTTGTGAGTGTATGTGAGCTAAGTGACCATGTGTTAGACTCGACTAAGTGTCCGACCCGACTATGTGCAAGACTAGGCTATGCGCTAAGTGGCCATATTACCCATGCGCCAAGTGACTATGACCACCTATGTGCCTGACTTAACTAATGTGTTGCTATGTGCTATAACTCATGTGATTTACCAATGATTGGTAACTTGACTCGGCTATTGGTATCCATGCTGATACACTTACTACGTGCTACGTGTTCCTATGTGCTAAGTATTCCTATGCGATTATGTTATATGTTTTACATCGAGGTGTACCTACGTGTTATGCGACATGTAATATGATACGATTTCCTCCAGCATGGACATCATAGTTGGTCGATAACCAAGCGTGGCTAGAACTTGTGTTGATTATTGCATTATGCTGGATGAATCCAAATTAAACTATCAAGGGACAAAGTGGATTCGTATCCAGTGCGCCCGTACCGCGGTACAACATATAAGGGAAATAACATGTGACCACGCTATGGGATTCCAGCTAACCGTAGGGTTAACTAGGCAACAAAAACTTGTAGAGCATTGGGAGGGATGAAATTTCGAGATCGCGCTTAACTAGTGTGAGCACCCTAATTTTTTATATAGGGTTATTTTAGTAATTAGCAATTTTTTTATTTAATTTAAATATTTATTTGGTAATTTATTGAACTATAGAAACTCTTTGCCATAGTCTTGAGATTTTTAGTACAACATTAGCCCTTACCTTCCAACCAACTTTGCATACTAGACTTAGACGAGCCCAATTAGGCCAATATATTGATTGTCACTCCTAAAATCATATTCATATGCTTCGTTTTGGTTGCACAACTTTTGCGGCACAAAATCTAGAAATTCGTAATTTAGCACATTATAATTGCGTATGATTTTAATGTGCAACGCCAACCCTTTTCGTCCAACCAACTTCATATCCATGAGTCTAACTGGACCTAATATCACCATGTTAAGGGTGACTCATTCATTTAAATTTTTACATGCTTTATAAACATCACATGGTTCGAATTCTAGTTTTAAATACCTATTTTTTATTTTTGGAAACTAAATCCTTGCATATCTTTTGTGCACCTTAATTAAATCAAATTATGTCACTACCCCATTTCTAGGGCAGGGTATTTTTTTTTAAATTTGGTAAATTGTGTATTGATCATAAATATTTGTATTAATATCTAATTAGATGCATGTATTTATTTTTATTAGTTGTTTTAGGGTTTTGGCTAGTCTGAACCCATGTCAGACCCTAGTGGACCCTTGTCAGACCCAACCAACACCCTTGTCAGACTTATTTATTGGTTTAGAATAGTTATTTATATTTTAATTAGTTAGTTGGAGTGATTAGGATTTAGTTATAGTGTATTTGGAACCCAAACCCTAATTAATATGACTTATATGAGGGGTATTTTAGACTTTGTACCCATGTCTAACCCTAACCCAACCCTCCATTACATGGCCGGCCCCCTCCCCCTTTCCTTTCCATTTTCTTCTTCTTCATTTTCCTTCCTCTATTCTCTTTCTTCACTTCTTCCATTTGCTTCTTCCATTTTCAAGTAAGTATTCTCACCTTCCCTCTCTTCTTTCACTTACTTCCCTCTTTAATGCAAATCCTAAACTTTCATTTTCCTCTAACCTAGGTGTGTAGAGCCTAAATTTGGTGTAGGAGCTTAGTTTGGAGGCTTGGAGGCTTGGTGTGGTGGATTTTGGGTTTTTTGGAGACTTTGGCCTTGGGATTCCAACTCACAAGAGGTAAACCCTAACTTTCCTCTTAGTGATTACTCTAATATAGTATAATTAGTAGTTTAGAACCTTCCTAGACCTTAGGGCTACCCATGGGAGAAAGTTGGAGCTTGTTTGGATATGTTTGGAGACTTTGGCATAGGGTTTTGTGTCAATTTTGGGTAAAATCCGAGATTGGTCCAATTTTGGGTGTTGTCCTAGGTTAGACGGACCTAGGTAGACGTGTTTGGATATCTTGAGGGTAGGTACGTGTCCCCGTTCGGATACGTGAGGTCGTATCGCGGAGTTTTGGCGTTTCGGACGATTTGGGGGTTTTGTCACTACCCAATTCTAGAAAATAGGGTATTATTTTTTTTATTTGATAAATAGTGGTTTGTATTTAATTAATTATATTTATATTTATTTAGTGCTTATTTTATTTTTTTAATGATTGTTTTAGGGTTTTGGCTAGCCTGGACCCATGTCCGACCCTAGTGGACCCATGTCCGACCCAGCCCACACCCTTGTGAGAATTATTTTGGGGCTTAGAATTATTATTTTATTTTTAGGAGGTTAGTTGGAAAGATTTGGAACTAGTTTGAGTGCTTTTGGAACCCGGAACCCAAAACCAAGTCAAGTAGGGGCATTTTGGGAATGTGGAACTTAGTGGAACCCCTATTTACTTCCTTGGCCGGCCCCCTACCTACCCCATCCGTGGAACACAGCAGCTTCTTCTCCCCTCTCTTCATTCCACTTCTTCCACTTCTTCTTCTTCTTCTTCTTCATTTCTTCTTCTCCACTTCTCCTTTCTTCTTCCTTCTTCTTCCAAGTAAGCTTCTCTTCACTTTTCTTCTTTCTTTCTTCCATTCCTTCTTCTTTAAGCTAACCCTAACCTTCCATTTTCTCTAACCTAGATGTATGGAGCCTAGACTTTGTGTGGAGGCTAGTTTTGGTGGCTTGGAGCTTGAGGGAGGTGATTTCTAGGGGTTGTGAGACTTTGGCCTTGGGATTCCAACTCCCAAGAGGTAAAACCTAACTTTCTCCTTCCTAATTATTTTTATGTAGTGTAATTAGTGTTGTAGAACCCTCCTAGACCCTAACTCTACCCGTAGGAGGAAGTTGGAACTAGTTTGGGTGAGTTTAGAGACTTTGACATTAGATTTTGTGTCGAATTCGGGTGGAATCCGAATTTGGCCCAATTTTGGGTGATGTCCTAGGTTAGATGGACCTAGGTAGGCGTTGTCGGGTGTCTAGAGGGTGAGTGCGTGTCTCCGTTTGGACAAGGAAAGCCGCGTCGCGGAGAAACGGGCGTTTCGGGCGAAATTAGGGCTTTTCGTCGTCGCCGATTCTAAGTGCGTGCGCGTTTCCGCCACGGGCCTAGAATCGACGTGGGAGCACATTTTCTAGGATCTAAACATCGTGTAAAGCGCGTGGGTAAATTTTGGGCCGATTCCGAGTTTGTTTGGTGTGCGTTTCAGGAGGTTTTCCGAGCCGCGCACCACGTGTTCGTCGAAATGACCGAACGGCCATTTCGACTTGGTTTCCTCGTTTCGGGCTTGTGCGCGCGTTGGGTTAGTATCGGGGAGTGTGTGCTAGAGTTTTCGAGTTATATTTTATATATTTTAGGGTATTGGTGAGTGTCGGGGTCGTTGGGCGTGAGTGGGGCGTGTGGTTTGGGTGGTGTTGTGTGTTGTGTTGTGTTAGTGTATATGTATCTATATATATATATTTTGGGTGTATGTATATATATATATATATATATATATATATATATATATATATATATATATATATATATATATATATAGTTGAGAGTGTGTGTAGATATATATATATTAAGTTTATATATATATATATGGCTATGTATATATTTATGTGTGTGTGTGTTGTTAGTGTTGTGAGTGTGTGTGTGTGTATTAGTGTGTGAGTGTGTTAGTGTGTGTGTTAGAGTGTGTAGATGAGTGTGAATATATATAGATATCTAGTTATATATATATAGATATATATGTATGTATATATATATAGAGGATGATATATATATAGGTATATATATAGGAGTGTGTGTGTGTGTGTATGTGAGAGGAAGGCCTCCTTTGGGAGAGGATTTTATATATATATTGCGTGGTTGCCTCCTTTGGGAGAGGATTTTATATATATATTGCGTGGTTTTGCCCTCCTTTTGGAGAGGTCATGCCGGATTTTTCAGTGAGATATAGATAGATATGGTTGACCTAGAACGGACCTTTACAGCGTTCTACCGCCGATTCTGCGGCGTAGGCTGGACGTACCCACGGCTCATGCCCGATTTTCGGGTGCGGGTCGTGACACGTTTTTGGTGGTGGCCCATGCAGGTCTGCTTTTAGGGTTACCTGCAATAGGATATAGGAGATAGGCTGAGAGAGAGTGTGCTCAATCACAACTAGGACCCTTCCTACTTCCTTTTGCTATCTTTAATTTTTCTGAAATTGTTTCTTTTGTAATATTACTGTCCTTCATTGATGTTATCGTTTCATGCACTGTATTGACTTCTTTTGGTCTGTGTTCAGGATGCCTCCGAAGACCAGATCTCAGCGCACCGCCCTAGCAGCTGCCACCGAGAGGTCTGCCACCTCTCGACCTGCTCGACGTCCGGCAGCCGCTACCGCTCCACTCGCCACTCCTGCGGTTGAGGGAGCTTCAGTTTCTCTCGGAGATCCCCTTACTCCCATTGATCCGAGAGCCACCCCAGTTGTCCCGGTGGTACCTCCTCCACCACCGCCTGCGCCAGTAGATGCTACGTAGTTGTTCGCATTCTTCCGAGAGATGATGGATGCGCAGTACCGCCAGACAGATGTTATGAGGATGGGCATTGAGAATGCTCATCAGGTGGCTATGACAGCTGTCGACAGAGTGGCTCAGATCCAGCCACAGCCAGAGCAGGCTCAGTATCCTAGGCCGGGTACTATCATCGATTTTCAGAGGATGCGGCCTAAGGAGTTCCGCGGCACAGAGGGGATCATGTACGCCGACGACTGGATCGAGCATATAGAGGGCATTTTCAGGCTGGCGATGATCCCAGCCAGCATGCAGATAGAGGCAGCGGGCAGCCAGATGTTCGACCTTGCCCTCACTTGGTTCCGCACGGATACGCGAATAGCAGCTCCGGGATTGACTTGGGAGGCTTTTAAGAAGCTTTTCAAGGAGAAGTTCTTCCCGGACGTGGCTCTCAGTGCCTTAGAGAGTCAGTTCGAGGCGCTCGTCCAGGGGAGTATGCTAGTGGATGAGTATGCAGCGGAGTTCTGCCGTCTGGGCAGATTTGTTGAGGGGTTGTCTGAGGCAGCGAAGGCGCGGAAGTTCCGCAAGGGCTTGGTCATGGCGGTCAAGTCCTTGACTAGGAGCGACCGCGAGGCAACCTTCGAGCAGATTGTCAGCGATGCTCAGAGGGCTGAGGATGATTTGGAGCTGAAGACGAAGAGGGGCAGAGACACTTCCGGAGTAGGCAGCAGTGCAGGCCCGGCCAAGAGGCCATTCCAGCAGACCCAGCAGCACCAGGGTCAGGGTCGGGCGCCCTTCCGGCAGGCGCCCCAGCAGCAGAGGCAGGGTCAGCAGCAGGGCCAGAGGCAGCCCATCGTTTGCCCTTTCTGTAGGAAGCCAGGGCACGGATGAGACATATGCAGAAAGAGGCTGGGCAGATGTTTATTGTGTGGCGCCGCAGACCACCAGCTGAAGGATTGTCCTTCAGCGCTTGCCCGTACAGCTCAGGGCGGAGGAGCCGCTCAGAGGGCACCAGCCAGAGCACCTGCAGCGCAACAGAGAGGACAGCCTTTGCAGACTCAGCAGCAGAGGTTCGCCCAGCACCAGCAGCAGCACCGAGGAGGACAGCAGGGGCGAGCTTTTGCCCTGACAGTGGACGAGGCCGAGCCAGTTGGTGATGTTATCTCAGGTTCTGTTCTCCTTGATTCCATTCCAGCACTTGCTTTATTTGATTCCGGTGCTTCCCATAGCTTTGTGTCTGTATTTTTTGCTGTTAGACACCATCTTGTTGCTGAACCTTTAGCTAGACTCTGCAAGATCACGACCGGGGGTGGTATCATCCTAGTCAGTGATGTCTGCAGAGACCGGAGAGTTACCTTGGGAGGCCGGGAGTTGAGTGTGTGCCTACTCGTAATGCCACTTCCGAGCTACGATATTATACTCGGGATGGATTGGTTGAGTACGCATTGTGCTAGTATAGATTGTCGTGGAGGCAGAGTTTTGTTTAGTCCGCCAGGTGAGCCAGAGTTTCAGTTTGCCAGAGGAGCAGCGGAGCAGACCGAGGGAGTCTTCTGCGGAGCCCTGGTGGTAGAGCCAAGGTCGCTACATCCACTGATAGAGGAGTATATGGATGTCTTTCCGAAGGAGTTGCCAGGGTTACTTCCGGACAGAGATGTGGAGTTCTCTATAGACTTGGTGCCAGGCGCGGAGCCGATATCCCAGCACGTCTATAGAGTCAGCAACAGTGAGCTGGTAGAGTTGAAGAAGCAGGTGGATGAGCTTCAGGACAAGGGATTTATCAGATCTAGTTCTTCTCCGTGGGGTGCTCCGGTACTTTTTGTGCCGAAGAAGGATAGGTCGATACGGATGTGTATCGACTACAGGGCTCTGAACAGCCTCACAATCAAGAACAAGTATCCGCTGCCGCGTATTGATGTTCTATTTGACCAGTTGAGCGGAGCGAGGGTGTTTTCCAGGATTGATCTGAGGACAGGCTACCACCAGGTGAAGGTCAGGAAGGAGGATATTCCGAAGACAGCTTTTCGGACCAGATATGGACAGTATGAGTTCTTGGTGATGTCGTTTGGGTTGACTAATGCCCCGACAGTGTTCATGAATCTGATGAACAAGGTGTTCCATCAGCATCTGGACAGGTTTGTGGTGGTGTTTATAGATGACATCTTGGTGTATTCGAAGACCCCAGAGGAGCACGAGGAGCATCTGAGGATAGTGCTGGAGACTCTCAGGAAGGAGAAGCTTTATGGAAAGCTTTCGAAGTGTGAGTTCTTCCTTGACAAGGTTGAATTCCTTGGTCATGTGGTGACTGGAGAGGGTATCTCGGTAGATCCGAGAAAGATTGTGGCAGTTGAGGCATGGAGTGCTCCGAGTTCAGTAGCCGAGGTCAGGAGTTTCTTGGGACTGGCAGGCTACTACAGGAGATTTGTTCAGGATTTTTCCCGGATTGCAGAGCCGTTGTCCAGGCTGACTCGGAAGGACGTGGAGTTTGTTTGGTCAGAGGAGTGCCAGATCGCCTTTGATGAGCTGAAGAGGAGGTTGACGACAGCTCCAGTGTTGACGTTGCCATCAGGTTCTAGAGGATTCACTATCTATAGTGATGGATCGGGAAAGGGACTGGATTGTGTGTTACAGCAGAATGGGAGGGTGATTGCCTATGCTTCCAGGCAATTACGTCATCATGAGAAGAATTACCCTACCCACGATTTGGAGTTGGCAGCGGTCATTTTTGCTCTGAAGTTGTGGAAAAACTATTTATACGGAGAGCGTGTGGAGATCTTCACAGACCATAAGAGCTTAAAGTATGTGTTTACCCAAAAAGAGCTGAACATGAGGCAGAGGAGATGGTTGGAGTTGATGAAAGACTTCGACATATCATTGCAGTATCATCCAGGGAAGGCGAACGTAGTTGCGGATGCATTGAGCAGGTATCCGGTAGCTATGTGCCTGACTACAGATCGTTATCTTCTGGCAGATCTAGAGAGCTTGGGCATTGAGGTGATAGTGCCTGGAGTTGAGATGCAGATATGGGGACTGCAGATTCAGTCAGAGTTGGTAGACCGGATCAGGGCTACACAGTTTGAGGATGAGTCCCTGAGGAGCATCAGGGAGCAGGTTCAGATGGGTTTATCAGATGACTTCACCATTGCTGATGATGGTTCTTTGCGGCACGGTACCAGGTTGTGTGTGCCGAGTGGGTCGTTGCGCGAGGAGGTTCTCCAGGAGGCGCATCGATCCCAGTACTCTATGCATCCCGGTGCCAACAAGATGTATAGAGATCTGAGACAGCATGTATGGTGGTACGGGATGAAGCGGGAGGTAGCACGCTTCGTATCCCGATGCTTAGTGTGCCAGCAGGTGAAGGCGGAGAGGCAGAGGCCAGGAGGATTACTCCAGCCGTTACCCATTCCGGAGTGGAAATGGGAGCATGTGACAATGGATTTTGTTTCTGGACTTCCCCGTTCTCCAGGCGGGAAAGATGCGATTTGGGTCATCGTGGACAGGTTGACCAAATCGGCCCACTTTCTACCATTCAAAGTGGGTACGTCTATAGAGAGACTAGCAGAGATGTATGTGCGCCAGATAGTCAGACTGCATGGAGTTCCAGTGAGCATAGTATCAGATCGGGACAGTCGCTTCACTTCGTATTTCTGGAGGAGCCTGCAGGCTAGCTTGGGCACCCAGCTCAAGTTTAGTAGTGCGTATCACCCACAGACAGATGGTCAGTCAGAGAGGACCATTCAGACACTTGAGGACATATTTCGCACTTGTGTTTTGGATTTCAGAGGCTCTTGGGAGGATCACTTGCACTTGGTAGAGTTTGCTTACAACAACAGCTACCAAGCCAGTATCGAGATGTCACCTTTTGAGGCATTGTATGGACGGAGGTGTCGCACTCCGTTATCATGGGATGATGTAGGTGAGAGAGATTTGCTTGGCCCGGAGATGGTGGTGGATGCAGCGGAGAAGGTCAAGCTCATTAGAGATAGACTTCGGGTGGCGCAGGACAGGCAGCGGCATTGGGCCGATAGCCACCGGAGACCTTTGGAGTTTGAGGTATAGCTTAGAATCTTGATTTTGTTCTTGTATTTGTTTGTGATTACTTATTTTAGACTAAGTGCAGAGACCTTGTTTGTGCTAGGTTGGAGATCTGGTGTTCCTGAGGATTTCTCCGACGCGGGGCACTATTCGCTTCGGTGGAGGCGGGAAGCTTAGCCCACGTTTCGTCGGACCCTTCCGTGTTCTTGAGAGGGTCGGCGCCGTGGCGTATAGGCTTGAGTTGCCGCCTACGCTGGAGGGAGTTCATGATGTGTTTCACGTGTCACAGTTGAGACGGTATGTGGCGGATCCCAGTCACGTATTGGATCACTCGGAGATCGCAGTGGGCCCTACTCTTAGCTATCCAGAGCAGCCGGTGGAGATTCTGGATCGGCGAGAGAAGGTGTTGAGAAACCAGACTATTCCCTTGGTTCGCGTCGCGTGGAGGCATCACTCTCCAGGGGAGTCGACCTGGGAAAGGGAGGATGAAATGCGCGAGCGATATCCCTATCTCTTCGAGCCCTGAGGTATGGTTCTTTCTTGCATTCCTGTCCTAGTTTCGTCTTTTAATTTCGAGGACGAAATTATTTTAAGGAGGGTAGACTTGTCACTACCCAATTCTAGAAAATAGGGTATTATTTTTTTTTATTTGATAAATAGTGGTTTGTATTTAATTAATTATATTTATATTTATTTAGTGCTTATTTTATTTTTTTAATGATTGTTTTAGGGTTTTGGCTAGCCTGGACCCATGTCCGACCCTAGTGGACCCATGTTCGACCCAGCCCACACCCTTGTGAGAATTATTTTGGGGCTTAGAATTATTATTTTATTTTTAGGAGGTTAGTTGGAGAGATTTGGAACTAGTTTGAGTGCTTTTGGAACCCGGAACCCAAAACCAAGTCAAGTAGGGGCGTTTTGGGAATGTGGAACTTAGTGGAACCCCTATTTACTTCCTTGGCCGGCCCCCTACCTACCCCATCCGTGGAACACAGCAGCTTCTTCTCCCCTCTCTTCATTCCACTTCTTCCACTTCTTCTTCTTCTTCTTCTTCATTTCTTCTTCTCCACTTCTCCTTTCTTCTTCCTTCTTCTTCCAAGTAAGCTTCTCTTCACTTTTCTTCTTTCTTTCTTCCATTCCTTCTTCTTTAAGCTAACCCTAACCTTCCATTTTCTCTAACCTAGATGTGTGGAGCCTAGACTTTGTGTGGAGGCTAGTTTTGGTGGCTTGGAGCTTGAGGGAGGTGATTTCTAGGGGTTGTGAGACTTTGGCCTTGGGATTCCAACTCCCAAGAGGTAAAACCTAACTTTCTCCTTCCTAATTATTTTTATGTAGTGTAATTAGTGTTGTAGAACCCTCCTAGACCCTAACTCTACCCGTAGGAGGAAGTTGGAACTAGTTTGGGTGAGTTTAGAGACTTTGACATTAGGTTTTGTGTCGAATTCGGGTGGAATCCGAATTTGGCCCAATTTTGGGTGATGCCCTAGGTTAGATGGACCTAGGTAGACGTTGTCGGGTGTCTAGAGGGTGAGTGCGTGTCTCCGTTTGGACAAGGAAAGCCGCGTCGTGGAGAAACGAGCGTTTCGGGCGAAATTGGGGCTTTTCGTCGTCGCCGATTCTAAGTGCGTGCGCGTTTCTGCCACGGACCTAGAATCGACGCGGGAGCACATTTTTTAGGATCTAGACATCGTGTAGAACGCGTGGGTAAATTTTGGGCCGATTCCGAGTTCGTTTGGTGTGCGTTTCAGGAGGTTTTCCAAGCCGCGCACCACGTGTTCGTCGAAATGACCGAACGGCCATTTCGACTTGGTTTCCTCGTTTCGGGCTTGTGCGCGTGTTGGGTTAGTATCGGGGAGTGTGTGCTAGAGTTTTTGAGTTATATTTTATATATTTTAGGGTATTGGTGAGTGTCGGGATCGTTGGGCGTGAGTGGGGCGTGTGGTTTGGGTGGTGTTGTGTGTTGTGTTGTGTTAGTGTATATGTATCTATATATATATATATTTTTATATATATGAATGTGTGTATATATATTTTTGGGTGTATGTATATATATATATATATATATATATATATATATATATATATATATATATATATATATATAGTTGAGAGTGTGTGTAGATATATATATATATATTAAGTTTATATATATATATATATGGCTATGTATATATTTATGTGTATGTGTGTTGTTAGTGTTGTGAGTGTGTGTGTGTGTATTAGTGTGTGAGTGTGTTAGTGTGTGTGTTAGAGTGTGTAGATGAGTGTGAATATATATAGATATCTAGTTATATATAGATAGATATATATGTATGTATATATATATAGAGGATGATATATATATAGGTATATATATAGGAGTGTGTGTGTGTGTATGTGAGAGGAAGGGGGTGGTCCAGCCAGCAGCAGGCAGGCAGCATGCTGCTGCCTGCACAGCAGCAAGAAGCTGCAGCAGCAGCAGCAGATTCTGAAGCAGCAGCAGCAGCAGGAAGAGAAGCACAGCAGCACCAGTAGCAGTACATGCAGCAGCAAGAGCAGCAGCAGGGTTAGCTAGTATGCAGGGGTAGCGAGAGCTAGTGAGGGTGAGTGAGAGTTTGATATATATAGATATATATATATATATATATCTATAGTTAGCTATATATATAGAGAATAGAAAGATAGATAGATATATCATTAGATAGATACTAGATAGGTAGTTACTTAGATAAGTAGATAATAGGTAGATAGTTAGATTTATAGATTATAGATAAGTAGATAGCTAGATACTTAGATATATCTACCTAAGATATATATAACTATATACCTATAGTTATATATATATATCTATAGATATCTTGATAGGTAATATATATATATGTTATGTTAGGTAAGGTAATGGGTATTGGGTATATGTGTGTGGATATATATGTATATAGGTAGATACCTACTTAGACATATATAAATATAGTAGATATCTATATTACCTAGCCTAGATTAATAACTAGGTGTATAATCAATAGCTAGATAGCTAGTTAGAGGGTTTTAGAGCAAAACCTCAATACCTTGAGATACCGAGGTATCTCGATACCTTGAGATATTCAAGGTATTGAGTTTCGAGCGGGGTATTTGAGCATTAGCCTAGGAAATGCTTGGGAGTGATTTTTATATGTTTATATATATATAATTACGCGTGCTAGCATAGGTTTTAGCGGGTTTAGGCGGGGTGCGTGGCCTAGGGCGAGGTATCGGATACCGAGGGTATCCCGGTATCTCGATTAGGCGAGTTTGTGAGTTTAGTAGCTTAATGAGCTCGGTTTGACCTAGAATTTCAGGGGCACCCTAGTTTGACCTAGCTTTGACCATAATTGTCCCCGTTGACCGTAAAAGTAAACGTTTAACCTAGTTTTGACCTAGAGTTGACTTTTTGGACCCCGGGTTGACTTTTTGACCCGATTTTCACCGGTTTGACCCGTTCGACCTAGAATAGCCCTAGAAGCCTATTTTTAATTATTTTATATCAGTTTAAATGCTTAGAACCCTGTTTAATCCTTGCTTTTCGTATTAGGTCCCTGCGACACCGGTCCGGATCTCGATCCTCATCAGTTGCTCAGGACATCAGGCGAGTACCTACCTCTGATAGTTTCCATTTCATGATAGCGTATATATCACTTGTTCTAGAACTGTAATACTTGATTCTGACACATTGTTACACGAGATGGTACTAGTGGATCCCGTCATGAGATGCTATCCCCCTTACCGTGTTCAGCGGGTACTCTATCACGTGTATTTTATCATGTGCTTCGGGTATTGATTCTCATGTGCTATCATGTGCTTCTTGTGCTCTCGCCTTCGTGTGCGCGAGCTATTATCATGTACGTAGCGTGTTGTGGTTGGATCCAATGGTATTAGTGGGGGAGGGGAGTAGTGAGTTGGTTATGTGATCAAAGCCAAACAGTATTCATGTGTATGTCGGTTATGCAACTCACGCATAACGGAGTTATCTTAGTATTTTTTTATGTGCAACCTAAGCCGATCACATAACGAACTTGTGCTCAAGGCACTTAGCTAGTATTCATGTTTCTCACCTGCAGTTACTTTTCCAGTACTTGTATTGTTCTCCAATTTATATTGCAGCTACTTATTGTGCTCCAGCATATATTTATTTGCTGTGCATCTTGATTACTTTTCTATTGCTCATCATATACACCTTACCATGCATTTGGAGTTGCTTTCAGAGTTATGTACTTCGCTCCAGTCCTGACTGGGCATATTTTTTCCAGAGGATCCTGAGGACTATTGCCCTATGTTCTACGGGCCTGGTGTTGACGACTGTTGTGACCCCGAGGAGGAGTGCGCCGAGGAGACGCCGATAGCACCCTAGTTAGCTAGGTGGATTTCCTGGGTTGTTTCTAGTGGTTTGTATTTTGGATGACTGTACTTATTCTTTTGTTGCTTGAGATGTTGTAGCTATTTGTAGACTTGGACTGTATTATTTTGGATTGACTTGCTCTCTTGGTTCTGTTTCTTTGTTTATATCATATCGTGCTTATATTCTTCCTCTAGATTTTGTGATTGAGATCATTGATATATATATTGCGTGGTTGTCTCCTTTGGGAGAGGATTTTATATATATATTGCGTGGTTGCCTCCTTTGGGAGAGGATTTTATATATATATTGCGTGGTTTTGCCTTCCTTTTGGAGAGGTCATGCCGGATTTTTCAGTGAGATATAGATAGATATGGTTGACCTAGAACGGACCTTTACAGCGTTCTACCGCCGATTCTGCGGCGTAGGCTGGACGTACCCACGGCTCATGCCCGATTTTCGGGTGCGGGTCGTGACAGGTTTTTCCTTCGACATGGGTTCCACATACATGTAGAATTTTGCCATGGATCTAGAATCAAAGAATTATCATTTTTGTGAGGTTATAGACATCGATTAGAACTCATGGGTAAATTTTGGGTCAATTTTGAGTAGGTTTGGAGTGCGTTTCACGAGGTATCGCGAGCCGCACTCCAAGTATTCGTCGAAATGACCAAATGGCCATTTCGACTTGGTTTCTATGTTTTGGGCTTGTGCGTGGGTTGGTTTAGCCTTGAGGAGTATGTATTAAGGTTTACGAGTTTATATATATATATATATATATATATATATATATATATATGTATATATATGTATATATATATATATATATATATGTATATATATATATATATATATATATATATATATATATATATATATGTATATGGGTGAGTGTGTGTGTATGTGTATTTGTGTGTGTGTTTGTGTATTTGTGTGTGTGTGTATATATATATATATATATATATATATATATATATATATATATATATATATATATATATGTGTGTGTGTGTGTGTGTGTGTGTGTGTGTGTGTGTGTGTGTGTGTGAGTATTGAGTGTATAGGTGTAGTGTGTGTGAGTAGTGTAAACCCCCTGATTTTTCAAAAAATTTTAATTTGGATTTTTCACAATTTTTCTGGAATTTTCAGGAATTTTCTGTAATTAAAACATAGACATTTGGAAATTAAATGATTTTTAATTGCTGTTAAATAATATTAAAATATTATGGAAATAATATTTTATGGTGTAGAATGGAAAACCGGACATAGGATAATTTTCTGGAAATTTATTGGACTCCGGAAGCATTTTCAAAGCCCTAAAAACCAATGTAAATAAACCCTAATTAAACCCTGAAATAAACCGGGTTTATTTGAAATAAACCAAACCGGACCGGACCGATTTACTGAACCAAACCAGGCCAACCCAGACCCTAGCGGGTCGGGTCGGGTCGGATCCGAAGCAAACCCGACCCGAAATCCAAACCGAACTCTAACCGGACTCCTACCAGAATTACTATTCACTACCTATAAAACCTCGACTTCCGTGCCCAGCCCCAAACCCTAGTTCCCCTCCGCCGCGGCCACGCCTGAACCCTAGCTTCGGCCTTCCCTCCTCCTTTCTCCTCCCCGTAGCCCTAGCCCTAGCCCTAGCCCAGCACCACCATCTCCCCCGACCAGACTCCTCCTTCCCCGACTTCGACTGGCCGGAACGACCCCTCGCCGTCTCCCAGTCGAGACCCCCAACTCCTCCGGCTCCCTCCTCTGTCGCCTCCGCCGACCACGAGCCGAGCCTCGACGACTCCGACCACCCCCAAGCCGTCGACCTCCGTCTCCTTCCTCCCTTGGCTCTGCCTCGCTGCCCAGCCGCCTCCCCACCATGCCCCGCCCTCACCAGCGCTGCCCAGCTCCCTCTCCTCCTCCTTTCCCCTCCCCTCGGCAGCACAGCAGGCCCCGCAGCCCCCTCCGGCCCGCTGCCCAGCTGCCGACCGCCTACGCCTCCTCCCAGAGCGCCGCCGCACCGCCCTCGGCCACCTCCGGCCCCCGGCCCGACCTCGCCGTCCTTCGGCGATGCCCCAGCAGCTCGAAACCCTAACCCTAGGTCGCGTGGACTCGGACACAGCCCACTTTGTATCGTGTCGGACACGGAAAATTTGATTTCCAGAGCCCGGTTCAGGTAACGTTTCCTCTCACCTCGTAATTCCATTTTTGATTCCGTCAGTTACGTCGCGTAGACTGTATGACCCTCTCAGTGCCCGTGCAACCCGCTCGGTGCATCGCGTCCTGTGGTGATCGCAAACCGCAATCCAAAAACAGGAAAAACAATGCCTTGTTTTACCCCGGAACTGAGTGCGCCCCGCCAAACGGGACGACTTGGTCGCACGCGGTCTTTACCGAAATGTGCGCGTCGTTGATTCGGACGTGTGAGATTTTACAGAAGTTGATTTGGATGTGCGTGCACACCGGAATCAATGCGTATCCGCCGACAACGCCCCGTATCCGTCCATTCTGGAACGCGCTGTAACTTTGTGTACACACGTCGGATCGAGACGAAACTTACGCCATCGGACTCGTAGCAATACGCTGGTCCTGTGTCACGACCCGCGCCCGGGAATTCGGGCACGAGTACGTGGGTACGTCTAGCCTACGCCGCAGAGTCGGTGGTAGTATGCTGTCTAGGTCAAATCCATCTAAACTAAACTAGCTCATTCACAAATAACATAAGCAAGATAATATGTGTAAACCCCCTCGACCAGATTCCAGTATTTTAGGAATATTTTTGTCTATTTAGGATTTGTTGCAATAATTTATTTTATTTTGCTTACATATCCTATTGACTTGTTCATCTGTCCGTCACCTAATTATTTGGAGCTTTACCTTGACTGTTATCTCCGAACGAAGTTCACATACCTCTCCTAGACATACCAGTCTACTATCCTGCACTTTGTGCAACTCCCAGATACTTAGTTTTGAGCCTCGTATGAGACGCACAAATAGCGTTACAAACGTCCGTATTTAATTCCTATTTTCCAGACATGTACCCATCCCTGTTCCAATAGAGATTTGAGGCCCAATATGCACATGTTTTGCCCAGACAAAAATACGTTAATTTTCTACACTGAGTATACTACATTTAGTGTATTGACACCGTAAAAAAATTATGACCCTACCTGCCTCTAAATAATTAGAGAACACCGTGCGCAGTATTTATTTATTAAATAAATACGATGACCCGTATCACCCAGAAACCAGACCCAACCCCTGCCCAGACTCACCCTCACCCCCTCGGGACCTTTACACAGCTTTTTCCTTCAATCCTGTAAATTTTAGAATTTTTGGGAATCGGAAGTTTTTCCAGACAATTTTGTAATTGTGCAAATTCCCAAAATAGGACATTTACGCAATTTATGAAATTACAGGGACTTTTCTGCAAAATTTGCATATGAGGTGTCACCCCCTGATTGGCCGGTGAACGTGCACCGTCCATTCCAAAAGGAGTCCAGATTCGATGTATTTACATTAAGTAAATATCCTAATTGTTAATTTACAATTTAAACCTTAAGTTATTTTCTATAAAATAAAAATTAAATAAAAGAAAAGCAAAACCTATCCCTAACCCTAGCTCAGCCGAACCCCCCCCCCCCCCGCCGGCGGTGAGCCGACCTCGCCGGAGCCGACCCCCCGCGGCGAGCCTCTCCCCCGCTCGGCCCCACTACTCCTCCACCCCCACCAGCAGCAACCCCTCTCCTTTCCCCGCTCGCCGGATCCCCGCCGACCACCTCGCGGCAAGCCGCCCTCCGCCGCCGGTCTGGATCTCCTCCGCCCTTCCTCCCCACCCTGTCGATTCCACCACCACTCCCATCACCGCCACCACCTCCTTCTCTTCCTCCCTCAGCCCCCTTCTCCCCCATCCGCCCTCTTCCCTCCACAGCCACCGCCATCATCATCGTCGTCGCCGGCACAGCGCAGTGCCGACCCCCACAACTCCGCCACCACCGCCCCCCCGTCACAGCCACCACCACCATCATCATCACCACTCCTCCGCCTCCTCTCTCCTCGCTCCTCCTCCATCTCCGCTCGCCGCCACCACCTCTTTCTCCCTGACCTCCTTCTCCTCCACCCCCCTACGACCCCACCGCCAGCCGACCCCCCCCACTTGAATCTCCACCAGCGGCCACCCCAAGCCCCGTCTCCCCTCTTCTCCTCCTCGAGCTTCCCCTTTCCCCCCGACCAGCCGTGCGACAGCCCCGAGCCGTCGTCCCCCGGCCAAAGCTCCCCCGTCCGGTCAGCAGTAACCCCCTGACCCACTACCCTAGCTCCGGACACGCCAAGAACCGGACACAGCAACCTTTCAGCGGCTGGACACATCCCGGACACGACAAATCCGGACCAGGACACAAACCAACATCTCGGACACGTGAAAATCAGATTTACGGAGCCCTGTTCAGGTAACCCGTTCTATCTCCTCGTAGTTCCGTTTTTAATTCCGTCAGTTGTGACACGTAGGCTATGTGACCCTCTCGGTGCCCGTGCAACCCGCTTGGAGCATCGCGTCCTGTGGCGGTCGTGAACCGCAATCCAAATACAGGAAAACAACGACCCGATTTACCCCGGAACTGAGTACGCCCCGCCAAACGGGACGACTTGGTCGCACGCGGTCTTTACCAAAACGTGCGCGACGTTGATACGGACGTGTAGGAGTTTGGAGAAGTTGATTTGGATGTGCGTGCACACCGGAATCAACGCGTATCCGCCGAGACCGCCCCGTATCCGTCAGTTCTGGAACACGCTGCAACTTTGTGTACACACGTCGGATCGAAACGAAACTTGCGCCATCGGACTCGTAGCAATACGCTGGTCCTGTGAGCCAAGTTTGGTTCGATTCTGAGAACGTTGACAAAATCGCGTATCGTGGGCCCCACAGGCTCTACTTGACGGGCGATTTTGTGACCGGCTCATCGGAATCCAATTCTGGAAGTTTTGTTGGGTTCGTATCATCGTTCTTGACTTGTTGACACTAAGTTTGGCGAATTTGGAGACCTTTGACCCTGACACATTTTTCGGTGCAAAGTGGGCCCACATGTGGACCCCGCTTTGACCGGAAACTGTCATTTTTGCCCCTGTGTCCAAATTGGACGAAAGGACAGGCGTTTCTAGCTAGTTGATATTTTCTGAGACTGTTAGTGATGTTTATTTCAGCATCCGGAGACTTTTATTCTGAGGCCATAGTTTCTGACTTTTGGCACTTGACATCTGGACATTATATTTGCAGCTCTCTTGCCAGGCAAGTATACCTTGCCTTGTTGTACTGTTTAAATTCAGTTATTGCTAGTTACATATTTATTTATTTTAATATTATATAAATGTGCGCGTTCGAGCAGACTCGGGTGCAGTCAACGAAGGCGTTGACGTTATGACTTGTGTCTGACCCAGTGTCGAGTAGACCCACCTAAAATTGTGAAGTTATTGATATAACTTCCCAGGCCTTGACACGTATCATTACATGTCACCGAGTGAGTACATGTAGGGACGCGTGCCTCATGCGCGACTGGCCATCAGTGTGAGCAACACGTGTAGAGGTATTTAGCTCAGTTGTTTATTTTATTGAGACTTGCATCATAGTAGGAGGTGTCCACGTCGTTTTCACGACTTGTACATCTATATTGGGCGGAAAAGACATCTAGTAGGCATATGGAACACCCCCCCCACTGATATATACTCAAGTTACCATGCTCTTCGGAGATGGGGATTACGGTATATATAGCGAGTTACCATGCTGCTCGGAGATGGGTATTGGTTTTCTTGTTCCCATTACCATGCTCCGAGGAGGATGGGGTATTATCCTTCGTTCCATGCTCTGCAGGGATGGACGATTGCAGAGTTACCCGTGTGATCGGGGGCATATGATACATATACTAGCCAGTCATGACGATTGGTGAATTACGTCAGCATATGTCTAGCCTACACTTTCCCATGCGTACTACAAGGTCTTTAAATTGCATTCACTTAGATGGTTAGCACACCCCTTTATTTATTCAGTATTTACATTATGGCATGTCATTTTTATGTATCTTGCTATGTCCCTCTGAGGACCTGGTCCCCTGCCAGGTGTATATGTTCTTGAGTACTCGCAGGAGCACAGATCTGGACATGCTACTTATTTTCCGAGGAGGTCTTCTCTTCGAGCCTCGTGATTGTCAGATGTTGTTCTTTATGGTGTGTATTCTGGTTCCTTTTATATTCTTTTTCGGCAGTAGATTTGATTTCATCTGACTGCCATTCTTAGATATCTGTATTGAGATCTAGTTACATGGTTATTGTTTATTCATATTTGACTTCTGTGGATGAGATTTAGATATTACCCTATGACTTATGATTAGTTATACCACTGGTGAACTATTGTTCATTATACAGCGTACGCACGTATATATGGTTTCCATATATTGGAGTTGCCATATATACGGGCGGCTGGCATGGTTACGTATCCTAGTCCTACGTATTTTGGGACTAGGGCGTGACATATTTTTAGTGGTGGCCCATGCTGTAACACCCTGTTCCGCTCAAGCGGACTGCCGTCTCAAACGGCAATCGTGCAGCTGTCCTGACCCGCTTTGCCTCGATCAAGAAGCAAAGGATATCCAGACTTGTCCCTACAGGAATCCGGCTTGGACTTTTAGAGGCTCGCTCAGACGTATCGCTCTACCGAGGCGAATCATCGCTAAGGTGGGTGGCTACGGTGAACTTGTCTTTGCTTAGCCAGCACACATAAAATCTGGAATATTCATGCTAGTCGCTAGGTGATAACCCCTGCATGATAATAAATCCAACGCACCTAGCTAAGGGAATAATCCCAACTTGTATTGCTTGCTAGAACATGGGAAATGAAATACTGCTTGTATTCAGACCCTCGCATGCTAAGTCCCCTAACGATTTCATCTCTCGGCTTACCTTCAGGCCCGAGCAAACGTGTCTGCTTATGTTCCTTAGAAACGCATGCTTGTCTGTTGTATGTTGCCTTGTATTCATCTAAACCCCGGAAGACTACTAAGTAGTCGTTCCGTGCCTGAACGAACCTGCAAGTATTCAGGACCGTTAGGTCACCAAGGCAAATTCTGAACCAGGGAATCTGCACCAAGAACGAATAAATCCCTGGATTACAGCTCGAGGAGCAAACTACTGAATCCTGTCTCAACAAGTTCCATATATATATTCTGTTCGAACTCGTTCGATACCGGACTTGTTCATATATATATTCTGCCACGAACTTGTTTCTGTATCTGACCCGAGACCCTGACTTGCATGTCGCGGACAACTTGTAAAAGGTGATCTTCGGATCTCGTTCCGCGGGCGGTCACCGGGGCACTGGGGCCGACCCGGTCTAGACGAAACTTCTGGTAGTCGTCTGTTTCGGCGGGATAAGTGCAAGGCTCTCCGTTTCTGTATGCTTGCACTTCATCCTCGACCCTGAGACTACAGTAGTCGTCTGTTTCGGCGGGATAAAGTGCAATGCCCATCGTGTTCATTGCTTGCACTTCATCCTCGACCCTGAGACTACAAATCTGGTCCTTTATGGCTATGCCAGCGACTTCTGTTCATATAGATAAGTCATCCTCGCTTAGCGGCTATCCGCGTGCGAGTCACTACATCGCATCAAGAATAACTAAACACCTGAACGATCATGTTAAAATGACCCTCCTGTTTGCATATGCTTGCCTCCTGAATGTTTATACATGCCTCTGCTCGAATTTATACTGTTTACCTAAATGGTTGCCTTGGACAGGGAAGGAGATGGTAAGTTGGTAAGTCTCGCCGTGTTTCCTCTAACATCGCACGGCGCACTGCCGACACGTTAGGCTATTCAATATCTGCATGAAACTGATCCTAAGGCAACTAGAAAGACAACTGAATAGTTGTGCACGGAACCTGTATTACGTGTTTGGATTTGTCGAGCGGGCAAGTAGCTTCCCCACCAGTGCATTCAATGTACTCATAATCCACCAGTTTGATATACAGGGTGCGGGAGAACCTCGTGCGGTACGGACGCCTCCTTCGTGCGTGCTAAGGCCAGGAGTTCCCTCTGAAGCCTTGCAACGGTACGTCCGGGACTGAAGCACATATACAAGACATAAGTTGTGAACATCGCCTGACCATCGCCTGTACAAATCATTCCACAGTTGTAGCCACTTGGCACGCTTTTACTGTTTCAGAGAGAGAGGCTTGAGCGACTTGTAATCTCGGCTATACGCCGCCTGTAATACATGTTTCATATCAATAAAGAGATTACTTTACTTGTTTCAATGCTTCCGCTATATTGTCGACTCAGTGAACCTGTTACCGATCGCTATGCGTTCCTAAACTCCGCTGCACTCGGATAATCTGTGCGACTCTGTGGCTTAGAACTCTTGCCGCCAGCCAATGAACCATGACCTTGCACGGGCGTGGATCACGCTCGTGCGGCATCACGCCCGGATAGGTTAAGCGATCGTTCCGCGGGAGCGCTGGCGAGGGTGATTCCCGCCTAGCGGGAACGGCCGATTTGCCTGCGGGAGATCGGGGCGTGACACATGCAGGTCAGAGCATATTGTCTCGGTTACGTTACTGTACCGAGCAAGCTTGCACCTAGGATTAAGAGCATAGGATCTCATCCATAATTGACTATGACTTATCTTCCTTCCAGTCTGTCCTACTTACATAATTGCATCCTGCTTGATTCATGTCCTTCCCTAATAATTCCTTAAATATAGCCCCTGCTAGAATATAGGAATCCCTGTTGATGGGATGATAATTAGAGTAGTATTCCTATTAAGAACACAACTAGTGCATTGACATATCATTAAGTTCAGATTACTTAAGGAACCCTAGTCTTCCATATTCCCTAATGAACCCTAGTCTTTCATACTACCTAATGAACCCTAGTATCACTACCTATAGATTAACTTATCCTTATCCCTTAGCGTATTTATGTATGACTTGAGAGTGGTATAAACACTACTAGGATTAGTTAAAGAATTGACCATAGTATTGACCCTAGCCTTGAGGAACCAATAGAAATCCAAGGTTGAACACTAGGACTGAAACCTCATCCTATGTTTAGATAAACCCAGTGTTACGCCAGAAACTCTTTACCCTTGTTGGCGTAAAAGCCAATTGACTCTTGGTTGCGTAGAAACCAAACTACTGCCTAGTTAGCATAAAAACCAATTATGCAGAAGATTATCTCCTTTACGCAGCAGTTATAATAACTGCTATCCACTTTCATTTAGTATTCCATATCCTGCGTAGGACACGTCATAAGAGCCACGTAGGTAACTACCCTGCATACACATGTTGATTCTAGAATAATAGATAACCAGCGTAGAGTAACCTGATTAGACGTAGAATATAAGGATAGGATGTAAGCGTATTTGTTACAGCCTTAGTTTTCCCCAGCCATGACCCAATCTTGTGCATTAAATGCAGAGATATGCCTCGAGCCTGTGCAAAAAGAAACAGCCTTCTGACAGGACATCTGATTCTATCTCACCCCGAGCGTAAGTGACTTGTATCCAATAAAGTCACTAAACGACAACCAGGGACTCCGTGCAAATTTATCGTCACAACCGACCGCTCGATCGTTGTACAAGTACTTTTGTCAGTTGTCAGAATTCACTAATTTTGACTGACAAACTCATAAGTTTCTTGTACAACTTTACGCTGCAACGCAGGAGATTTTACGCAAACCTTTTAGGCAAAACTTTACGCAGGCAGACTTTTATACAAACCTTACGTACGCTAATTTTAGGCGCAAAATTTTAGCGCAAAACTTTTACGCTCAGACTTTCACCCAGACTTTTACGCGCAGATTTCTACGCACAGACTTTTTACGCGAACAGCTCTGAAGCTCTACCTTACGCTTCTCTGTTCTACGCGGATAGCTCTGAAGCCATGCGTTACGCCAAATTATTTTATCTCTGCTTTACGCAGACAACCTCGAACCCCTACTTTACGCGAACTTTCTTGAAATCTCTGTTTTAGGCAGACAACCTATAGTGTATATTAAGATTGTAGAACTTTGAAGGCCATACCTCTTTTGGGTCAACTAGCGACTTAGACAAGGAATTAGAATAATAACTGTAGAGATTGTAGAGTCTTATCTTTTTGTGATTGTGAATTGTTTGAAATTTCTCATATCATAATCTAGCGTACTTATATTTACTATACAATATTGACTTATACTGCTATTATAGCCTAGTTTTGCAAGCTTATTCTTTATCGAGCTTGTTCATGACACCTGTGTTATTGGGGCCTGATCCACCTCACTAATACAATTGTCTATTCAGAATCAGTGTATTACGGTCTGATCAACCTTAGTGCATTTTGATTCGCCCTTCGCATAACTACTTTACGTGGATTGAGATATATAGTGATTAGTAGACAAATGTACTTGCCCTCTAGATATGTCTAAGCATAGCGTATCAGTTACGTAACTGTACTGATATGAGCGTGTGAATAGGAATTACCAAAAATAACATTTCAATCCACAACTGCTTTGACAAATCCCATTGAATTCTTTAAACGCATTGATCCCCACACTCATAATCTATTACCTTCCCCTTGAACTCTTGATTATTGTTTTCTGTCTTCCCTTATTTCGGAAAGACGAAACCTCGTCCTTAGTATAAATACGAAAGTGTATTGTTCTGTAGCCATTTCTGTTTGTTTCTTGGATATTTACCAAACCCTATTGCTAGATTAGATTGCCTTTATAAATGTGCTATCCTTAGAATGACCTTCGCTACCTACCTACTTTCCTGGTACGTGCACCACTATGGCAGCATGAATTTTTATCTTTGCCTCGTAACTTGGGTCAAGTTCAGAACTCAAGTATTACGATAAATGAAGTATCATTTTGCTGTCAAGATCTAAAAGGATTTCACCTAGATGGATAATTGACTGACTCCTGAATGGATAGCAGCACCTATGACTAGATGGACTTGTAAGGATTAAGAATTCATATGGACCGACCCCCAAGTCAGCACTTTTCTTACCCTATAGAGTTGACTAGTCTACAGAAGCTTTAGCTCTAGAGACATTACCTATTTGAGGCAGATCGTAAGATTATACGGTATACCAGTCAGCATTGTACCAGATAAGGATTCACGTGACCAGGGTTGGTGGTCAACACCGAAGAGACGGTTAAGCAAATACAAGGATACTGGCGAGCAATGCAAGACAGACAGAAGCAGTAGACAGACCGTCATCATCATCCCTTGGAATTCAAAGAGGACGATCATGTCTTTTGAGGATATCACCATTAGGCCAAGACCTGTCGTATCAAGAGCAACCCGTGGGAACCCTTGACCATCGAGAAAAAGGTATTTAGGAACCAGTCTATTCCCTTGATCCGCGTACCATGGAAGCATGGCGCGCCAGAGAAATCTACTTGGAAGCGTGCGGACGACATGCGTAAACGTTTTTCGAACCTATCCGTGGACCAAGATAGAAATTACTTTGTTAAATCATACCTTATGCCGTCTTTGACTTCTATCCCGGCTTAGTTTTAATTTCGAGGACGAAATTTTTATAAGTTGGGTAGATTGTAAACCCCCTCGACCAGATTCCAGTATTTTAGGAATATTTTTGTCTATTTAGGATTTGTTGCAATAATTTATTTTATTTTGCTTACATATCCTATTGACTTGTGCATCTGTCCGTCACCTAATTATTTGGAGCTTACCTTGACTGTTATCTCCGAACAAAGTTCACATACCTCTCCTAGACATACCAGTCTACTATCCTGCACTTTGTGCAACTCCCAGATACTTAGTTTTGAGCCTCGTATGAGACGCACAAATAGCGTTACAAACGTCCGTATTTAATTCCTATTTTCCAGACCTGTACCCATCCCTGTTCCAATAGAGATTTGAGGCCCAATATGCACATGTTTTGCCCAGACAAAAATACGTTAATTTTCTACACTGAGTATACTACATTTAGTGTATTGACACCGTAGAAAAATTATGACCCTACCTGCCTCTAAATAATTAGAGAACACCGTGCGCAGTATTTATTTATTAAATAAATACGATGACCCGTATCACCCAGAAACCTGACCCAACCCCTGCCCAGACTCACCCTCACCCCCTCGGGACCTTTACACAGCTTTTTCCTTCAATCCTGTAAATTTTAGAATTTTCGGGAATCGGAAGTTTTTCCAGACAATTTCGTAATTGTGCAAATTCCCAAAATAGGACCTTTGTGCAATTTATGAAATTACAGGGACTTTTCAGCAAAATTTGCATATGAGGTGTCACCCCCTGATTGGCCGGTGAACGTGCACCGTCCATTCCAAAAGGAGTCCAGATTCGATGTATTTACATTAAGTAAATATCCTAATTGTTAATTTACAATTTAAACCTTAAGTTATTTTCTATAAAATGAAAATTAAATAAAAGAAAAGCAAAACCTATCCCTAACCCTAGCTCAGCCGAACCCCCCCCCCCCCCGCCGGCGGTGAGCCGACCTCGCCGGAGCCGACCCCCCGCGGCGAGCCTCTCCCCCGCTCGGCCCCACTACTCCTCCACCCCCACCAGCAGCAACCCCTCTCCTTTCCCCGCTCGCCGGATCCCCGCCGACCACCTCGCGGCAAGCCGCCCTCCGCCGCCGATCTGGATCTCCTCCGCCCTTCCTCCCCACCCTGTCGATTCCACCACCACTCCCATCACCGCCACCACCTCCTTCTCTTCCTCCCTCAGCCCCCTTCTCCCCCATCCGCCCTCTTCCCTCCACAGCCACCGTCATCATCATCGTCGTCGCCGGCACAGCGCCGTGCCGACCCCTCAACCACCTCCTCCTCCTCTTCTCTCCCCCTCTACCTCCACCTCCCCTCTTCCCCTGAGCTCGCCTCGCCGGACCCCCACAACTTCGCCACCACCGCCCCCCCCGTCACAGCCACCACCACCATCATCATCACCACTCCTCCGCCTCCTCTCTCCTCGCTCCTCCTCCATCTCCGCTCGCCGCCACCACCTCTTTCTCCCTGACCTCCTTCTCCTCCACCCCCCTACGACCCCACCGCCAGCCGACTCCCCCCACTTGAATCTCCACCAGTGGCCACCCCAAGCCCCGTCTCCCCTCTTCTCCTCCCCGAGCTTCCCCTTTCCCCCCGACCAGCCGTGCGACAGCCCCGAGCCGTCGTCCCCCGGCCAAAGCTCCCCCATCCGGTCAGCAGTAACCCCCTGACCCACTACCCTAGCTCCGGACACACCAAGAACCGGACACAGCAACCTTTCAACGGCTGGACACATCCCGGACACGACAAATCCGGACCAGGACACAAACCAACATCTCGGACACGTGAAAATCAGATTTACGGAGCCTTGTTCAGGTAACCCGTTCTATCTCCTCGTAGTTCCATTTTTAATTCCGTCAGTTGTGATACGTAGGCTATGTGACCCTCTCGGTGCCCGTGCAACCCGCTCGGAGTATCGCGTCCTGTGGCGATCGCGAACCGCGATCCAAATACAGGAAAACAACGACCCGATTCACCCTGGAACTGAGTACGCCCCGCCAAACGGGACGACTTGGTCGCACGCGGTCTTTACCAAAACGTGTGCGACGTTGATACGGACATGTAGGAGTTTGGAGAAGTTGATTTGGATGTGCGTGCATACCGGAATCAACGCGTATCCGCCGAGACCGCCCCGTATCCGTCAGTTCTGGAACACGCTGCAACTTTGTGTACACACGTCGGATCGAAACGAAACTTGCGCCATCGGACTCGTAGCAATACGCTGGTCCTGTGAGCCAAGTTTGGTTCGATTCTGAGAACGTTGACAAAATCGCGTATCGTGGGCCCCACAGGCTCCACTTGACGGGCGATTTTGTGACCGGCTCATCGGAATCCAATTCTGAAAGTTTCGTTGGGTTTGTATCATCGTTCTTGACTTGTTGACACTAAGTTTGGCGAATTTAGAGACCTTTGACCCTGACACATTTTTCGGTGCAAAGTGGGCCCACATGTGGACCCCGCTTTGACCGAAAACTGTCATTTTTGCCCCTGTGTCCAAATTGGACGAAAGGACATGCGTTTCTAGCTATTTGATATTTTCTGAGACTGTTAGTGATGTTTATTTCAGCATCCGGAGACTTTTATTCTGAGGCCATAGTTTCTGACTTTTGGCACTTGACATCTGGACATTATATTTGCAGCTCTCTTGCCAGGCAAGTATACCTTGCCTTGTTGTACTGTTTAAATTCAGTTATTGCTAGTTACATGTTTATTTATTTTAATATTATATAAATGTGGGCGTCCGAGCAGACTCGGGTGCAGTCAACGAAGGCGTTGACGTTAGGACTTGTGTCTGACCCAGTGCCGAGTAGACCCACCTAAAATTGTGAAGTTATTGATATAACTTCCCAGGCCTTGACACGTATCATTATACGTCACCGAGTGAGTATATGTAGGGACGCGTGCCTCATGCGCGACTGGCCATCAGTGTGAGCAACACGTGTAGAGGTATTTAGCTCAGTTATTTATTTTATTGAGACTTGCATCATAGTAGGAGGTGTCCACGTCGTTTTCATGACTTGTACATCTATATTGGGCGGAAAAGACATCTAGTAGGCGTATGGGACACCCCCCACTGATATATACTCAAGTTACCATGCTCTTCGGAGATGGAGATTACGGTATATATAGCGAGTTACCATGCTGCTCGGAGATGGGTATTGGTTTTCTTGTTCCCATTACCATGCTCCGAGGAGGATGGGGTATTATCCTTCGTTTCATGCTCTGCAGGGATGGACGATTGCAGAGTTACCCGTGTGATCGGGGGCATATGATACATATACTAGCCAGTCATGACGATTGGTGAATTACGTCAGCATATGTCTAGCCTACACTTTCCCATGCGTACTACAAGGTCTTTAAATTGCATTCACTTAGATGGTTAGCACACCCTGAGGACCTGGTCCCCTGCCAGGTGTATTTACATTATGGCATATCATTTTTATGTATCTTGCTATGTCCCTCTGAGGACTTGGTCCCCTGCCAGGTGTATATGTTCTTGAGTACTCGTAGGAGCACAGATCTGGACAGGCTACTTATTTTCCGAGGAGGTCTTCTCTTCGAGCCTCGTGATTGTCAGATGTTGTTCTTTATGGTGTGTATTCTGGTTCCTTTTATATTCTTTTTCGGCAGTAGATTTGATTTCATCTGACTGTCATTCTTAGATATCTGTATTGAGATCTAGTTACATGGTTATTGTTTATTCATATTTGACTTCTGTGGATGAGATTTAGATATTACCCTATGACTTGTGATTAGTTATACCACTGGTGAACTATTGTTCATTATACAGCGTACGCACGTATATATGGTTTCCATATATTGGAGTTGCCATATATACGGGCGGCTGGCATGGTTACGTATCATAGTCCTACGTATTTTGGGACTGGGACGTGACAATATGAGAACAGAAACTTAAGATTTGCAACTGAAATAAATACGACAACAGATTCAAATATTTTAGTACAGCAATTCAGAATAAAATCGGGGACAAACCCGATTAATAAGATAAAAAACAGAAATAAAGGTAGCTACTACTAGCTAATCTGCAGCAGGGGTCTCCTGGGTGGGTTCTGGCTCCTCATAGGTATCATCTGTACCCTCATAGGGACCATAATAAGTAGGGGCAAGGTCCTCATCATCGCCTAAATCAACAGATCCAGTCAGGAAAGGAGCAAAGTACACAGTGCACAACAAGGTTAAACTAAATATTTATGACAATTAAATTGAATATCATGTTGAGAACTGCATAAGAGAACATCAATACCTCAGAATTAATGCTGTAAACAGGAATATGAGGAAACAGAACTAAATAAAACAGGAAATGAAACTACAACAGTCAGCAAGATATATGTAACAAGACCAGAAACTATCTGTGTGAACTTGTGTTTGTTTTTAGAATACATAGTTGGCATATAGGGGTTTATAAGGCTAATTCGGCTGTCATAAACGGCTATTAAACAGGGAAAATTGAGATCCGGCTGAGGTACAGTCGCGTACCAACAGATATTAAACATGACAAGGGGAAGGATAAACTACATGCCTTCTAGTATTCTCCCACCCGACATGAAAAACAAGACATGAACTCTAATATTCCAGACATGAAAATCCAGCATTTCTAACACTAGGTGTAATCATCAAGGGTACTAGTAAAGCAGGGAATTAATTATCACAATATATATAGATTTAACTTGAAGTGCAGGTACTTGCCTGTTGTTTGGATCTGATTAATTTGGTTCTTGGGGAAAATTTCCAGAGATGAGTCCAAAAGCTGAAATAGACATTACCATCACGCTCAGAAGATATCAAATAGCTAGAAACGCCTATCCTTGGGTCCAATTTGGAGACAAGGACAAAAATGACAGTTTCGGGTCAAAACGGGGTCCGCTGGTGGGCGCACTTTGCACCGAAAAACGTGTCCGAGTCAAAGGTCTCCAAATTCACCAAACTTAGTGTCAACAGGTTAGGAACGCTGATACGAACCCAACGGAACTTCCAGATTTGGATTCCGATGAGCCGAACATAAAATCGCCCGTCGAGCGGGGCCTATGGGGCCCACGACACGCGATTTCGTCAACGTCCTCAGAATCGAACCAAACTTGACCCACAGGACCAGCGTATCGCTACGAGTTCGATGACACAAGTTTCGTCTCTATCTGACGAGTGTACAAGGAGTTAGGGCGAATTGCAGAAAAGTCGGATACGGGGCGATGTTTGCGGATACGCGTTGATTTCGGTGTGCACGCACACCCGAATCAGCTTTCACAAAATCTCACACGTCCGTATCGACGACACGCACGTGTCTGTGAAGACCGCACGCGACCAAGTCATCCCGTTTGGCGGGGCGCACTCAGTTCCGGGGTGAAACAGGGACTGGTTTTTCCTGTTTTTGGATCGCGGTGTGCGATCACCACAGGACGCGATGCCCTGAACAGTTTATCCGGACACCGAGAGGGTCACACAGGCTTCACAACGTAATTTGCAGAATTAAAAACAGAGCTACGAACAAAAAGTTACACGCACCTGAAGGGGACCCGAAAATCAGGGTCGAGTCGTGTCCGACACGTGTCCGACTCGTGTCGGACACAGGATCCTAGGGTTAGGGTTTTGGGAAGCTGCGGTGGTGGGCGGCGGTCGGCACGGCGGCGGGGAGGCCGAGGCTGGCTGGGGTGCTGCGGCGGAGGGCGGCACAGCACGGCGGCGCGCTGGGAGGCGGCGGAGGGCGGCGCTGCGGCTGCTGCTGCTGGTGGCTGTTGCTGTCGGGGACGGAGGAGGAAGGAGGAG
This sequence comes from Iris macrosiphon, assembly GCA_036927795.1. NCBI lineage: Eukaryota > Viridiplantae > Streptophyta > Magnoliopsida > Asparagales > Iridaceae > Iris > Iris macrosiphon. The sequence goes on from JAYESA010000008.1 coordinate 148,130,536, forward strand.
GAGGCGGCGCCGAGGGAGGAGGGCGGCGGTGGCGATGCGGGGCGGAGCTAGGCGGTCGGCGAGGCGGTCGGCGAGGAGCGGCGCCGGGCTAGGGTTAGGGTTACGGGAGGGAGGCTGGAGTAAGACGAAGAGGGGGGTTTATAAAGGAGGAGGACGGTGGTTGCAGGGCTGGGCAAGGCGGGGAAGAGGGGAGGTGGCCGCGGGGGACGCGGCGCTGCGCGCGGAGGGCAGCGCTGCGCGCGGAAGGCGGCGGAGGAGTCGGGGCGACGTGGGGCTGGGTCGTGCGGGTTGGCGGGTCAGGCTGACGGCGGGTCGGGTTCGGGTGAGCCCGACCCGACCCGTTAAGGTTTGGGTCTGGGCCGGATTAGCGGGCTGGGCCGCGGCCCAATGGGCCAGGGTGCAGGCTGGGCTAAGAAAATAATAATAATAAAAGATAATAATAATAATAATAATAATAATAATAATAATAATAAATAAATAGTTAATTTATTAATTAATTAAAAAAAATTGTTTTTAGGCATTTAAAAAATAGGTCTGAGGCCCAGAAAAATCCAGAAAAATTACCCTAAGTCCAGTTTTTTATTTTACACCCAAAAATATTATTTTCATGATATTTTAATATTATTTATTAATAATTAAAAATTATTTAATAATTAAGAGCCTTGATTTTAATTACAGAAAATTCCAAAAAATTGGAAAAAATCCAAGATTTAATAATTTAAAAATTCATGGGGTTTACAACCTACCCAACTTACAAAAATTTCGTCCTCAAAATTTAAGAATAACAATGGGACAAAAGAAAAAGGCCGGGAAAAATACCTCAGGGTTCAAAAAGATAGGGGTATCGCTCTCTAATCTCGTCTTCTCGCTCCCAGGTGGATTCGCCGGGAGAATGGTGCTTCCAAGCTACGCGAACCAGGGAGATAACCTGGTTCCGTAGAACTTTCTCCGATCGATCCAGTATCTCCACGGGTTGCTCTTGGTAAGTCAAACTTTGGCCTACTTCGAGCTCTGAGTGATCCAAAATGTGGCTGGGGTCTGACACGTACTTTCTCAGCTGCGACACGTGGAAGACGTTATGGACTCCATCCAGAGAGGGTGGCAATGCCAGACGGTATGCCACTTCTCCGATTTTCTTCTGTATGCCAAAAGGTCCAATAAATCTGGGGCTGAGTTTTCCACTCCTTCCGAACCTAATGGTGCCACGTGTCGGGGAAATCTTTAAGAATACCAGCTCTCCAACCTTTAATAAAGTCATAATAAAGTCTTAGTTCCATAATCAAAATATTTAAATTGACTTGAATTTCATAAATTTAATTACCTCAAATTCCAAGGGCCTTCGGTGGCTATTTGCCCAATGTCGTTGCCGGTCTTGAGCCACTCGAAGTCTGTCCCTTATTTGCTTTACCTTTTCAGCTGAATCGATCACCATCTCTGGTCCCAGCAGGGCTCTTTCTCCAACGTCGTCCCATGATAGCGGGGTACGACATCTTCGTCCATACAGAGCTTCAAATGGAGTCATCTCAATACTTGCTTGGTAACTGTTATTATAAGAGAACTCCACAAGATGTAGATAGTCTTCCCAGGATCCTCAAAAATCCAGGACACATGTACGGAGCATATCTTCAAGTGTCTGGATTGTACGTTCCGATTGTCCATCGGTTTGGGGATGATAAGCTGTGCTGAATTTGAGTTGCGTCCCCATGCTGGCTTGTAAACTCTTCCAGAAGTGAGAGGTAAATCTTGAATCTCGGTCGGAGACAATACTTACTAGAACTCCATGCAGCCTGACAATGTGTCTGATATATAAATCTGCTAGCTTCTCTGTAGATAGTCCTACTTTGAAGGGTAGAAAATGTGCAGACTTGGTCAGTCTATCTACTATCACCCAAATTGCATCCTTTCCACTAGGTGTCCTTGGAAGTCCGAAAACAAAATCCATTGTGATATGTTCCCACTTCTACTCCGGAATGGGTAGTGGTTGAAGCAATCCTCCAGGTCTTTGTCTTTCTGCCTTGACTTGCTGGCACACTAAACAACGAGATACGAACCTGGCTACTTCTCTTTTCATGCCATGCCACCAAACATGCGTCCTCAGGTCCTTGTACATCTTGTTGGCTCCTAGATGTATAGAGTATTGTGATCTGTGCGCCTCTTGCATAATTTCTTCTCTTATGTCTCCTCGAGGTACACATAATCTATCGCCATGCCTCAGTGATCCATCTTCATAAATTCTGAAATCTTCCACTAATCCAGCTTGCACTTGTCCTCGAAGGCTTCGCAGGCCTTCGTCTTGAAACTGAGTCTCCTTAATCTTGTCTATTAAAGTAGACTGAATCTGCAGGTTCATCATTTGGCCTTCTTTTCCTGGGATAATTACTTCAATACCTAAACTTTCCAAGTCCTCTAGCAGGTGTCTGTCCATAGTCAAGTACATCGCCATAGGATATCTGCTTAGAGCATCAGCAACTACATTTGCCTTCCCAGGATGATACTGAAGGGTGATGTCAAAGTCTTTCATTAGTTCCAGCCACCTTCTTTGCCTCAGGTTTAGCTCTTTCTGGGTGAAGATATATTTTAAACTTTTATGGTCCGTAAATATTTCCACCCTTTCTCCATAAAGATAGTGCTTCCATAGCTTAAGAGCAAAAATGACAGCTGCCAATTCTAAATCATGAGTTGGATAGTTCTTTTCATGAGTTCGAAGCTGTCTAGAGGCATATGCTATTACTTTCTTGTTCTGCTCTAAAACATAACCTAGACCTTTTCCAGAAGCATCACTATAAATAGCGAAACCTCCGGTTCCAGAAGGTAAGGTCAGAATAGGGGCAGTAGTCAGCCTTTTCTTCAATTCCTCAAAAGCATGCTGACATTCATCAGTCCAGGTGAACTCTTCATCCTTCCTTGTTAATTTTGTCATGGGTTCAGCAATTCTTGCAAAGTCCTTCACAAACTTCCGATAGTAGCCAGCTAGTCCCAGGAAGCTTCTAATCTCTGCTACAGAGTCTGGAGTGGGCCATGATTCTACTGCAGCTATCTTCTTAGGATCTACTGCTATTCCATCTCCAGTCATAACATGTCCCAAGAATTCTACTTTGTCTAGGAAGAAGGCACATTTAGATAATTTCCCATAAAGTTTTTCCTTCCTCAAAGTCTCCAATGCTAACCTCAAATGTTCTTCATGTTCTTCGGGGGTCTTGGAGTAGATCAAAATATCATCAATAAAGACCACTACGAACTTGTCTAGATATTGCTGAAATACTTTGTTCATCAAGTTCATAAAAACTGCTGGAGCATTCGTCAACCCGAACGACATTACTAAAAATTCGTAGTGTCCGTTCCGGGTATTGAAAGCAGTTTTAGGGATGTCCTCCTTTCTCACCCTTGCTTGGTGGTATCCAGACCTCAAATCAATCTTTGAAAATACCCGAGCTCCACTTAACTGATCAAATAAGTCATCTATCCTGGGCAGGGGATACTTATTCTTAATTGTTAAGGCATTCAAGGCCCTATAGTCAATACACATTCGGGATGTTCCGTCCTTCTTGGGCACAAATAATACTGGAGCTCCCCAGGGTGAGACACTAGACCTAATGAAACATTTGTCTTCTAGTTCTTTGATTTGTTCATTTAGTTCTATTATCTCCTTCTTGTTGATTCTGTAGGAATTTTGAGATACTGGTGCTGCTCCTGGCACTAAGTCAATGGAGAATTCAACTTCTCGGTCTGGGGGTAAGCCTGGAAGATCCTCAGGGAAGACATCAAGATATTCAGAGATGATAGGTAGTGGCACTTCTTCTGTTACTAGGGCTCCACAAATTTTGTTATTACCCATTTCTCTAGAACCTCTAGCAAATTCAAATTCTGGCTTGTCAGGGGGCCTGAAGATTACACTACCTCTGTGGCAGTCTATAGTGGCATGATGTTGACTTAACCAATCCATACCCAGTATAATATCAAAACTGGGCACTGGCATTACAAGTAGCCTAGCATACAGTTCTCTTCCACATAAAGTAATAGGACAATTGTTACAGGCATCACTAACCGGGATGATTCCTCCACCGGTAATGATCTTATAATAATTCCTAAGGGGTTTAGTGATTAAGCTATGCTTCATAAGGAAATCTACTGACATGAATGAATGTGAAGCTCCAGAGTCAAATAAAGTAATAGCTGGTATTGAATTTATAAGCACAGAACTTGTGATCACGTCTGCTGTGGCTTCAGCTTCTTCCAGAGTCATTGCATAAGCACGGCCTTGCTGCGGTGCACCCCTCTGTTGCTGCTGTTGGTGCTGAGCAAAACGTTATTGTTGTGTTGGAAGCGGGGGTCCCCTCTGTTGTACTGCTGGGGCCCTGGCCTGGGCTGGAGCCTTTGGTGCAGCGGTGCGTCCTTGAGCAGCTGGACAGTCCCTCATTTGGTATGCTGCTGAGCCACAATAGAGGCAGGCACCTAGCCTCTTCCTGCAGACTTGCCAAGTATGACCTAGTTTTTGGCAAAAGTTACAAGCAGCAGCTTGTTGGTTCTGTCCTTGAGCCTGGTGTTGGGGTGCTGGAGCTCGAGGGAGAGGACGCTGAGTTTGCTGTGGGGCCCTCTGCTGTTGCTGTTGTTGTTGTTGAAAAGGGCGCTTGTTGGGTCCCGCATTTCCGGTATCTCTTTCTCGTTTCAGTTTATGCCTCATATCTCTCTCAACGCCTTGTGCCATGCTCAGGATTTCTTCATAGGTGCGAGCTCGGCTGGTGGTGACAGCAAGGCGAATATCCGGAGATAGCCCCTTCTTGAATCTACGGGCTCTGTCTTCCGGGGTACGAACCATGTACTCCGCAAAGTGGCTTAACCTGCTAACTTCAGCAGTATATTCATCAACAGACATGTTACCTTGTTCCAGTCTCTCGAATTGGCTTTCGAGAGCTTCCCGAGCCACTTCGGGGTAGAATTTCTCCTTGAATAGCCTCTTGAAGTCCTCCCAGGTGAGGTCAGGAGCAGATAGCTGGGGTTCATCTCTGAACCAGGTTCGAGCAATGTCGAACAGTTGCAGGCTTGCGGACTCCACTTTGAGGTCATCAGGGACCCGAGCAGTCTTCAGGAGTCTCTCGACATTCTCTATCCACTCATCGGCATAGAGAATGCCCTCAGTTCCGTAGAATTCCAGGGGTCTAAGATTCTTGAAGTCTTTGGCGCTCCCTGGCCTCTTGAGTGACGACTCCTGGGACTTAAGAGCTTCTGAGAGGCTGGTCCGCAGAAGTGCAGTCTGTTCTTTCTGGGATTCCACCAATCCTTGGAACACTCCAAGTAGCTGTGCCCCATCTAGAGTAATTGTCAGAACAGATGGAGGCGGCGGGAGTGCAAGAGTCTCGGGCACATTCTGCTCAGCTGGTTCTGATGTGCCTCCTACTGTGTTCCTGGTCTGGACCATTCTGAAAGATTAAGGGATAGGAAGATCAGAATAGAATACTTGGAAATCAAAGACGATAGGAAAATTGAGCAGAACTGATATCAAGAGTTGAAATAAGGACCCTATACTATGAATGAGCTTTTCCTAGAATCCTCAATCTTATTCCATACCCTGTCCTAGGGTATTACCCTATTTTAGGATAGGACCTGCATGGGCCACCATAAAAATGTGTCACGACCCGCACCCAGAAATTCGGGCACGAGTACGTGGGTACGTCCAGCCTACGCCGTAGAGTCGGCGGTAGTACGCTGTCTAGGTCAAATCCATCTAAACTAAACTAGCTCATTCACAAATAACATAAGCAAGATAATATGAGAACAGAAACTTAAGATTTGCAACTGAAATAAATACGACAACAGATTCAAATATTTTAGTACAGCAATTCAGAATAAAATCGGGGACAAACCCGATTAATAAGATAAGAAACAGAAATAAAGGTAGCTACTACTAGCTACTCTGCAGTAGGGGTCTCCTGGGTGGGTTCTGGCTCCTCATAGGTATCATCTATACCCTCATAGGGACCATAATAAGTAGGGGCAAGGTCCTCATCATCGCCTAAATCAACAGATCCAGTCAGGAAAGGAGCAAAGTACACAGTGCACAACAAGGTTAAAGTAAATATTTATGACAATTAAATTGAATATCATGTTAAGAACTGCATAAGAGAACATCAATACCTCAGAATTAATGCTGTAAACAGGAATATGAGGAAACAGAACTAAATAAAACAGGAAATGAAACTACAACAGTCAGCAAGATATATGTAACAAGACCAGAAACTATCTGTGTGAACTTGTGTTTGTTTTTAGAATACATAGTTGGCATGTAGGGGTTTATAAGGCTAATCCGGCCGTCATAAACGGCTATTAAACAGGGAAAATTGAGATCCGGCTGAGGTACAGTCGCGTACCAACAGCTATTAAACATGACAAGGGGAAGGGTAAACTACATGCCTTCTAGTATTCTCCCACCCGACATGAAAAACAAGACATAAACTCTAATATTCCAGACATGAAAATCCAGCATTTCTAACACTAGGTGTAATCATCAAGGGTACTAGTAAAGCAAGGAATTAATTATCACAATATATATAGATTTAACTTGAAGTGCAGGTACTTGCCTGTTGTTTGGATCTGATTAATTTGGTTCTTAGGGAAAATTTCCAGAGATGAGTCCAAAAGCGGAAATAGACATTACCATCACGCTCAGAAGATGTCAAATAGCTAGAAATGCCTATCCTTGGGTCTAATTTGGAGACAAGGGCAAAAATGACAGTTTCGGGTCAAAACGGGGTCCGCCGGTGGGCCCGTTTTGCACCGAAAAACGTATCCGGGTCAAAGATCTCCAAATTCACCAAACTTAGTGTCAACAGGTCAGGAACGCTGATACGAACCCAACGGAACTTCCAGATTTGGATTCCGATGAGTCGAACACAAAATTGCCCGTCGAATGGGGCCTATGGGGCCCACGACACGCGATTTCGTCAATGTCCTCAGAATCGAACCAAACTTGACCCACAGGACCAGCGTATCGCTACGAGTCCGATGGCGCAAGTTTTGTCTCGATCTGACGAGTGTACAAGGAGTTAGGGCAAATTGCAGAAAAGTCAGATACGGGGCGATGTTCGCGGATATGCGTTGATTCCGGTGTGCACGCACACCCGAATCAGCTTCCACGAAATCTCACACGTCCGTATCGACAACGCGCACGTGTCTGTGAAGACCGCATGCGACCAAGTCGTCCCGTTTGGCGGGGCGCACTCAGTTCCGGGGTAAAATAGGATCTGGTTTTTCCTGTTTTTGGATCGCGGTGTGCGATCACCACAGGACGCGATGCCCCGAACAGTTTGTCCGGACACCGAGAGGGTCACACAGGCTTCACAACACAATTTACGGAATTGAAAACGGAGCTACGAACAAAAAGTTACACGCACCTGAAGGGGACCCAAAAATTAGGGTCGAGTCGTGTCCGACACGTGTCCGACTCGTGTCGGACACATGATCCTAGGGTTAGGGTTTTGGGAAGCTGCGGTGGTGGGCGGCGGTCGACACGGCGGCGGGGAGGCCGAGGCTGGCTGGGGTGCTACGGCAGAGGGCGGCGCAGCACGGCGTTGCGCTGGGAGGCGGCGGAGGGCGGCGCTGCGGCTGCTGCTGCTGGTGGCTGTTGCTGTCGGGGACGGAGGAGGAAGGAGGAGGAGGCGGCGCCGAGGGAGGCGCTGGCGGTGCAGGGCGGAGCTGGGCGGTCGGCGAGGCGGTCGGCGAGGAGCGGCGCCGGGCTAGGGTTAGGGTTACGGGAGGGAGGCTGGAGTAAGACGAAGAGGGGGGGTTTATAAAGGAGGAGGACGGTGGTTGCAGGGCCGGGCAAGGCGGGGAAGAGGGGAGGTGGCCGCGGGGGACGCGGTGCTGCGCGCGGAGGGCGGCGCTGCGCGCGGAGGGCGGCGCTGCGCGCGGAGGGCGGCGGAGGAGTCGGGGCGACGTGGGGCTGGGTCGTGCGGGTTGGCGGGTCGGGCTGACGGTGGGTCGGGTTCGGGTGAGCCCGACCCGACCCGTTAAGGTTTGGGTCTGGGCCGGATTAGCGGGCTGGGCCGCGGCCCAATGGGCCAGGGTGCGGGCTGGGCTGAGAAAATAATAATAATAAAAGATAATAATAATAATAATAAATAAATAGTTAATTTATTAATTAATTAAAAAAATTGTTTTTAGGCATTTAAAAAATAGGTCTGAGGCCCAGAAAAATCCAGAAAAATTATCCTAAGTCCAGTTTTTCATTTTACACCCAAAAATATTATTTTCATGATATTTTAATATTATTTATTAACAATTAAAAATCATTTAATAATTAAGAGCCTTGATTTTAATTACAGAAAATTCCCAGAAAATTCCAGAAAATTGGGAAAAATCCAAGATTTAATAATTTAAAAATTCATGGGGTTTACATCCTGTGACCCAAGTTTGGTTCGATTCTGAGAACATTGACAAAATCGCGTATGGTGGGCCCCACAGGCTCCACTTGACGGGCGATTTTGTGATCGGCTCATCGGAATCCAATTCTGGAAGTTTCGTTGGGTTCGTATCATCGTTCCTGACTTATTGACACTAAAGATAACGAATTTGGAGACCTTTAATCCTGACACATTTTTCGGTGCAAAGTGGCCCACATGTGGACCCCGCTTTGACCAGAAACTGTGATTTTTGCCCCTGTGTCCAAATTGGACTTAAGAACAGGCATTTCTAGCTATTTGATATTTTCTGAATCTAATGGTGATATTTATTTCAGCAACCGGAGTAGTAACTGCAGATCACACTGAGACCAGAGCTACAGTTGGAGCCAGAACCACAGGCAAGTGTACCTTGCCAAACTTTGCAGTCTTGTTACATATTTTTCTTGATTCTTTTACATTATTGTGCATGCTTAACCTAGGACCGTGTGACTTACTTAGCGTCCGATTATAGTCGGGTGCCAACACCGTACGCGGTGTTGTGTATTGTCATCTAGAGATGGACATTCGTGACCCTTTACATCCTCGTACTTGTCTTATCAAGTACATTATACCCAGGACACTTGACACTATTTATGAGACATAATTTTTCTGAGATATTCATGGTGATTCTGTAAAAGATATAGGTTTATGACATACACAGTTTACATGCTTAGATTATATCCTGACTTGTTGTATTAGTTTTGATCCTACGTGTCATGGACATGAGACGTAAGATTTCATTGGGTGGGGAAAGTATTACCATATCAAAGGCTGATTATATTATATATATTGACATCTGGATGTGTCTTAGTCTCTGACACAGAGCTATGGCACCAGTTCTGGCCCTTCGAGAAAATACTGCTATGGGTTTCTCCGACACTGATCCTATAGTAGTCTCAGCCCGAGTATGACTAGAACTCTCAACTTGCATATCACTTAGCTGGTCATACATTTACCTTATTGTTCATTTATTGCTGCACTGCATTTATTTTGGCTTGTATTTTCTGTACCTTGTTATGTCCCTTGAGGACCTGGATCCGGACTATCTCCCCAGGATTAGCTGACGAGATCTATCCCGAGGTGTACAGGACCGGAGCATTAGCATTAGCAGAAGCAGGTGCACACCTTGGAGCGGAACCAGGAACTGAGGACGAGATTGTACCAGAGGACTTTCCTGAGTATTGGCTTGAGATACTCCTTTATTCCTGTTTCTAGTTATTTTATTTTCAGTCTATTTCATTGATGTATCAGACTTATTCTCGGATTGTTCTCCGAGACACTTTTATTGAGATATGCTAGTTTATTCTTATTTGCATTATTCTGGTTTTGATCTGTGATTATCTATTGTAGATGAGATTAATATAGATTGTGACTTGTACCATTGGACCTATTTGTGGATATATTACAGCTTAAGCATGCCCCGATGGATCCATTAAATTGGGTTTGTCCATCGGTGTGTGCTGCTGGCCATTATCACGCGTCCGATCCCACGGTATTTTGGGACTGGGGCATGACATAATTTTTGTGGTGGCCCATGCAGGTCTACGACTAAATTGTTCGGTTTTAATTTAGGGACCGAGCAAGCCTGCAATAAAAATATGATAAGTTTTTAGGATCTCATCCACTTGTTTGAAACAGTTTGATATCTATATCGTATTCGAATTAAATTTTCTTGCATCTTGCCTTGATTCCTGTGCGCCTCTTATAGTTTATTTTTGATGCAGAGTAATGGATTCAAGAGCAAACGACGAAACTCCAACAAATACACCAATAGGTGCGGTAGCCACCTACGGAGAAGATGAAGTGGCACCATTGAGTGGAGATCCCTCGACTCACACAAGGCAGCCAAGCAGATCAGCAGGCTTCTAGATTTCGGCGTGACGACATCCCACCGCCTCCGCAGTTCATTCCACCAATGCCTGTTTTTCCACCAGGACAGCCTATGGACGGGCAACAGATGTTCCAAATGATCTACGCAATGATGCAAGCCCAACAGCATCTTTATCAAGAAGCTCAGCATCGTGAAGCAGATTACTTGAGGAACAGCCTAGTAAATGCACTAGAGCAGGCCAACCTACCAACTCGACGGCAACCGACGGGCTCTATCACCGATTTTCGACAGCTGAAGCCCCGTACCTTCTCAGGCAAGGAGGGGCCCAAAGAAGTTCATGAGTGGCTCACCAACATACAATATCAATTAGAAGCAGCTGAGCTTCCACGGGAACGTTGGATGACTGCCATCAGAATGCAATTAACGGACAATGCACATCACTGGTGGCTATCTGAGGAGACCCGGCTCGGACCAGACCGAGTCACCTGGGAGGAGTTCTCCAGACTCTTTCAGGAGATGTACATTCCAGCTATCGCTCGATCAGAACTTCGGGACAAGTTCAATCGCCTCACTCAGGATACTATGACAATGGAAGAGTACAACGCAGAATTCATTCGTTTGAGTCGCTTCGCCCCTACCTTGATTCCTACAGAAGAAGAGAAGGCCGAGAAGTTCTTCGACGGACTAAACTTTGAGCTACAGAAACTAATTGGATCCGTTGCACCCACATCTTTCTCGGACGTCCTTGCTGCAGCTCGGCGCATGGAGCGCGTCACCAGAAGAGAGACCAGTCTGAAGCGGCCTTCCATATCAGCAACAACCAGAGCACCACAAGAAGAAGCTGCAAAGAGACCTCACCTACACCAACAGCAGAAAGCATCTACACCACAAGTAATAGTCCTCTCTACTTGTCACTACTGTGGCAAAGCAGGCCATCTCGCCAGGGAATGCCGACGCAGGTTAGGACTATGCTTAGGTTGCGAATCTAGACAGCATGCAGTGAGGGACTGCCCTGAGCGTAGAGAAGGAGCACCAAGGGCAAACCAACAAGCTCTACCAGCACCAGGAGGATATCAACCAATGCCACCTTTGGCACCTCGACCAGCACCCTTCCAACAGGCCCAGCAACAGCAGAGGGCATCCCCTCAAGGACGCGGACAAGCTTATGCGATGACTTTGGAGGACGCACAGATTCATGGAGTAGCTAATGCGCGTAAGTTTTTATAATTATCTGCTTCTAGATTTGCTTTAGTTTTTGCATGTTGGTTCGTGACTCTAGCCTTAACCTAGTAATTTTGAACTTGCAAAATACCTAGAATGTTTTTATAATTGATAACCTAGTGATAAACTAGTTTTTCTGAACTATAGTCTTCTAGATCTCCTCCATACGGGAGATTGCATAACTTTTAATGCTTCAAAAAATGATTTTTCCTATGTGTTATTCGTACACCCTCAACCTTGATTCTCCCTTATCGTGATGTGCTTCAAATAATGTTTGCAACCGTGTCATCTTTGTTGACCGGTTATTCTTTGATTGCGAGGACGCAATCCTCTTAAGGGGGGTAGATTGTAAATCCCCTGATTTTCAAGAATTTTTAATTTAGATTTTCCATAATTTTTTTGGAATTTTCAGGAATTTTCTGTAATTAAAACCTAGGCATTTGGAAATTAAATAATTTTTAGTTGCTGTTAAGTAATATTAAAATATTATAGAAATAATATTTTATGGTGTAAAATGGAAAATCGGACATAGGATAATTTTTCAGAAATTTATTGGACTCCGGAAGCATTTTCAAAGCCCTAAAAACCAATGTAAATAAACCCTAATTAAACCCTAAAATAAACCGGGTTTATTTGAAATAAACCAAACCGGACCTGTTTACTGAACCGTACCAGGCCAACCCAGACCCTAGCGGGTCGGGTCGGGTCGGATCCGAAGCAAACCCGACCCGAAACCTAAACCGAACTCTAACCAGACTCCTACCAGAATTACTATTCACCACCTATAAAACCTCGACTTCCGTGCCCAGCCCCAAACCCTAGTTCCCCTCCGCCGCGGCCACGCCTGAACCCTAGCTCCGGCCTTCCCTCCTCTTTTCTCCTCCCCGTAGCCCTAGCCCTAGCCCAGCACCACCATCTCCCCCGACCAGACTCCTTCTTCCCCGACTTCGACTGGCCGGAACGACCCCTCGCCGTCTCCCAGTCGAGACCCCCAACTCCTCCGGCTCCCTTCTCTGTCGCCTCCGCCGACCACGAGCCGAGCCTCGACGACTCCGACCACCCCCAAGCCGTCGACCTCCGCCTCCTTCCTCCCCTGGCTCCGCCTCGCTGCCCAGCCGCCTCCCTACCATGCCCCGCCCTCACCAGCGCTGCCCAGCTCCCTCTCCTCCTCCTTTCCCCTCCCCTCGGCAGCACAGCAGGCCCCGCAGCCCCCTCCGGCCCGCTGCACAGCCGTCGACCGCCTGCGCCGCCTCCCAGAGCGCCGCCGCACCGCCCTCGGCCACCTCCGGCCCCCGGCCCGACCTCGCCGTCCTCCGGCGATGCCCCAGCAGCTCGAAACCCTAACCCTAGGTCGCGTGGACTCGGACACGACCCACTTTGTGTCGTATCGGACACGGAAAATTTGGTTTCCAGAGCCCTGTTCAGGTAACGTTTCCTCTTACCTTGTAATTCCATTTTCGATTCTGTCAGTTGCGTCGCATAGACTGTATGACCCTCTCGGTGCCTGTGCAACCCGCTCGGTGCATCGCGTCCTGTGGTGATCGCAAATCGCGATCCAAAAACAGGAAAAATAATACCTTGTTTCACCCCGGAACTGAGTGCGCCCCACCAAACGGGACGACTTGGTCACACGCGGTCTTTACCGAAATGTGCGCGTCATTGATACGGACGTGTGGAATTTCGCAGAAGTTGATTTGGATGTGCGTGCACACCGGAATCAACGCGTATCCGCCGACAACGCCCCGTATCCGTCCATTCTGGAATGTGCTGTAACTTTGTGTACACACGTCGGATTGAGACAAAATTTACGCTATCGGACTCGTAGTAATACGCTGGTCCTGTAACCCAAGTTTGGTTCGATTCTGAGAATATTGACAAAATTGCGTATCGTGGGCCCCACAGGCTCCACTTGACGGGCGATTTTGTGATCGGCTCATCGGAATTCAATTTTGGAAGTTCCGTTGGGTTCGTATCATCGTTCCTGACTTGTTGACACTAAGTTTGACGAATTTAGAGACCTTTAATCCTGACACGTTTTTCGGTGCAAAGTGGCCCACATGTGGACCCCGCTTTGACCAGAAACTGTGATTTTTGTCTCTGTGTCCAAATTGGACTTAAGGACAGGCATTTCTAGCTATTTGATATTTTCTGAATCTAATGGTGATATTTATTTCAGCAACCGGAGTAGTAACTGCAGATCACACTGAGACTAGAGCTACAGTTGGAGCCAGAACCACAGGCAAGTGTACCTTGCCAAACTTTGCAGTCTTGTTACATATTTTTCTTGATTCTTTTACATTGTTGTGCATGCTTAACCTAGGACCGTGTGACTTACTTAGCGTCCGATTATAGTCGGGTGCCAACACCGTACGCGGTGTTGTGTATTGTCATCTAGAGATGGACATTCGTGACCCTTTACATCCTCGTACTTGTCTTATCAAGTACATTATACCCAGGACACTTGACACTATTCATGAGACAGAATCTTCCTGAGATATTTATGGTGATTCTGTAAAGGATACAGGTTTATGACATACACAGTTTACATGCTTAGATTATATCCTGACTTGTTGTATTAGTTTTGATCCTACGTGTCATGGACATGAGACGTGAGATTTCATTGGGTGGGGAAAGTATTACCATATCAAAGGCTGATTATATTATATATATTGACATCTGGATGTGTCTTAGTCTCTAACACAGAGCTATGGCACCAGTTCTGGCCCTTCGAGAAAATACTGCTATGGGTTTCTCCGACACTGATCCTATAGTAGTCTCAGCCCGAGTATGACTAGAACTCTCAACTTGCATATCACTTAGCTGGTCATACATTTACCCTATTGTTCATTTATTGCTGTACTGTATTTATTTTGGCTTGTATTTTCTGTACCTTATTATGTCCCCTGAGGACCTGGATCCGGACTATGTCCCCAGGATTAGCTGACGAGATCTATCCCGAGGTGTACGGGACCGGAGCATTAGCATTAGCAGAAGCAGCTGCACACCTTGGAGCTGAACCAGGAACTAAGGACGAGATTGTACCAGAGGACTTCTCCTGAGTATTGGCTTGAGATACTCCTTTATTCCTGTTTCTAGTTATTTTATTTCCAGTCTATTTCATTGATGTATCAGACTTATTCTCGAATTGTTCTCCGAAACTCTTTTATTGAGATATGCTAGTTTATTCTTATTTGCATTATTCTGGTTTTGATCTGTGATTATCTGTTGTAGATGAGATTATTATAGATTGTGACTTGTACCATTGGACCTATTTGTGGATATATTACAGCTTAAGCATGCCCCTATGGATCCATTAAATTGGGTTTGTCCATCGGTGTATGCTGCTGGCCATTATCACGCGTTCGGTCCAACGTTATTTTGGGACTGGGGCGTGACAAGTAGTTTGTGTGTGAGTATATACATATGTATTTATATGTATATTGTTGTGTGTGTGTTTGTGTGTAGTGTGAGTGAGTGTGAGAGTGTGTGTGTTTGAGTGTGGTTGTGTTTGAGGGTGTGTGTTTATATGTGTATGTGTATTTATATATAAATATGGGTGTGTGAGTGTATGTTTGTGTGAGTTGAGTGTGTGGATAAGTGAGTGTGTGTGTAAGTGTGGATATGGATAAGTGTATGTGTGTGTGTGTGTGTGTATATATATATATATATATATATATATATATATATATATATATATATATATCGTCTCTGTGTACCGAGCGGAGATATCCGGCAGAAAGTTATGACTGAGACGCATAGTTCCCAATATTCAATTCATCCAGGAGGTACCAAGATGTATCAAGATATCAAGCAATATTTCTGGTGGAATGGGATGAAGAGGGAGATTATGCGATTCATCTCTCAATGTTTGGTATGACAGCAAGTGAAGGCCGACCAGCAAAGACCAGCAGAATTATTACAGCCTCTTCCTATATCGGAGTGGAAGTAGAAGCATATCACGATGGTCTTTCTGACCGGTTTACCTAGATCCCCAACTGGTCGCGATGCAGTTTGGGTAATAGTGGATCGACTCATGAAAGTAGCTCATTTTCTTCCTTTTCGAGTAGGACAGTCTACAAAGTAGTTGGCAGAGATGTACATGCAGCAAATAGTAAGACAATACGGTATTCCAGTGAGTATCGTATCAGATCGAGATACTTGGTTCACTTCACATTTTTGGAAAAGATTGCACCAGAGTTTGGGCACCAAGCTAAGATTCAATACCGCTTACCATCCACAAATAGACGGACAATTAGAAAGAACCATATAGATATTGGAGGATATGTTGCGAGCTTGTACTTTGGATTTTGGAGGGTCTTGGAAAGATCACCTTCACCTAGTCGAGTTCTCATACAACAATAGTTAGCAGGCCAGTATTCAGATTGCACCCTTTGAGGCATTATATGGGATGAAGTGCAGGTCACCCTTGGCATGGGATAATATTGGTGAACGAAAGATATTGGGCCCAGAGATGATCACACAAATAATAGAGATTGTCAACTAGATCAGAGAGTTTTGTATAGGCGACCACATGTTCTTACGAATTTTGCTGACCCGTGGAGTCATTAGATTAGGGGTTCGTGGGAAGGTTAATCCGCGATACGTCGGTTTATTCGATATCCTCGAGCCGATGGGCGATGTTGCTTATCGTCTTGCTCTTCTTCCTTCGCTACGTGAGGTGCACGATATATTTTATGTATCTCAGTTGCGTAGGTATATCCCAGATCCAATTCATATCCTCGACCATTCCGAGCTAGTCGTTGGTATCGACTTGTCTTACGAGGAGCAACCCATATCCATTTTGGACCGAAGAAAAAATGTGCTCAAGAATCGGACTATTCGTCTTGTCCGGGTTTCTTGGGGTCATCACCTTTTGGGAGAGTCGACGTGGGAGCGCCATGATGATATCCGGTCTCGATATTCGTACATATTCGACTCGAAAGATATATTTTTTCTTATGCCTTCGTATCTCGAATCTCGTGATTCGTTCACCCATGTTGTATGATGTTGCTTTTCTTTATTATGTGAGTGAATTTGATTGCATGTTTAGATATGCTTGTAGCTAGCATAGTAGTTTTATTTATTTATTTTTAGCTAGCCTTGTGTTTGAATTTCGAGGATAATTTTTCTAAGGTGGGTAGAGATGTCACTCCCCGTTCTCGATATACGTATTTAGAACATATTATTTCTTACTTGTATGTTAATTAGATTGCATGGTGACTAGACCCATTCTTTGGTTTAGATTGGTTCATGGTTTATTTGTTTGGGTTTGTTTGTTCATGAGTTGAACCCATGGTCTAAACCTCAATCCTTACTATATAAGCCAACTTCTTTCTCTCTCTCTCTCTCTTCCCTCATTCTCTCATTTTTCTCTCTTTCTTCATTTTAGGCAATGTAATCCCCTGATTTTTCAAAAAATATTAAAATTGGGATTTTTCACAATTTTCTGGAATTTTTTGGGAATTTCTGAAATTAAAATCAGGATTTTCAAATATTAAATAATTTTTAATTGTTAATAAACAATATTAAAATATCATAGAAATAATATTTTTGGGTGTAAAATAAAAAACTGGACTTAGGGTAATTTTATGGAATTTATTTGGACCCCGGACCTATTTTTAATTACCTAAACACTATTTATTTAGTTATTTAATTATTATTATTATTATTATTATTATTTAATACCCTGGCCCAGCCCAATGGGCCCAAGCCCAAACCGGCCCACCCGCCTAGCGGGTCGGGTCGGGTCCACCCGAACCCGCCCGACCGCGACCCGCTAACCCGCCTCCCCTTCTCCCTCTCCCCGCACGACGACCCATTCTCCGCGTCTCCTGCCGGGGCCGCCGCCTCCGGCCACGTGGCGCCGCCCCCAGCCACTCCGCCCGCACCCCTCGGCAACCCCGCCACGACGCTCCGCCTAACCCGGCTGCCCCTCCGCCGCCTGACCTATAAAAACCCTAGCTACCCAGCCTCCGGCAACACCCCGACCGCCCCAGACCTCGCCACCACCCACCGCAGACCGCCTCGCCTTCACCGAACCCCGGCGCAGCACCCCAGCCTCCTCCTCCCTCTTCCCTCGCCGTGCCAGCTGCCGTCGACGGCCGACCACCCTCGAAAACCCCAGTCAGGCCCTCTCCTCCTCCTTCCCCGCTCCGGCCACCTCAGCCCCCGCCTGAGCCGTCCCCGGCGACGCCGTCCCCGCCTTGCCGCGCACCGCCCTCGATCGCCTCCGCCAGCGCAGCCTCCGGCCTCCCCCACCGCCGGCCGAAAAACCCTAACCCTAACCCTAAATTTCCCAATTCTGTGGACCCGTGTCGGACACGGGATTCTTCGGGTTTTTGAGCCCCGTTCAGGTGCGTGTAACTTTCTCCTCGATGCCCCATTTTCAATTCCGTAAATTACGTTGCGAAGCCTGTATGACCCTCTCGGTGCCCGGACAAACCGCTCGGGGCATCGCGTCCTGTGGTGATCGCACACCGCGATCCAAAAATAGGAAAAACCAGACCCTGTTTCACCCCGGAACTGAGTACGCCCCGCCAAACGGGACGACTTGGTCGCGTGCGGTCTTCACAGATACGTGCGCATCGTCGATACGGACGTGTGAGAATTTGCGGAAACTGATTCGGGTGTGCGTGCACACCGGAATCAACGCGTATCCGCGGACATCGCCCCGTATTTAACTTTTCTGCAATTTGCCCTAACTTCTTGTACACTCGTCGGATCGAGACAAAACTTGTGCCATCGGACTCATAGCGATACGATGGTCCTGTGGGTCAAGTTTGGTTCGATTCTGAGAACGTTGACAAAATCGCGTGTCGTGGGCCCCACAGGCCCCGTTCGACGGGCGATTTTGTGATCGGCTCATCGGAATTCAATTCTGAAAGTTCCGTTGGGTTCGTATCATCGTTCCTGACCTGTTGACACTAAGTTCGATGAATTTGGAGACCTTTGACCCGGACACGTTTTTCGGCGCAAAGCGGGCCCACCGGCGGACCCCGTTTTGGCCCAAAACTGCCGTTTTTGCCCTTGTCTCCAAATTGGATCCAAGGACAGACATTTCTAACTATTTGATATCTTCTGAGCATGATGGTAATGTCTATTTCAGCATCTGGACTCATCTCTGGAAATTCCCCGAGAACATAACTATATTTGGATCCAAACAACAGGCAAGTACCTGCACTTCAAGTTTAATCTTTATATTGTGATAAATAAATTCCCTGCTTTATTAGTACCATTAATGATTACACATAGTATCAGAACACTGGAATTTATGTCTTGAATATTGGAGTTCATGTCTTGTTTTCATGTCGGGTGGGAGAATACTAGAAGGCATGTAGTTTACCCTTCCCCTTGTCGTGTTTAATAGCTGTTGGTACGCGACTGTACTCTCAGCCGGATCTCGATTATCCCTGTTTAATAGCCGTTTGTGACGGCCGAATTAGCCTTATAAACCCCTACATGCCAACTATGTATTCTAAAACAAACACAAGTTCACACAGATAGTTTCTGGATCTTGTTATAGTTCTTGCTGACTGTAGTAGTTTCATTTCCTGTCTCATTTATTTCTGCTTTCTCATATTCCTGTTTATAGCTTTAACTCTGAGATATTGATGCTCTTTTATGCAATTTTTCTCAATATGATACTCAATTTAATTGTCATAAATATTTAGTTTAATCTTGTTGTGCATTGTGTACTTTGCTCCTTTCCTGACTGGATCCGTTGATTTAGGCGATGATGAGAACCTTGCCCCCACCTATTATGGCCCCTATGAGGCAACAGGTGATACAGTTGCAGAGCCGGTTCCCACACAGGAAGCTACTCCTGCGGAGTAGTTAGCAGTAGTTATTTATTTTCCTTTCATCTTAGTAATCGGGTTTGTCCCCGATTTAACTTCTGGTTTTGTAATAACTCTGGATCTGATTGTCATTTTCAGTTTATAAAATCTTCGCATTTTCTTTCTTTTTCTTGCCTGTTTAATTACTGTGAGTGAGCTAGAATCAATTTAACTGTGGATATGCCCTAGACAGCGTACTACCGCCGACACTGCGGCGTAGGCTGGACGTACCCATGCACTCGTGCCCGAATTTCTGGGTGCGGATCGTGACACGTTTTTGTGGTGGCCCATGCAGATCAAACGACTAAATTATTCGGTTTCAACTTAGGGACCGAACAGGCCTGCAACAAGATTGAGGATTTTAGGATAAAGCTCATTCACAGAATAGGATCCTTTATTTTCAATCTTGATATCGGTCCTAGTCAATTTTTTCTATCGCCCTTGATTTTCAGGTAATCTATTCTAATCTTCCTACCCCTTAATCTTTCAGAATGGTTCAGACGAGGAACACAGTAGGAGGCACATCAGAACCAGCTGAGCAGACTGTGCCCGAAACTCTTGCCCTCCCTCCACCTCCATCTATTCCGGCAATTACTCTGGATGGGGCACAACTACTTGGAGTGTTCCAGGGACTAGTAGAATCCCAGAAGGAACAAACTGCCCTGCTACGGACCAGCCTTTCAGAAGCTCTTCGGACCCAGGAGTCACCACAAAAGAGGCCAGGAAGTGCCAAGGACTTTAAGAACCTTAAACCCCTGGAATTCTATGGAACTGAAGGCATTATCTATGCCGATGAATGGATAGAGAACGTGGAGCGACTCCTGAAGACTGCTCGGGTCCCTGATGATCTCAAAGTGGAGTCCGCAAGCCTGCAACTGTTCGACATAGCTCGGACCTGGTTTAGGGACGAACCTCAACTATCTGCTCCTGACCTTACCTGGGAGGACTTCAAGAGGCTATTCAAGGAGAAATTCTATCCCGAAGTGGCTCGGGAAGCTCTCAAAAGTCAATTCGAGAGCCTGGAACAAGGTAACCTTTCTGTGGATGGGTACACTGCTGAATTTAGCAGGTTGAGCCACTTTACGGAGTACATGGTTCGTACCCCGGAGGACAGAGCCCGTAGATTCAAGAAGGGACTGTCTCCGGATATTCGCCTTGCTGTCACCACCAGCCGAGCTCGCACCTACGAGAAAATCCTGAGCGTGGCACAAGGCGTTGAGAGAGACATGGGGCATAAACTAAAGTGAGAGAGAGATACCGGAAATGCGGGACCCAACAAATGCCCATTTCAACAACAACAGCAGCAGAGGGCCCCGCAGCAAACCCAGCATCCTCTCCCTCGAGCTCCAGCACCCCAACACCAGGCTCAAGGACAGAACCAACAAGCTGCTGCTTGTAACTTTTGCCAAAAATAAGGTCACACCTGGCAAGTTTGTAGGAAGAGACTGGGTGCCTGTCTATATTGCGGATCAACAGAACATCAAGTGAGGGACTGCCCCACTGCTCCAGGACACGGACAAGCTTACGTGATGACCGTGGAGAACGCGCAAACTCTGGAAGCAGCTAATGCGCGTAAGTGATTCGTAGATACCTTTTCTAGTATTGTTTTCGTGCCTATTGGTTCGTGACCTCAGCCCCAACCTAGTAATTTTGAACTTGCTAAATAACCTAGTATGCTTTTAAATTTGATAACTGTAGAGATTTTTAGAGGCTTTTGCTATTGTGCTTATCATATGTGTCTTGTGAACTTCAATAATTTGTATCTCCTTTTCATCATCTAGTGCACTTAATTTTGCTGAACTTGACTTATGCTGCTATTTCATAGCCTAGTTTTGCAAGCTTACCCTTTATCGGGCTTGTTCATGACACATGTATTATTGAAGCCTGATCAACCCCACTAATACAAGTGTCTATTCAGAATCAGTGTACTACAGTCTGATCAAGCTTAGTGCATTTTGATTCGCACTTTGCACGACTACTTTATGTGGATTGAGATATATAGTTGACTAGTATACTTGCCCCTAAATACGTCCGAGCATATCGTATCAGTTACATAACTGTACTAATACGAGCATGCGAATAAATGATTACCAGAATAGAATCTCAATCCATAACCGCCTGACAATTCCCATTAGAATTCCTTAAACGCCTTGATCCCTATACCTCTGTTCTACCGCCTCGCCCTTAAACTCCTTATTATTGATCCTCGTCTTTCCTTATTTCGGAAAGACAAAATCCTGTGTTTGGTATAAGTTTGATTTGGAGTGCTAGATGTACCCTCAGACCAGTCGAATTGATGATAACCTCTATGACTAAGGGAATACCATAGGTGGTGTATTTGTGTTGAAGACTTAAAGATTCAATACCATGATTTATTAAGTTGAGACCTAGCCTTACTAGTTGTACAGCCTTAGAGGATATATGGGTAAAATTCTAAGTTGGGTAGCGACCGCGATGTCCACCTGAGAGAAACCCGTTAGACTATAATCAAGTGAGTTTGGACAGAGAGAACCCTGCCATAATTTAAATTTTGAGGACGAAATTTTATAAGTTGGGTAGATTGTAAGCCCTTGATTTTTCAAAAAATATTAAAATTGGGATTTTTCACAATTTTCTAGAATTTTCTGAAATTAAAATCAGGGTTTTCAAATATTAAATAATTTTTATTTGTTAATAAACAATATTAAAATATCATGAAAATAATATTTTTGGGTGTAAAATAAAAAACGGGACTTAGGGTAATTTTTCTGGAATTTATTTGGACCTCGGACCTATTTTTAATTACCTAAAAACTATTTATTTAGTTATTTAATTATTATTATTATTATTATTATTATTATTATTATTATTATTATTATTTAATACCCTGGCCCAGCCCATTGGGCCCAAGCCCAAACCTGCCCACCCGCCTAGCGGGTCGGGTCGGGTCCACCCGAACCCGCCTGACCGCGACCCGCTAACCCGCCTCCCCTTCTCCCTCTCCCCGCACGACGACCCGTTCTCCGCGTCTCCCGCCGGGGCCGCCGCCTTCGGCCACGTGGCGCCGTCCCCAGCCACTCCGTCCGCACCCCTCTGCAACCCCGCCACGACGCTCCGCCTAACCCGGCTGCCCCTCCGCCGCCTGACCTATAAAAACCCTAGCTACCCAGCCTC
This sequence comes from Iris macrosiphon, assembly GCA_036927795.1. Classification (NCBI taxonomy): domain Eukaryota; kingdom Viridiplantae; phylum Streptophyta; class Magnoliopsida; order Asparagales; family Iridaceae; genus Iris; species Iris macrosiphon. The sequence goes on from JAYESA010000008.1 coordinate 148,153,011, forward strand.
CGGCAACACCCCGACCGCCCCAGACCTCGCCACCACCCACCGCGGACCGCCTCGCCTTCCCCGAACCCCGGCGCAGCTCCCCAGCCTCCTCCTCCCTCTTCCCTCGCCGTGCCAGCTGCCATCGACGGCCGACCACCCTCGAAAACCCCAGCCAGGCCCTCTCCTCCTCCTTCCTCGCTCCGGCCACCTCAGCCCCCGCCTGAGCCGTCCTCGGCGACGCCGTCCCCTTCTTGCCGCGCACCGCCCTCGATCGCCTCCGCCAGCGCAGCCTCCGGCCTCCCCCGCCGCCGGCCGGAAAACCCTGACCCTAAATTTCCCAATTCTGTGGACCCGTGTCGGACACGTGTCGGACACGAGATTCTTCGGATTTTTGAGCCCCGTTCAGGTGCGTGTAACTTTCTCCTCGCTGCCCCATTTTTAATTCCGTAAATTACGTTGCGAAGCCTGTATGACCCTCTCGGTGCCCGGACAAATCGCTCGGGGCATCGCGTCCTGTGGTGATCGCACACTGCGATCCAAAAAAGGAAAAACCAGACCCTGTTTCACCCCGGAACTGAGTACGTCCCGCCAAACGGGACGACTTGGTCGTGTGCGGTCTTCACAGATACGTGCGCGCCGTCGATACGGACGTGCAAGAATTCGCCGAAGCTGATTCGGGTGTGCGTGCACACCGAAATCAACGCGTATCCGCGGACATCGTCCCGTATCCGACTTTTCTGCAATTTGCCCTAACTTCTTGTACACTCGTCGGATCGAGACGAAACTTGTGCCATCGGACTCGTAGTGATACGCTGGTCCTGTGGGTCAAGTTTGGTTCGATTCTGAGAACGTTGACAAAATCGCGTGTCGTGGGCCCCACAGGCCCCGCTCGACGGGCGATTTTGTGATCGGCTCATCGGAATTCAATTTTGGAAGTTTTGTTGGGTTCGTATCATCGTTCCTGACCTGTTGACACTAAGTTCGATGAATTTGGAGACCTTTGACCCGGACACGTTTTTCGGCGCAAAGCGGGCCCACCGGCGGACCCCGTTTTGGCCCAAAACTGTCGTTTTTGCCCTTGTCTCCAAATTGGACCCAAGGACAGGCGTTTTTAACTATTTGATATCTTCTGAGCATGATGGTAATGTCTATTTCAGCATCTGGACTCATCTCTGGAAATTCTCCGAGAACATAACTATATTTGGATCCAAACAACAGGCAAGTACCTGTACTTCAAGTTTAATCTTTATATTGTGATAAATAAATTTCCTGCTTTATTAGTACCATTAATGATTACACATAGTATCAGAACACTGGAATTCATGTCTTGAATATTGGAGTTCATGTCTTGTTTTTATGTCGGGTGGGAGAATACTAGAAGGCATGTAGTTTACCCTTCCCCTTGTCGTGTTTAATAGCTGTTGGTACGCGACTGTACTCTCAGCCGGATCTCGATTATCCCTGTTTAATAGCCGTTTGTGATGGCCGGATTAGCCTTATAAACCCCTACATGCCAACTATGTATTCTAAAACAAACACAAGTTCACACAGATAGTTTCTGGATCTTGTTATAGTTCTTGCTGACTGTAGTAGTTTCATTTCCTGTCTTATTTATTTCTGCTTTCTCATATTCCTGTTTATAGCTTTAACTCTGAGATATTGATGCTCTTTTATGCAATTTTTCTCAATATGATACTCAATTTAATTGTCATAAATATTTAGTTTAATCTTGTTGTGCATTGTGTACTTTGCTCCTTTTCTGACTGGATCCGTTGATTTAGGTGATGATGAGAACCTTGCCCCCACCTATTATGGCCCCTATGAGGCAACAGGTGATACAGTTGCAGAGCCGGTTCCCACACAGGAAGCTACTCCTGCGGAGTAGTTAGCAGTAGTTATTTATTTTCCTTTCATCTTAGTAATCGGGTTTGTCCCCGATTTAACTTCTGGTTTTGTAATAACTCTGGATCTGATTGTCATTTTCAGTTTATAAAATCTCAACATTTCCTTTTTTTTCCTTGCCTGTTTAATTACTGTGAGTGAGCTAGAATCAATTTAACTGTGGATATGCCCTAGACAGCGTACTACCGCCGACACTGCGGCGTAGGCTGGACGTACCCACGCACTCGTGCACGAATTTCCAGGTGCGGGTCGTGACAGGCAAGTACACCTTGCATGATATGGAGAAACCCTTATTTTATTCTTATCTTTTTCTTGTATTTTATTAGTCTAATATATGTAAATTATGATTCTAAGCACTTTTAATACTTGAAGTTTTTTATTTTGATGGATGGATATGAGTAGATCTACATTTGAAGATTAGGATTTTTTTTGGTTCTATGAGTTTTTCTTGGTTTTGATCTACTTAAACTTAGTATATTTAAAAACTAATTATTCATGTGGTAGAGCATTCAATTTTGTGCGATTTTGAGTTTTGTTTCACTTGATTTGGAGTTAAAATAAAGTTTTTATGAATGAAACAAATCTTTGATTTTGAGCTTTCCGTCATGGCTGAACTTGCTGTCTGGAGAAGACGAAGTTCTTATGCGGCCAACATTTATGTGGCCGAGAGTTCTATATGGCCTGATCCTTATGCAGCCCAAACTCTTTGTCACATATGCCTAACAACATGTGTCACGCCCCAGTCCCAAAATATTGGGGACTGGACACGTGGCAATGGCCAGCAGCACGCACCGATGGACAAACTCAATTTAATGGATCCATCGGGGCATACTTAAGCTGTATTACATTAGTCAGGGTTTTACTATTCTTATCCACAGAATAAAGATAGCAATATCAGTAAAAAAAATATTAAACAACAACCAGTCAAAGTAAATAAAATCGGGGAACAACCCGATATAAAGTCTGTTACAATGTTCTCATAAACAGGAAATAAAGAGTTTAATTAAATAGAAAAGCAAGTCAATTTGCCATAATAACTGAGCATGAAGAAGCAGTTGTTCAGGAGAAGTCCCCAGCGATCACCTCGTCCTCAGGTACTGGTACTGTTCCGTGAAGTGCACATATTCCGTATACCTCTGGATAAACCTCGTCTGCAAATCCTGGGGACATAATCCGGATCCAGGTCCTCAGGGGACATAGCAAGGTACAAGAAAGCTCAAAACAAAATAATGCAGTAACGCAATTAATGAAACAATAGGGACAACTATATAACCATCTATGTGAAATGCAAGTTGAGATCATCACTAGAACTTAGGCTGATACCACTACAAGCTCTGTGTCTGGGAGCTGGTAGCAGTTATACTATGTATTTTACTATAAGTTTACTATGGATTTTATATAGATATAATCAGCCTGTAGCCTGTGTGTCTCTCCCCACCCAATATAACCACACGTCTCGTGTCCATGTCACGTGAGATCATATCTAATGCAGTGAGTCATACTATGTCTATGAATATAATGTCTAAGAATATCCTGTCTATGTCATAAATCCTACAACCTACACAGAATCACCTTGAATATTTCAGGAAGATTCTGATCATGATTTGTGTCAGGTGTCCTGGGTATAATGTACCTGATATGTCAAGTACGAGAATGTAAATGTCACGATATCCATCTCTAGTTGACCTTACACAACCCCGCTTACGGTGTTGGCACCCGACTATTAATCGAAAGCTAAGTAAGTCAAACGGCCCTAGGTTAAAGCATGTTCAACAGTATATAAACAAGCCAAAGAATATGTAATAAAGACCGCAAGTTGGCAAGGTACACTTGTCTGGGTTTTCAGCTCCAAGTGTAGCTCTGGCTTCAGCGGAAATTGCAGGCAGTACTCCGGTTGCTGAAACAAACATCACCATCAGATCCAGAAAATATCAATCAGCTAGAAACGCCTGTCCTTGAGTCCAATTTGGACACAGGGGCGAAAATGACATTTTCGGGTCAAAGCGGGGTCCACATGTGGCCCACTTTGCACTGAAAAATGTGTCAGGGTTAAAGGTCTACAAATCTGTCCAACTTAGTGTCAACAGGTCAGGAACGATGATACAAACCCAACGGAACTTCCATAATTGGATTCCGATGAGCCGTTCTCAAAATCGCCCGTCGAGTGGAGCCTGTGGGGCCCACGACACGCAATTTTGTCAACGTTCTCAGAATCGAACCAAACTTGGCTCACAGGACCAGCGTATTGCTACGAGTCCGATGGCGCAAGTTTCTTCTCGATCCGACGTGTGTACACTAAGATACAGCGAGAATCAGTAAGTATGGATACGGGGCGTTGTCCGCGGATACGCATTGATTCCGGTGTGCACGCACATCCGAATCAGCTTCTGCGAAATCCCGCACGTCCGTATCAAAGACGCGCACGTATCTGTAAAGACCGCACGCGACCAAGTCGTCCTGTTTGGCGGGGCGTACTCAGTTCCGGGGTAAAATATGTCGTTGATTTTCCTGTTTTTGGATCGCAGTTCGCGATCACCATAGGTCGCGATGCACCGAGCGGTTTGCACGGGCACCGAGGGGGTCATGCGGGCTACACGATGCAACTGACGGAAAAGAAATCGGGGTAGCGAGGAGAAAGATACGAGTACCTGAACAGGGCTCGAAAATAATATAATCTTCGTGTCCGACGCGTGTCTGACACGTGTCCACAGATATAGGGTTAGGGTTTAGGTTCTGGGGCTTCTGTGTCCGTGTCCGTGTCCAAGGCTACTGTTGGCGGACACGACGGAGACGGCTCAGGGCTGCGTCGTCGGCTCGTCGGCGCTGCACGACGAGGCTGCGGCGAGTGCTACGGCCACTGCAGGGAGGAGCAGAGGGGAAAGGAGATGGGTGGTGGCGGTGCTGGCTTGGGACAGCAGGGCGGAGGAGACGACGATGGGCGCTGGTGGCGGTGTCGAGGAGCTGGGGGTTCTGCGAGGACGGCGGTGGCAGAGGGAAGCGGTGCTGGGGACGACGGGGACGGGGGCAGCCGGTGGCTAGGGGTTTTCCGGTCGGGGTTGCGGGGGAACGGAGGGAAATCGAGGCTGGGGAGAGGGTTTATAAAGGGGTGGAGGGAGGCTGATGGCCGTCAGGTGAGGGAAAGCCGGAGCGGAGGGGTCGTCGATTGCGGGGAGAAGAAGAGGAAGAGGCGGCCGGCGGTGGACGGCGGCGGGAGGAGAAGAGTAGGCCGTTGCGGTTTGGAAGAAGGAGATTCGGGTCGGGTTTGGGCGGTCGGGTCGGGTCTGCGGATCCGACCCGATCCAAAACTAAGGCGGGTCGGGTCGGGTTAGTGGATCGGGTCTGGGTTGGACCCGGATTCGACCCACTAAGAATTGATTCAATGAACCCGGTCCGGTTTGGTTCAATTTGGTTTGGTTTATTAATATAAACCCGGTTTATTTTAGGTTTTAAATTGGTTTAATATTTTAATTAGCTTTTAGGGCTTTAAAAATCCATCCGGGGTCCAATAAATTTCCGAAAAATTATTCTATGTCTAGTTTTCCATTTTACACCATAAAATATTATTTTCATAATATTTTAATATTATTATTTATCATTTAAAAATCCATCAAAATTGAAATACCTTAGTTTTAATTGCTAAAAATTACAGAAAAATTCCAGAAAATTGTGAAATGTCCAAATTATAAATTTTTGAAAATCAGGGGGATTACAATCCGCCGAGAGTTCTATATGGCCTGATCCTTATGCAGCCCAAACTCTTTGTCGCATATGCCTAACAACATGCGTCCATCTTGTTGGATGCATGACTGATTATTACACAAAGTATTCTGTAGCTAAGTACTTAGAAAAGTCCTAAGTAACAGAACTTCTTGTGTTCCACTCGCTGAACGAATAAAAAATTCACTAATTCCAAGAGACATATATGCGACAATCAGAGCATGCGGAAAGAGGACTTATGCGGCAGTGACCCTATGCGCCTCTTCTCTTTTGGATGCATAACTCTGGTCGCCTTGCACATTTTTTCCATAAATTTGTCTTTTCTTCCTGACACACTTTATGGCTTGTCACGTCCATCACTTCAGTCACTTCTCTAACATGAATTTATTGGCCATTACTCAGCACTTATTCCAAGGAGCGGACTTTGCCTTAACCTGTGCGACACTGGCCTATACGACACTGACTCCTATGCGGCCTTGACCTATGCGTCCCTGATCCTATGCGGCCCTATGTGCATGATTTATTGATTTTTCTGGGTTGGTATTTTATTGGATTTTTTGAGTGTATGTGAACTAAGTGACCATGTGTTAGACTCGACTAAGGGTCTGACCCGACTATGTGCAAGACTAGGCTATGCGCCAAGTGGCCATATTACCCATGCGCCAAGTGACTATGACCACCTATGTGCCTGACTTAACTAATGTGTTGCTATGTGCTACAACTCATGTGATTTACCAATGATTGGTAACTTGACCCGGCTATTGGTATCAATGTTGATACACTTACTACGTGTTCCTATGTGCTAAGTGTTCCTACGTTATTGTGTTATATATTTTACACCGAGATATACCTACGTGCTATGTGACATGTAATATGATAAGATTTTCTCCAGCATGGACATCATAGTTGGTCGATAACCAAGCATGTCTAGGACTTGTGTTTATTGTTGCATCACGCTGGATGAATATAAATTAAACTATCAAGGGACAAAGTGGATTCGTATCCAGCGTGCCCATATTGCGGTACGACATATAAGGGGAATAACATGTGACCATGTCATATGATTCTAGCTAACCGTAGGGTTAACTAGGTAACTAAAACTTGAGAGCATTGGGAGGGACGGAATCACGAGATCGCGCTTAACTAGCCACCCGCAAATATTCATATGGGGAGTGCAGGCTGGCCATAATTTGGATATTGTTTAAATCCTCATTAGTGGATTGCGATATCCGACCATTATATCGTACTATGTGTTCTATGCGATCTTAATACGGTGGCCTTGCGAGGGATCGGTGCATAATTACTACGTATTACGTGGCAATTCATGGCTCGGCTAGCCCTGCTAGCACATGGTTCGATCTGAGGATTCCTATTGCATGCATAATACCTCCGGGATAACCCAGACTCCACCTAACAAGCCGTACAAGTGATTGGCCGATACTGTAATTGAACTTGTTTGTGGTTGTATATATTGTTGAATAGTTTAGGGATACGGACTATCATGGTGCGATGGTCTAACCCTTGTCCTGGTTTGGTTGTAGGGTTAGATTGTCGTATCACGATAGGCTATGAACCGAAACTACGAGACAGAACTATATATATATATATATATATATATATATATATATATATATATATATATATATATATATGTTTATTTTTTCTGGTTTTATTTTTTCATTCATGCTTCCTTTGTGGTACTTGTTATTTGGGGTCTAATCCCACTAGTTTTGCATGGCCAGGTTTAGAGTCAGCACCCAAGGATCCAACGTACTTCTCCCTGAACAATGACGTGCATCAGACGGATGGTCGCTGAGGAACACGAGTGGGTTTCTTCTTCCCTGCTCGATATTGTACATTTTTCTCTTTTTGGCATTTAGCCATCAGCACTTGTTAGCCGTAGATCTGGACATTTATTTTTTTTACATGATTGTAATAATCAGATTGCAGCTGATCATGTACTTTTGCTACTCTGCCAGCTTCTTATTTTGTACAGCTGATTTCTAGAATATTTTGATGGGATGGTTGGGACACCTTTCAGCTTTATCATACATGTTCTATGTTTGCTATTCTTGTTTGACTGATTGAGACGATAGATGTTATATGTGACCCTAAGTGACTTGTGTGCAGTATGCACCCTCTTATCTAGTTACAACCGTTATCGTCGTACGACGTATAGTACCTTGTACGGGGTAGCTGGTCATGTCTGCCTTCCGTATTCTGGTAATGGAGCGTGACGAGATTTTAGTGGTGGCGATAAATTGGAGGAGGAGGAGGAGGAGTTAGGGGTGAAGCTGAAAAAGGATTGTAAGGACAATGGTGGAGATGGATGAGGTGGAGAAGGGAGAGTTTTAGGTTTTTGAAGAGAGAGAGAGTGTGAAAGTTAGAATGAAAGGGTTTGGGAGAGTTTGGAGGGATGTTTCGGAGATGTTGGCAGCCTTAAGTAGTAAAATGGCTACCCCAAGTAAAAGTTCATCTATACTGGGCTAGCCAAGAGCTAACCCATGGTAAAAGGTGTTGTGCCCCGATAAAAAGCCTACTATAAATAAAAGCATATAAAAAAACCTTGAATGGTTCAGCTATTGGAGAATTTCTCTATCTCTCTCTCTTAAATCTCTTAGTCAAAAAATTGATTAAAACATGTCATCAACACAAAGCTCTACCACGCGAAAGCTCGGACGACTTAAACATGAAATTCTACTCTTTGATACCGTACGATGTAGGAGTATACAAACATTATCTTTCTTTTTATTAACAAGCTTGGCAACAATGTTTTACTTGTAGCGACAGTCTAACTTCTAGTATGCAAATCTTCTCATCTTGAACAAGTATAGCAGAGCTTCTTTCATCGCGTAAGCATGCAAATTCTCTTGCTAAAGCATACATAGTCATGTATTATCATTCTTATGGAAAAAAAAAAATTAAAAATTAGAAAGTGAAGTCTTGTCCACCCACCATGATCAACCTTCTTCCTGTTCCAACAATAGAGCTCTTCTTGAAGGCTTCCTCTTACTTGAGCCAGCAAACCAATATATCTATCCATACAGTGCCACCGCTAGAAACGGAACACTGCATTAGCCAACAATGGCTCTCAACACCGGCATCTACGACGCTACCAAAATCGGCTGGAGGCCTACCCTCCGCTATTAACAGTGTCCCTGGCTCTATGGACTTTTGCCAGCCTCGATGTACGCGAGGTGGACACAATATCGCTTGAAGCGAGAATCGAAATTGGCCAAGTCATTAGCTCCGCGGAATGAGACAACTCCACGTAATAGAGCAGCCTCGTCGAATGGCACAGCTTCCCTACCCATAGCGCCGACTAAGAGGAGCTCCGTTGAAGCCTAACCCTGAGGAACCAGGTAGTCCAACCAAGCTTAAGTACACGGAAGTCCTAAAGAAGCTAGCTCCACTGCCAATACTGAGGCCTAGCATCGCAAAGCTTAGCTCCGTTGCTTACGTTGGTCCAAATATTTATTAGTCCCCATAGTCTTAACTCGGTGAAACATTCAACTAAAATCCATGAAAAAGCATATACCAAAAATCTCATGATTAATCTATGTCTTTAATATTTGACATCTGGTTTGCCTGAAAATTTAAATAAAATAGAATTTATCTGGACCTGTATTCTATTTAGTTTTAATTCTATGTTTGGATATACATTGGACAAATGACAGAGACACTGATAAGGGTTTGACGTTACATACTGATCTGCCATTGCGGACACGCACCAGAAAGTTTGTAAGCATGTGAATTGAACAAACAAGATGACCCAACCGACTAAAGCTAACTACAAATGTTCTTTGTTTGGTAGAATGACAACAATATCGTCAACCTATATATCTGCTTCTTACTGGGGACTGTTTGGTTCGTCAATTTTGAGAACGAAAGTGTCAAAATTTTAAATTTGAATTTACTTGTTTGATTGAAAAAATTTATAAACAAAATTTACTGTAATTTTACATGAACGATAAATCTTGTCGGTAACATAATCGAAGTTTTGATATCATATATTATTTTATTTTTTTTCCTTCGAAATGGAGTAAACAATTATCGAACGTTTGGTTGGATCATTTACTCTCTACTTTAACAAAAATAATAATTTATTATTTATGTCACTTCAACAAAAAATTTCAAACGTCAAATTTTAAGATTTTTCACTTCTATTCTCTAACCCCACCAAACAAAAGGATACCAAAATTTTATTCTAATACTATTAGTCACTTCTATAAAAATAATTTCATGGATTTGTTGGTAATAATAGCTAAATAATTAAATGTGAGGGGGTCTTCGTACTGGTAGGTCAAAGCAGAGATGATGATGGTGACTGACATTATCTCCAAAAAAAGAAAAAGTTCTGGAGGGATGGGTTGGTGGGAGAATGTAGGAGTGTCTTCGACTCATATTTTGATACGCTTCTTACATTTAATTAGTCGTGGGGGTCCTCCTAACGGCCTTTCTTGAAAACGCAAATATGATGTTACCTGCTATGACGTTTACTAACTATTCAAAATTTCTAGTGGGATCTGTGAGTTCTTAATTTTTTGAACTCATGCAATTTACAATCGTTGGATTACATTCATCTTACCTTTTAACTTTTTTAAAATATTTAAATGCAAAAATACAAAAAAACTAAATCGAAAAAAAAAATATTCACTTATCAAATTTTTATTGCAAATTCAACTGATCAGTTCCTATTTGAGTTTGTGTAGTTGAACTCCTAACTATTCCTACCACAACTATAAGTTTTCTTATTGTTTTACTTGGGCCTCTCATCAAGTGCCTTGACACAACTGTTACAAAGAAAATAAAAACGAGACACTTGTGTTTCAAGTGATACAACGTGCAGTCCAGAAAAGCAGTGGCCCCATTAATGTACATACCAAACTTTTTTCTTTTTCTTTTTTCTATCACATTATCTGATTGGTAGTGTGTATATCGGCTCATTGCTTGCCTTCCATATCTTTTGTTGATTTGTGTACAATTTTGTTTCTTGCCATTAATATTTGTATGCTTCTTGATTATTCTGAGAGGGAAAGAGCTGTGACATATGTGTTAGAAATCTGGTGAATAGTATACTTTTCTCGTTGGTAAGTCAACTTGTTCATGTCTGACATGATACACAGTTGTCTGTCAATAACTGCATTCTGCTTGGATACAAGAAACTTATATATATATATATATATATATATATAATTTTTTTTTTTTTTGAATTTCAGACATAATGTTCGGGATCTGATGTAACATTCGGGACTTTGTACACACTGTATTCCATGTCTTTTGAACCCACTGTCCCCAACTCCCACCATTTATAAATATAAAAAATAATAGGTCCTCGTGGCTCGATCCACTGATCTTCTGCCACCCAGCCGGGGTCTTATACCTATCCTCGGTAACCACAAGAGCCACTCGAGTTCGGTTTATCTTACTAGTATATATTATGCACATGCATTGCACGTATTTTATATTAATTTGAAAGAGCAAGCAATAGTTTCATAATTTTTTATGGGTCACATGTTAAGAATAATTAATAGGTACTTTTTGCTTTAAAAATTATCATGTACATCCAATAAAACATTAAAAAAAGATTTGTTTTTTTTTTTTTTTACTTCAAAAAGTGTCACTAAGACCCAATAAAATAAATTTTAAAATAATCTCTTGAATATTTTATTATTTATTGGGTGTAGATGATCATTTTTAAAGCAAAAATATTATATATTAATTATCCTTAACATGTGTCCTTAGGGTACATGTTAACAAAATCTTTTACTACTTAAAAAAAGCATACAACCACCATTAATATTTGTTTATGCGTAATTATCTAACTACTAATGTTAAATTTAAAAAAAAAGTTTAAATTTTCTTATTATATAGTAGTATAGATTACAAAAATGCTTAGATAAAGATTGCTATGTCCCTTTTGTTAAATATGATAGTTAAGGCTGTACATAATAATCCAGGAACCGATAATCTGATCAGATTATTAGACTGAGATTGAATATTCCAACATCTAAGCCTTATTACATGTTATAAATTTGAATAAAAGCTTCATAACATCATCAATATAACATGACAATGGATTGGCTAAATGTTCTAGATTGTAAGGGTTGTATACATTTTATGTATGGTTGTTTCTCTGCTACATGACACCCAAAATTAACCAAGAGATGGTGGTTGGGTTATTGCTCAAACCTACACACAGTAGGTCTTTCTTTCTTTTTTTATGTCATTTCTATCGGATTAGGAACTAAGTTTTGAAAGAAGAATTCGAACCGTATCCATCTCCACGGGAGCCTTCTATCATAACCAACATATCACGAACCCACGGAACACAGTAAATATCTGTTTGGAAAGATAAAAGCTCCATGAAACACATGCTGCATCACCTTGAATGATAAATATGAACAATGGATTCACCATTTAGGTAGCATTCATTGATCCGGAACGCATCCGGAACACGTTTCGAAATTTAGAATGCTGGCACATTTGAACGTGAAAATCTGCATTCCAACAAGCAAATACATTTTGTACTTGGGTTTAGCTGTTAAAACAAAGATGGACTTCTTCTTTTTTCTAGTCAGAGTTTTTAAAAGGGTGTAGGCTTTATGTTATTTATAGACCCTGAGACTTTTCCTTCTTATGAAGAATGCATATATGTTTCAATTTATATAAATATTTGTTGTGGCACCCCTGATGGGTACTCTTTGCATGCCAACCGTTAAATTACTATGAGGATATATACATGCACACATTCCTATACAATCTAACGGTTGGAAAAGAATCGGGTACACTGCGTTCGGCCCATACAATAATTTCTCGTTGTCCTGGGATTAACTTTGCACTGCTTATAGTTGAGCTGACATTGGCAAATCTCTTGCATTGTTTTGACTGGGAATTGCCAATTGGAATTGGATATGGAGTAGGCATCTGGGCTTACAGTTTACAGAAGGAATGCTCTCAGTCTGGTTGCAAAATCTAGATAAACCCCAATGCATTCAATTCCCTGCTCATAGCTTTTGCCGGTAACACCTGTAGATTACAACTTTAGATCGGCTCCTTCTACATATACTCACATGTCAGTCAGTCAGTCAGTCTATATCACCCAAAAATGCTCATAAACATAAGAAATCAACTTTTACTTACGCAAAACTTGCCAGAATTGCAGCCAACCAAACTTGTAACTACAGTAACTGAAACACTAAGATCACACCAAAAACCACAATGTGATTTCAGGATATTGTAAACACAAAGGAGAGGACATCTGATATTAATATACTTAAGCCATAAAAATCAAAGAAAAACAATATGAATACTTTTTATTTCCGGAACATATCTACAAATCAAATACTTAGAAATCAGAGCTTGGGGGAATGGACCAGTAGCTCAGCACACATGACAATACAGCACCCTGACACCTAAACACTGGCAACCACAAGCAGCAGGACGTTGATTTCATTCTTGTCAAAACAAAGCAGACCAGCAGTAGGACAACTTTGCATCAGGACGTAGGATCGAGTACTGAACATGTTTGCGCAAAGCAATCCGGAAAAAAAAACACAGAAAAAGAGAGGATAATTAGAATATTTAAGTTTGGTAGGTACATTACTATGTTACCATAGGAAACTATCCGGCACCTCAACAAAAGCACGAGACAACTATATTTTTGTAACCATACTTACCATTTTTCCCTCTTAGGAAGGCAAGAGTAGGCCCCATAGCGCTGCCTCTCAATCCTCTGTTTGACCGTGGAAAGGTCTTACCAGGGGTGCTGTCATCCGAACCATTGTTCTTCTGAAGCTGAGCCTTTCTCTCACTTATTGCCTGTTTGATTTGTTCCCAGCAAGAATCGGGTTCGTTCACTAGAAAAGAGGCGGTGTTCTTAGAAAGATTTAAGAAAAGCAAATTTATGCATTCCATGTAGCCTTTAACATACATTAATAGCAACATTACCCATTACTATAAGTAGAACCAGGTGTTGGAATATTGATGCATACCCATGGGAGGAGAGATCGTCGGAGAATCAATCATTTCAGCACTTTTGTCAGCCGATCCCTGCTCCAAATTGTTCAATGGAGTTACTCTTATGGAGCTCACTTCTCTTCCTCCGTACCCTGCACTACTTGTTTCAGAATGGTTGGCTTCGAGTAGACGTACATTAACCAGTGATGGATAATGAACCTGGGATAACACAGTTTTCTTGTTGAATTATGAAAGCTCAAATTCCAGAAGAAGCATTTCTTGACGAGTTGATGGATGATTAAATATCTACTTACCTCTAAAGAGCCATCTTCTTTGTAAGCTGAGAAATCTGCTTGATCCATGAGCTCCTCCCCTTCTGTATTTTCATGAAAGAAAATTGGGTACTCAGGGACAGGAACCAGGAGTATTGTCATGGAAATGGGATCAAATGATGAAACTTTCCCTACCTAGAATCAGATAATAGGATGGTCAGATGGGAACAATGCTATGTTATTATTAATTATACACCAGATAAAAGTAAATTTGCCATGATCTTCCTACACGTCTCACTAAAATAAATCTTCAACTATAAAACTACTAAAAAAAGTTTTGTTAGTATGGGAGATTTTATATTCTGATTTGTAATAAAATTAGGGGAAGGATCCATCAAATTCTTCAGTGTTTATACAAAATCATACTCGGAAAGGAGAAAGTTCAGGACACCATGATGATGATAACTCGACCAATTGATACACGAGCAAGTCACCTTCCTGTTAGAAACCCAAATTTGATAGTTAGCTGTGCGCATAAAACCACTTCTAACTTAATCGTCAGAAAATAGTGCATAGGATTCACCACTTGCCAATTGTGGTACACAATGGTAACAATATGGGAACCTTATAGATTAAACTAATTGCCTACTACAGAAAGAAAATGCTGAAAGGTAAAGAAAAAGGCCAAGAAGAAAGAACTATATACTCTAGAAGAATGTGGCCTGAAAACAGACCTGGGGAAGGCAAGTTAGAGGTGAAAGGCTCTCGAAATCCATGCCGCCATCACCTGCATTTCCTTCTTCAACAACAGACTTTTCTTTATTCTTCACTTGTTTAGCAACAGAGATTTCATTACTTTTCAAGTCTTCAGCAACAGAGATTCCGTTACTTTTCAAGCCTTCAGCAGTAGAGTTTCCATTAGCTTTGCAGCCTTCAGCAGTAGGCTTCCCATTACTTTCCCAGTCTTGAGGAATAGATTTTCCATTATTATTCCTTCCTCCGGAAAAAGACTTTTCACTACTTTTCCATCCTTCAGTAATAGATTTCCCACAATTTTCAGCAGCAGCAGTTCTGTTATACTGTTCTTTATGACCATTAACTTCATTCCATTTGCTACTGGTATTCTCCCTACCCCACTTCTGTCCCTTCTTCTTGCTAGTAATTCCATTCCATTGCAGAGTTTCCTGGAGTAGATGAAAAATTTACAGTATGAATTGAATGTACACAAGCATACAAGACGATCAGAGAAGTGAGTTTTATTAAAAGGAAAACTGCATATAGCAATATCTGTGCAACTACAGCAGCAGAATAGTTTAGATGATTTTTTTTCTTTCAAATAGGTGAGCATGGGCTGGAGATATATTAGAAGGTGGTTAAACAAAATACCAACGAGAACAAAATTTTGATGCCCTTGATATGATGAACTCGACTTTGTATAGATCTTATATATATTTATTATACAGGAGGCACAACTAGATAACATTATGTGCCTACGGTTCTTGGTAATAACTGGTCAGAAACATCTCTCTCCATGTATTTATTTAATACAATACAGCTCACATTTTATTATCGTGAATGCAGAAGTTTATCTTAATATTACTAATTAACTGCTCGATCAATGAGATACTTGATAGCCATGCATCAGAGATCAGATTCAGGCTTGCTCGATCAATGAGCAACTTAAACACTTTTAGATGTCTCTGTTGGTTGAGTAGCTTAATTGATTGTTATAAGAAGTTTTGAGTTACAGAATGTTGAAGTCAATGCCCAAAAGTGGTGCAATACCCTTTTCGAGGGAAAGAGCCCAAGAATGTAAACTATGCCGACAACTCATGCGGAAGAAAGTGCAAAATAGAAAACACTTGAAGACATGAGTGACCTTAGAAAAAAAGACAGTACCTTCAGCTTCACGTATCTGCCTGGAACCCGTGGCTTTAGAATGTTTGTTCGGTATGAGGAAAGTGGTGGAGAATATGGGAATGATGAAATACCAAATGTAATGCATTGCTATTGGTTGACTCCAGACTGTGGTCATCTAGTCATCTAACAAGCCTTCTCCCATCAGCATGGAGTCAACTATGGAGCAAGAAAAGGATCCACAAAAGAATGGACACGTTTTTAAGGACAATTATAACCTGAAACACTCTAATTTGCAGCCAAGGTAGCAATGAGTTGTGACCAAGAGAAGGCCTCACTAAAATACCTAGAAGGCCAGTTGACAAGTAGGTAGACGTACCTTATTAAATATTTTATTGCTTCAAAAGGTTATCTGAAAGTAATGAATATTTTGAAAACTTAAAAACATTTTTTTTAAAACCAATACACATTATCGAAAGTTAAAAAAGAAGTCTTTTCTTTTCCTGAAGTAAACGAAAAATAGAAGATATTTAATTTTTTTTAGATAGAACTGATATTTACAATAAATCAAAAAATAATCCAAACATCTCTCTCAAGGCATATGCCTCAGGAACTAGCTGCCCAGGCGCCATTGCATCAAAAATGCCAAAGCAACGAGGCAGCCATCTCTCTAACAACACTTGTCGTAGTGTATTTTGGAGCGTCTTTATCATGGATACAATTACGCAGCAATTTTGGAGTATCCCTGCTGCCTAGTAACTAACGATTTTTTTTTTTTAATAAAAGTCTAAGGGCATTAAACATATTTTTTTATTTTATGTAGGATGAAGGCCGTAATGCCATGTTAGGTAGTATTTAGTAAGTAGATGGAAACTGTTAAAGATGATTACACATGCCAAAATATTTTACGAACAAACCATCATGGAAGCTAGAGCTTGGGTTGATATTTAGCTCAAATGAGTTTGCTTGAGATGGCAAATGAGTGGAACCCAAGTGAGGCATGTCCTTTCTAGTGTGGATATACTTCACTCGAATTTGTGTGGGGCAATGATGTGTGTGAAAGTTTTATGTGCAAATTGTACAAGAATATGTGGCTCCAGGGCCGGCCCAGGGGTAAGTCTAACAATACTTCGGGGGGCTTGGGCAACCCTCCTCTGCTTATAGGGCAATCCTCCAGGTCCAATATGATCTGCATGAAGTCGGGGTAGCAGATAACCCCCGAGGACCAGCCCACAACAAGGATCAAGGGGCAACCAAAATAACCTTTGGCTTAGGCAAACCAACACTCCGGCCGGCCCTGCGTGGCTCAAGATCAGCTTTACATTTTTTTGACCTACACAATCTGAGCTCAAGCCCTTAAGGTATGAGTCCTACCAAGCTCACGCTAGGCTACATAAGATGATGTAATCGAACAGAACTTGAGAAGAGCCTTTTACAGACAAACATAGTTCAAACAATTCAATTCAATTCAATCAAGCTCAGGTTACTTAACCCTAGTTCCAAGCATTGTTAGGAAAGCAGAGTTTAAAACTCTGCGTTAGAAAAACACATCTTGAGACTTGCACATTTAAAACGTCCGTTAAAAACAAAATACAGGCAAGAAAACTCGTTTTTATGTTAAAAAATAACTGAATTCTTTAAACATGCTTTCTTTTACGCTTGTTTGTGTAACTTATATTTGTCCATCCATGAATCACAATATTAGACTATTCCGTATTTGCCCGACAGAATAGGGCCAACTTTTAACCAGTTCCACCCAATTGTTTACGGATTGTGAAGGCACAAAAGAACTTGGAAAATAAACAAGGCAAAATCAGTGAAATAAGGTTTCAATGGTTTCTTAATCATAGACTAAAATTATTATCATGGGTACAGAATAAAGGAAAGCAAAATGATCACACTATCTCTAGAAGAATACTACTGTAACTACTAAAATATTCAGTTCGGAAATTCAAGACCAAACATAGACAAGATTTTAAAATCAATAATATCCCAGAAACAACAGAGAATAAGTTATGACCACCTACTGATGACTCTCTTTTACTCTACACTACTATGCAGTCTAGCAAGTAAAGGTAGAGAGCAGAACAATTGGAAACCTGCTATTCTTAGTAACAGTAATAGGATACAGAAACATACCATGGATCCCTGAGGCTGACACAGGCTCAGATCTGTATCTATCGAAAAAATAATGTACTCAGTACACTTAAATTAAGTCATTGAATACCAATCAAGAGAATAAGAACTCATCTTGGTATTAAAACATAAGTTGTGGCCTTACAAGTTATTGGTGCTAGCGTCAACTTCTCATACAAAATGTTAGAAAGTACAGTATGAACCTTGTTTTAAGTTTAAAGATCAACAGTTGACACATCACTAATGTCAAACATGTTGCTAATTAACCTGATTTACTTTCTGAGACATTTGCAACTAACTAGTAAGCAATAGACTCGTTCTTATTCAATGGCATGATTGGTAATATAAATATCTTCAAAGTTAAATATTAGCATAATCTAAAATCATAACAATCACCAAAACAGAATAAATGTATGGTTAATATGGACAGTAATTCAAAAGGGTCTTTCTTATTGATGGACTAGAGTTTCCAAGTAACCAGCTGAAAATGAAAATAGTAAAGTTGCTCATAACCACGTCTGTTCTTCATAAAGTTAATGGCAGAACATCTAGACAAGAGGACAGAAATTTTACCAAAGTTCTACACAGATAAGTAACCCACATGCCAACAAGGTAAGATGATTGTAGGGCCAGAAGGTATCCTAATTCTCCAAATGATTGGATGATTTAAGGAAGGTTTTCTCTGTCCTGAAAGACATGGGTGTTTAAACTGTAATCCACTTTCCACAAAGAGCTGCAGTCCTTGAAATACAAGCAGCATTACTGAAAATAAAGATTCACATCAAAGCGTACTAAAAGAAAAACCAAAGGGTTAAGTGCCTTATAATTTCTTGCACTTTCTAATAGTATTTGTGAGAGAGACATAATAATCTCTTATAACAGAGTATTATGCATCTCTTAGAGTATACACTTGCAGTTACCACAGTGCATCCAATGAGATCAGTATGTTCAATAGACAATACCTTTTTACATGAGATATACCTCGATCTCAACTATACAGTCCTCAAACAGAAGTTAATTCTAATTCTAAAATTCAGAACAATGGGAGGCTCAACTACAGAAAGTATTAAGGCTTCTTTTGGCAAATTTGTGAATCAGGATTTCCCCCAAAATAAAACTCGATACTTTAAAAGGCTCCACATATTAAGCTTCTTCATGTAAATAGTACAAATGTAGTAGCAAAATCAAACTGCAAATGTAGATTTTAATAACTTGGCAAATAAAAAAGTTCAGTGACATATAGGTGCTTACATTACAACCTAAAGAAGATCGAATCTCGGTGTCATGTGGCTCACACTAAGATGTACACAGCCTTACCCCCAACACATGTATTAAAAGTCTCTGCCACTACATCAAAACTCTAGAGTTGTGGGTTGAGGGTTAAATATTTATATTATTTCAACATGTCCCCACAGGATGAAGGCCCATTGTGGGCTGAGCTGATTTCACACAACGATATATTTTTTATGGAATTCACTTAAAATGTTTGTCATAGGGGTTTGATCCGGATTTCTCTGATACCATGTTAAAGTTCCTGCCGTTTTACCAAAACTCAAGAGCTGTGACGAGGGTTGAGGGTTACATATTATATTATTCTAGTAAAATGATAACACTAACTTGAAAAATAAGAAAATTGGTGAAATATAGGTGATTATATTGCAACCAGACATAACTAGTTAGTTCAAATATCAGGAAATGTTAAGCATACACGAGATCGGCTTTCAGGGAGAGCGTATGGCATTGGAAGTTCACCTAGAGGCTCAAAACGAATATGGCCTGGCCGAACTACCACAGGAACAACTTCTTCCTGCATTTCAGCATTTAGAACTCTCTCTTCATGCTCTGTTGACTTTTTGTGAATGTCATTTGGTGTCTCTTCGCTCTGAATATCCTGTAAATTGACAGAAATTTGAATTTAATAATGTGGATAATCTGATACTTGAGGCATTAGTATCAGCATGTATGAATATATCCTCTTGGGAAGAAACGACAAAAAGATCATAAACTAAGGCAAGATTGCAATCACTATACCTTGTTGTCTTGGGACTTGAGCTCCTGCCGCCATTTTTTTCTAGCCATTTTTCGACGAGCATTTCTACTTGGGACCTGATAAAGATTAATAACAATTTGATACATTCAAACAAAATTAAAGGAGGAAGAACAGAAATAGAAATAGTTCATAGATGTCAAACGGACAACCAAATAGCACATATAAGATCTCTGTTATTATATTTAAAGTGTATGATAAAAATGAAAAAACGAAAGTTATTAGTTTAAGAGATTAAACTCCACCAATCTCTCATTTATAATAGCTTCCACGGTTAGCATAAACACCCTCAAATGATAGACCATATCGCATAAAAGATACTTAATAACATACCTGAATTACCATATACCGTAATTGAAGAACTTAGGGTCTATTTACATACTAGAAACAAATAAATTGTTCATAATCGGCAAAATATTGGCATAATTCGTACTTGATGGCAAAAGGAATGCAACACCAGAAAATGGAACAACAAATCCCGCCAGGGAAATGGGAAGTAAGTTAAGTAACAAAGCAAACAAATACCACAGGAAATTGGTGCAAATCAGACCAAACATTTTAAACCTTAATTGACAACAGATTCAAGATGAGACCATGTCTCTCTTGAAAAAAAAAAACAAATGAAATAAACCAAAAAACAATCCTTGTCAACTTTGTTTCACATTAATCGGGGTAAACAAGTACAAGACGAGAAAAGACACAAGTAGCTTGGATTGAAAAAACCATAGATAGATAAACTAGAGAACACGATAGGAGAGAGAAACAGAAACATGGACACATCATCAAGGAGGAAAACCAACAAAAAACCTAGAAAAGTGACAAGGAAAGATCAAAAGCAAGAACAGACCACTTCAAACTGTAAAGAAAATCAAAATAAAAACTAAGAGCACGGAAAACTAAGAGGAAGAAAAGAAGACACAAGAGCACCCCAAAAAATGAAGGATTTGACAAATAGGAATCAAGTCAATCAACCTAGCCCAAATTTACGGATAGATATCTCTGGTACCACATCAGCAATCTAGGATTTAAATGGGCAGAAGAGAAAAAAAAAAAAAGACAACAGACAAAGAAGACCAACATCAAAACATGCTTGCAAATCTGAGTTGTGTGCGCGCGCGTGCGTAAAGTTACACAAATGAAAACAAGAATGGCTAAGAATAACTGGTATGTCTGAGTGGAAGCTACAGAAAAGAAAAACATGAATGATTAAGAATAAAAGTGTAGTGGTCAAATGATATCTGAGAGCTAAATTCAAAAAGAATAAATAGACAACTTTGATTGAAGGCATTGAAAAAGTGGTGGTAAGAAATCAAGAATTAAGACCATAAAGTAGTATGGTAAAAGGTCAATGGATTATGTTATTGATCCCTAAAGGAAATGCAAGCCTTGGTGGCTCAAGATGGTTCAGTCTATAGAAACCTAGCTGTTGCTAGCCAAGCAGGTTGTGTGACAGAGGTGGTTTACAAATTAATAGTAAATTGACGAACTCCAGACATACTACGACCCAAAGACAAAGTAGCCTTGATTTCAAGATGGATACATTAAGTATTGGTCATGTTGTTGATACGACACATCACAAATTACAACAATATGGCTATGATCCACAATGGGTTGTATAATTGTATTAACAATTGGTTTTCTGTTCAATCCGAACTATGAAATTTATCTGGAGAAAAATACCAGATTTTAGCATAAAATTAAATTTGGCTCAATCCACACGCATAGTTGAGCAGAATGCCTATATGGCTTGTAGATCACTCTGTAATTTTCATCCTTCTAGTCAGTAAATAAAATAATAATACAGAGTGGCCTAGAAGCCATCTTCTGGCCCTCTTGCCAAATCCTGACAGCGCATGAGCAAAGAGAGACTATAAGTAAGATATAAATCCTGCTTGTGCAAAATGCATGATTGGCTATCTAAAAGAGACCTCCACATCAGCTGCTACGAGACCAGAACATCTAAAATGTATCATATAAGATTGATATCTTTCAGGCTCTTACCTATTTGTTAACTCCATCTGTGTTGTGTCATGTGTAGGGAAGGCTACAATGGGATCATTTTCATTATATATATATATATATATATATATATATATATATATAAGGAAAAGGTTCCTACGGTGACAACAGTGGCAACAGAGGAAATTTTCTAAGGGGTGTCCACGGGTCAATTTTTCATTTTTGGACACCAATGCATACGTGGACCACACCAAATTCCAAGTTTCCGACCAAATATATGGAGAGAGAGAATGATAGTTACTGGAGGATATGATAAGCCATCAAGATTTTGACACATGGAAACCACCTTAGGAAATTGGGAAAGTTTGTATGACACCCTCCAACATTCCGAAAGCTAGTAGCCCCCCATGTTGACAAGTCATTATGTTTAAACCCCTCCCTCCACGTTCCAAATTCAACTTATTTTTAAAATAAACTGAAAGAACTGTTATGCCCTTATGTTTCAAACTTAATTTGTGGGCTCACTCATTCTCTCTCACACGTACACCTTTTAATTAAATATGTTTATGGAATTATATATTTGATTTCTATCTTTCAAACTAAAACAACAAAACAATTATAACCATTTATGATTTTTTATAACCACATAGTAGTGGTTGTAAGGAAAGCTGGCAGCCCTCCATGTTGACAAATCTTTACGTTAAAACCCCACCCTCCATGGTTCCAAATTCAACTTATTTTTAAAATAAACTGAAAGAACTATTATACTATGTTTAAAATTTAATCTGTGGGCCCACTCATTCTCTCTCTCACATACACCTTTTAAATATTGGTGAGTTAAAAAACCTGGAACATTAAGCATCGTATGCATTAGACATGCCTCAATTAAAAGGTGTCTGTAACTATTTAGAACCATTTATAAAAAGATAGCAATATAAATTATATATTTACGGAATTATATATTTATGGAAATATATTTATGGAACCATTTTTAACTCACCAATAATTAAAAGGTGAGTTAAATATATTTATGGAATTATATATATAATTTTTATCTCTCTAACTAAAACAGAACGATCGTAACCATTTATGATTTTTTTACAACCACATAATAGTGTCTGTAACTATTTAGAAGCATTTATAAAATATTGTGACAATTATAATGAACTATACAAATTGTGATCATTATAAATAATCATCTTTATTTATAGCCATATGCAAAAACACTAAGTTCCAACGCAAAAAAGAGAAAATTTCGAGGACTAGAAGTTGTTTAAGAATTAGATAGCAATATAAATTTATCCAAATAACAAAGAAGCAAAGTGAAAAGCACTCTAAAGAAAGGATCTTCAATTTTTCTTCCATCAACAACAACATTTCTTTTCTTCCACTATAATGTAGTGTGGAGACAATTTATATATCGAGTGACAGGAAACAATTTATATATCGAGTGACATGTATTTATCACTAGTTTCAGAAAATACACCCCAAAATTCACATAAATGGAATTTTTTTAACATGGTCGTAGTTTATTTTAATTGAATATAATTGCTACAAATGGTTAGAGTTTATCTTCTTTGCTATATCTAGTTTTAATTTGACTACAATCATCTATAATTGGCTACTTTTATGTTGCAAATATTCCATTTAACGAGAGAGGACATGAGAGAGGAAGTGAGGATAAAAGGACAGAGAGGGAGAGGAGAGTGAAAGACAGAGGTATATATATATATATATATATATATATATATATATATATATATATAATAAAAATTACGATGAATAAAATTACCGTTTATTCATCGTATATATATAATTACCGTTTCTACCCCAGCTGGGATCATGAATAAAATTACTGTTTCCAACATATATATATATATATATATATATATATATATATATATATATATATATATATGAGAGAGAGAGAGAGAGAGAGATTTGAGAGGAGAGAGAGAAAGAGGGAGGGGAGAGACGGAAGAGGGGAGGAAAAAGAGAAATTTTGCATTGAAGAGAGACGTGGGGAGGAGAGAGAGAGGGTTAGTATAGCACAACACATTGAGAGAGAGATGGGTCCACTTTTTATTTTTTTTAAAAAGAGGGTATCAAGGTTATTCAACTTTGTTAAAAAAAAAATAGAATTATTAGATAAAGTTAGAAGAGAGAAGGGGGTTTAAACATAAAGACTTGTCAACGTAGGGGCTACCCGACTTCCATGTTTCGCAAAGTTGGAGTCAAATTATTAAAGGCACACCATGGCACAAAAGAGTGTAAAAGATCGAAGCGTGAGGCTAAGGCGCCTCATGAAGGCGAGGTGTACATTTATTCAAATTCTTCTTAGATAATATTTATAAATCATATATGACTATATGTAATAAATATTGAAGTGGACGTGCCAGAGTAGTACATGACTATAAATCATGTGGGAGTTTTTTTTCCTTTCGATATATCGAGCATGGAAGCTTATACGGCTTTTTATCCTTTTTATCTTGAGACTTTTCAGTTTCCAAGTGATATTAAATGTTAGATCTAACGAGTATGTTTCATGGACACGAATATGGCACGGTAAGAACACGAACAAGACACCTACTTTGGTGCCATAGTGTATTTTAAAGTGTCCATGGAGTGTCAATACGTGTATGTGGAGTGTCCAACACGAATGATTGTGCTTCATAGTCCAACAATGGTCCCTACTCACAGGGAATAAATATTGGTGAGTTAAAAAAACCTGGAACATTAAGCATCGTATGCATTAGACATGCCTCAATTGGTAATGAGCCTCACAACGAGGCTCAACGCCTCACATATTCTGAGGAGCAGAGCTTGGAGTCTCATGTGTCTCACTCTTCGGACATGCCTTTAATAACTATAAGTTAAGGTGTTGCACAAATCTTTTTTTCTAGATATTTCCTAAGGTGCCATCTTAGGAGCCGCTTACCCTATATATAAAGAGGAGAGAGGAACCTTCCTCATACAAGTCTATCAAATGTGGAACTAAACATAAACTAAATAAGCCCACACGGCCAAAAACACCCACTTTCTCTAATACTCTCTCTCAAGCTGGAGAATGTGGAACATATCTATCTTGTTGCAAAATAGAAGTAAAAGAAAAGGGTTTCTACAATATATGTCCCTTAAATCTTTCATATTTATTGTTAGGTACCACAAATCTTGAAAATTGCAAAAAGTTCCCTAAATTCCAAACCACGTGAGCTAAGAGTCCTCTCCATAAACCAAAAACTAAACCAACCAATGGGTTAATAGTGTGAAACTACTATTTTTCCCTTCCTTCACCCTTTCATTGTCATTCCTCTACTATGAACTCAAGAATAACCCATGAAGTCCGGAAGAATTCATTACCTACAAATGAGCCTATTGCTACCATGAGCTCAAGATGAAGACATTGTCTACCATGAACCCAAGAAGAAGGCATTGTCTACCCATGAATGCATTTATTGCCTACCATGATCTCAATCAATAAGAACCCATGAACTCATTGTGTATTACGAGCTCAAAGGACCCATTGTTTGGAATAATGAGGGGGTTGAAGATGAGGATAAAATGATCGAAGGAAATAATTATGTTAAAGATGACTAGATATTCCTTACCATATGAGTTAAGTAACTAGGAAGACTCCTAACTCAAATGTTTTGAATAAATTGGATTGCTCCACAATTATCGAGATTCAGGATACCTAATTCTAAATATGGAATATTTAACGAACATATACTAAAAACCTGAAAGAAAAACACGATAATAGAAGTAGGAATATCATCGGAGAGTCTAGCTACAAACGTCGATATACGGCCCAAGAGATAGGGCTCACTACAGGAAGACCGAGAAGAGCATCGGTAGAAGGACGACAACATGACCAAAAAGAGAGAAATAGTAGATGTCAATATAAGGACGCTCAACTTAAACGGTTGTTGGCATATGAGGGCACTCGATTAGGAATTGTCGGTATACGAGAGGGCTCAAGTGATTGTTGGTGCAAGAGACACGGAGTACGAGGGCGCTCGAATAAGATAAATTTGTTGGCAACAAAAATACTCAAGAGTTGTGCGCATAGTAAAAGAAAGCATAAAGATGTTCGAGGCTTGAAGAATAGATTGCCGATGTGGTCCTTGAATTGAGTGAAGGGAATGCATATGTTGTGGGCCCGAAACCTTCTAATGTTGTCACTACCCGATACTATGTAGAGAAAGGCTACATTAGAAATAATAGGATTACTTCATTGAGTGCTTCAAGTATATATATATATATATATATATATATATATCCTTTCCACCGGGTTAGGAACTAAGTTCCCAAGGAGGGATTCGAACCGTGCACATCCCCACGGGAGCCCCCAATCATAACCAACAAGTCACGACCCCACGGACATACACACACACACAAAAGGGAACCTTATACAAGTGTATTCAATGTGAGACTAAACATAGACTAAATAACCACATACTTGAACACAAACAAATTTTCTTTAAAATTGTTCTTAATGTATTATATTTTACTTCATGTCCCAAGTCCAGATGAAGACGACGCATATATTAGGTAGTTAACAATCAGCATAAAACATTGTCATCTCTACGAAATAAATTCATAATATACGTTGGGAATCCCTTAATAGCGACATGTTGCATCATTCCTACACGGTACAATGAAAAGTGAGCAAGAGTCGACTGCTAAGTCATTCTAAGTCGTTACCAGTAAGTGACGTCTTGATTAATACTACCTTGATTGAATGGGTTGAGCAATGGTAGACTAGAGCAATCCGTGAAAGTGTTCATCTACGTTGCTACTCTGATGTGGTGACAAATAACTATGAGGTAAGAAGTTGGTCCATGAAAAGTAGGATCACATTAGCTACTCAGAACTAAAAGAAACTAATGCAAAAGAGAATGGAATTAGTGGATACAATAATTATGAGAAAGATTAATATAGTTAGTCTCCAGGAAAATAAGTGGGTAGGTGTTGAATCTAGAAAAATTTGAAATACTTGATTTAGAAAGTAAGGGAGTTATGCATAGTTATACTAACTATTGAGAAATTACGCTTATGATTCATAGCATGTAACTCCGAAGAGAGTAATTGAGTAAAGATTATAAAAATAAAATAGAATTTCAATGAATCAATTTGGTAATATGTCAGAAAAATCTACTATAGAAGTCATTTATATACTAAGAAGAATAATGACAAGAAACACATGTTTACATACAGTTTTTATTAACTTAGAAAATCTTATCATAAAGTCCCTACGGGAATATTGTGGTGGGTTTTAGAGAATAAACAAATCTCTAGTAGCTATATTGAGGCTATTAAGGATATGTACCACGGAGTAAAAACGACCATGTGAATCATTGGAAGAGAGAAAAAAATCAACTTCAATCATCGTTGGCTTACATCAACGATCAACATTAAGTCATGTTCACTAGTTATGGATGAAATTACTAGACATATTCAGGAGGATATTCTATCGTGTATATGTTTCTTAATGATGTTGTGTTGGTCGAATAAGAGTAGAGAAATGTTAGATGCTAAATAGAAATGTGGAGAGTAACTATGGAATCTAAGCGTTATAAAATTGGTATGACAAAAACAGAGTATATAAAACATAACTTCAACCAAAAGACATTGAGAAAGTGTATATAGATTGAAAAGAGGTACCTAGGAGTAATAGTTTCTATATTCAGCATCAATCATCCATCATGATAAAGTGATTGAAAAAGATATTGTGTATAGAATTACAAAAGGATGGTTGAAATATTAGATTACTTCTGGAGTATTTTGTGGCCAAGAGGTACAATTTAAGTTGAAAGAATTTTTTTAGAAGATAACTATAAGACAATCATGCTTTAAGGATCAAAGTATTGGCAATTAAGAAATATATCCAGAAAATTAGCATAGATGAAATAAGAACGCTCAGATGGATGAGTGTCAAACGTTAAAAGATAGGATAAGAAATAAGTGCATTCGTAGGAAGTTGGAGGTAACGCCAATTGAAGGCAAGAAAAATTGTGTTAGGTGGTCCGGGCATGTGTAACACAGACAAATAGATATACAGGTAAGCGCCAATTGAAGACAAAAAAAATTGTGTTCAGTGGTCAGGGCATGTGCAACGCAGACAAATAGATATACAGATAAGAAGCGATAATGCAGTAGTTAAAGGAGTCCAGAATCTAGTACTAGGGGTAGGCCTAACTGAACATGGATTGAAGTTATAAATAAGGATATGATTTTTGTTAGTGTTACAGAGGACATGGCCCTCAATAGAGCTTGAATGGAAGAAAAGATTCAAAGAACTGGCCCCAAAAATTGGAAGAAAAGCTTTGTTGTTATTGTTGTGCTTACCTATGTGTTGAGAACATACATGACATAATAGTCAACGACGAGTAGCATGGTTTAGTTTAAGGTGACAATTTGAAGGCATTCATATTAGCTGCATTCTTTGCTTTGTTGAGATCAATGAGATGTGTAATCATGATCAATAGTATGAGTAAGCTTGTCTAAATCCTGACTAAGCGTGTTGATTCTCCGTTTGTTCATTTCATCATGAATATTAACAGAAAACATACATTTTATGCTCACTTGCTAAATGTCTATGAAACTTTCAGTTGTTTGACATATTTGTTCTATATTATTTTTTGTCTAAAAATCTTTAAAAAAGGAAAAAAACATTATGGGCTGAAGCATTCAAATAAACATACTTACATACTTATTGGGTGTGTATATCTATTTGTGCACTACCATACATATCCCGAGAGACGATGTCAGAGTTTCTACGTCCTATAACTCTTAAAGTTTGGTGCAATCTAAAGATACTGATATCAATTCCATTTTAACTAAAATAAACATATGTAAGTATTGAACTTTCAGTTGAGCTCAAGGTAGAAGAAAGAAGAAAAGAGCAAACAAACCTTTGTCGAGCTGCCATTAACATGAGGTTCATATGCAGTAGTTTCTTCATGTTTATCATTACTGCAAAATGAAGCGCAAGACAAAGCTTCTGTAATTGTATCATAGGGGAGATCGGAATAAAGAGACTTCATAAAGGAAAGAAACATTTTATGTGAGGGATCTATACTCGTAGAATAACTTCTCATAGCGATATCGGAATTGGTTTTGGACCCTTCCTATCGGTATTGCTGGTATAAACAATTTCGGATTAGAGTATCGGGTTCGTTCCGGAAAGCCAAAAATGATGAGAAGTATTTTAAAAATCAACAAAAATATTTGATACAGTTAACATAATTTAATACATTATATGTTGTATCTCATTGGATATAAATGAAATAATATATCACTTGCAATAGATACTATTGTTTATTTACTTGTCTTTAGACAAAGTTTAAGTGTGTAACCACAATAAATAGTTTTGAATAAAATAATATTAATATGGATGAATGTTGTCAATTTATATATACAACTTTGACAAATGGTAAGGGTTATTGAATTTCATAATTCAATCACATTATTTATTAATGATTGGATTGGGCTATTTTATTTTATTTTTCAATTGAATCAAATAAATAGTAGTTTATCAATAAGAAATCTTATCGACATACTGTAAAATTGTTAATGTTCGGCTCAATTGAATTATTGTGTTTGACACTATTTTTCCTTTCCTCTAATTTTTTTGTTCAAATTTTCTCTGCCGAATTGACCGGGAAAGAGCCCCCCAACTCGGTATTGGTCAGTTTAACAGGGTCGATATCGGATTGAGACATGCCAAAACAGATACGTATCGGCCGTATCGGTAACAGTTAATAGCACGAACTATGATAACTAGTAGATGAAACTATCTCAGAAACAATTAATCAGAAACATGGAAGAGTAAATAAAATTTTGAAGATGTATTTGACTTTTTGTCATCCTTGTTGAATTTTTGAAAGATGTAGTTGACCTTTTGTCATCCTTGTTGGTAGAACCATCATCAATGGAAAGTTGAAGATCCCTCATGTGTGAAATGTGCATGTGACTAACTGAAACTGGTCCTCATGCCCTAAGAAGATAGTGATGCGCAAAGGGGACATGATTTAAAGACAGATGTGTGCTTACTCAGAGAGTTGACAAAGAATGATGCAACTATATCTCTCAAGTTGAAGACCTATGCTCGCAAAGGTAGTTTAGAGAAGATTTAAGGAGACATGAGATCATAGTTTGAAGTATCGGCCGATATCGATCCGATACGGCCGATACCGATACAGTTTGGCATGTCCCGATCCGATACCGACTGATACCCGATACTGACCGATAACGACATTAGAGGTCTCTTTTTCGGTCAATTCGGCAAAGAAAATTGAATTAAAAAGACTAATTAGCAAGGGTGTAAAAGCATAGTAAGGTTGTAAAAGCATATAAAAGAGGAAAATGTATCTATCGCATATAAATCAATCGACAAGTGTGACTACTATTTCATTCAATTTCAAAAGTACTAAGAAACAACACTGGAAATACTTTAAATTGTCCATAAATGTATAAAATATACTTTCTAAAATGTTAATAATTTACTAATAGTCGTTTGCTTTCCGATACCAAAAAATCCGATACTCCGATCCGAAACCGCTGATACTACCGATACTGCCGATCCCGATACTTGTAGGAATGGTCCGATACCGATTCCGATACTTTGAACCTTGCATGAGATACCCTTTTAAGCAGATGGGAAGGGCGTAGTAAGCAGTCAGTTAGGTACTGGCAGGCACACAGAGTTGCGTATTGGAGTCTAGAGCAGGCAAGTCACTAATTTAGCTCTCCTGAATTGCTTTTTGATACTCAAGGTGTTCCAGTACGGAAATTCTGTTTTAACTTGTGATGAGTATGGTACTTGTGACAAATATTGTGATGCTTCACTGTGACTGTGAGGAATGGCATGGGATGTTTCAACTTACAGAGACGTCAACAAAAACTTTGAAAGAAGACTCCCAAATTAAAGATTTGAAGCCATGAATACAAGCTAACTCTGCTACAAGATCTCTCATCCATTGTATAACTAAAGGGAAGGGCACCCAATCAACCATGAAGATAATGATAGGAAATACAGGTACCGGATCAAAAAGTTCCCTTAAAGAACCAAATTTATGACATCTCAGATGTTAGAATGCACAATTTCACAGACAGAACTTTGTTATAACAAACTAGTTATGTTATAACCGAACATAGTGTTCTAAAAATCGGCCTAAGCGACCGCCTAGGTACTAGGCGGCCCTAGAACGAACCAAAAACCAATGTTCGGCGGGTTTGTGCGGTTGTATGGCCCTGTTCGAATTTTTAGTTTTTTTTTTTTTTTTTGATGCTTAGTTGTATTGTGGATATGTTATTTGGATTTTAAGATTGGATTTGGATTTAGAATATTGAAATTTTAAATTTGTATTATAGATATGATGATTTCTTTGTTAAGTGTGTTTCATTACGAAATAATGTTAATGACGTCCTCATAAATCATGATAATGATAGAATACATGTTTGATGATTTCTTTATTAAGTGTGTTTCATTATGATATAACACTATATAAGCTGTTACAAAAAAACATGTTCGGCTCCTAGACGGCCTAGGCGTTAGGCTTCCCTCCTCCGCACCGAATCCGCATAGCGGATTTTAGAACACTGACCGAACATGTCCTTAGTTATAGCTAATTGGTTATTTGCTAGTTGTGTTAGCTGCTTATGAGTTGTGATTAGCTCTTTGTAACAGTATTAGATCTACTTAAATAAATGTTCCAGAAATAGTATTGGATATATTGAAATAAAAGATACTCTAGAGAAACGTGAACAACACAATGTCCTCCCTTCCTGTGCAGAGTTCATCATTTTCTCCATTACTAATCCATGCTTTCATCTACAAATCCTGGAATAAGTAAAAAAAGAAAAACAAGAAATAGGCCTCTGCCGTGGAGCACTGGTTCAGATGTGGGATATAGGCATGATTATTGATAAGTCAATGTGACCAAGCATAATTCTACAGTAACTTGATCATAAGGTTATACTAACAAACACAAAAGGTATAGTTATGAATGGAGATATACTGGTCTCAAAGAAATCTTACAAGCAAAAAAGGAGCATGTGTGCCAGGAAAGAATTACAGGTTTTTTTAAGTAGATTATAAGAAACAATTACACGACTAAGCTGCATGCCATGCACATATCACCCTCATGGTATGTGAATATCGGAAATGCCTAACACGGACATACATCCTTGGATTGCCATTTGTTTTTCATTCTTTGGCTTAATTTAATTGCCTGTAGCAAATTGTATCGTGTTACCTCTTCGTCATAGTATAAGGGAAATCGGACGGTGCTCCATGGTTGATGAGAAGGTAGATCTACGTACTCAACTTGTCATTTAGATTTATGGCACGATCCTCTCATGTACAGCTTATCTTGGCTAAGAATTTGGCATCGACATAGAGATTACGCCAGGTCGACAACTAGTCATAAAAGCTTGTCAAATCATTTTCTGGACTTTCTCATGCTCCATACCCGACGTCATTTTGATGGAGAAGGCTTGGATGATGATGATGTATTTAGACATACACCCCTAGAGTATCTGACTACTGGATCTGGCTGGCATCAGTTATCAGTGAATGGGGAAGTAGGATTCATCCTTGCTTGACAGGGGTGTTGGGATGACAAAACAGTGAGTTTCTCATTCAGCATGAGACTGGCTTGTTGTATACAATTGGAATCAACGGCCGTGATACAACAAATTTAGGCAATGCATTATTGTATCAGAAACCTAACTCAAAATAACAACTATAAGCAAATATAAAGCCTAACGGTGGATAAAATATGCATCCCCTCATCTACACATTTAATTTTAGACTTGCATCTGCTGTGGATGAGCAGTTTAATATTATTATACCTAAAGAGGCAGCTGTGTTAAAAACTCCAAAGGAACAGAACTAGGTGAGGAACTTAGGCGTCTTGCGTCATCATGACTCATTTTCTAGAAGGTTAGTTGGGAAACTTATGAAATATGAACTGTTGAATTCATACTCGATAGAAAAAGAAGAGGAAAACAATGACAGTCTTGCCATGAGAAAGAGAGGAACCAACAGAGCTAGAAGGAAAAAAGCTAGTTAAAGGGGCAGTAATAACTAAATTCTCTTGCCTAGGATGCAGCTCTTGGTGTAAGCCCTACCAGTGCCACAAGATTTTCAAATATATTTATGGGTGTCGTATCCCTTGGTGGTATGCTTGATGATTTTCTCACTCCTAGATCATGCAATAACCCTACCATAGAAAAAAAAAGGTTCAAGCAACTGTGAGATTCAGAGAGCATGTCAGTTTCTGATAAGTTTTTTTTTTTTGTAGGCTTCTTTCAAACTTATTTTCCAGCCTATTAGGGCAGCCACACTTGTGTTTCCCACTTTCTCCTCCTCCATATTACAAGTCCTACCTGGAGGACCCTTTTAATAAATATTTGAACAACCAAACGTGAATAGCAAAATTTTCAAAGGTGATGAGATAGGTAAGTTTGCTCCGAACGGATAGTGACTAACACAGCTCGAAAATGAAATCCTAAAACTTCTAGCTAATACCTCCAATCACATAAATACAGCAATTGTACGTCCACAACGACCCCGTCAAGCAAATAATGGCAAAAGTTAGCAAATTATTATTGAGAAATTTCATCATATTAGTTTCTAGATACGTGTCCTACATGTCAACTAGCCACTTAGGGTCCATTGGTCCGTTATAGTCTAAGTTTGGGCACCACCTAGGGTTCCTAAACAGCACTAATGACCTATTAATTAAGTAGTTTGGGGTTCACTACAATAGGCACGCAAACAGGGGCCCATAAAAAATTGAAATAATTTCTATCGCAAAGTGTTGACATACTATACTTGTATATTTCGACGACGCAGACTTTCCAGTACTCTCATAATTGCAAAATAAGGTCACGGTTGAAAGTTCTCCGTTTTACGGAGTTTCGAAAAAATTGGACTAAAATTAGAACAATGAATTCCTAGATTTTTAATAAATAATAAAATTTAATTATGCTGATTTTTTTCATAGAATCTAGGGTTTATCTAAATCTTATGAAAAAAATTATAAAGATCGAGAATAATTTAGGGATTTAGGGTTATGGTATAAAAAATCTACATAGTTCTAATCTAGGACATCAGGTAATATAAAATTCACCAAAAAAATAATATAATTCTTAAATTCATGAAATTTAATATTCAGAATTTAGACAGATAGATATAGTTTGTGACAAACTTTCACATGAAAACTTGATCAGGGTTGGAAGTTATGCTAACTAAAAGTTTAGGTTTAGATTTCAGTAAATTCTGTTAATGGTCAGCCTAGTACTAGATTTTTAGAAAATATTAAAAATGGATTTAATTCTAGAATTTTGGTTAGAAAATATTAAAAATGATTTTAATCAGAAACGTTATAACCAATTTCGATTTTAGGATTTCGAATTATAATTCTAACAAGACAACATACTCTAACTCAAAACACATGCTACTAGATGAATTTTATAATTTATAAAAGGCTTCTAAAATCTTAAAAAATGGAAATTAAATATTAGACAATTAGGAAAGTTACAAAAAAAAAAAGTGGACATGATTTAACATCTGAAGTTAGAGAAACTCCTATATAAAGTTGGAGGAGAGCTCCTAGAATTTCGCCAAAAATCTCCCCTAAAAGTTTTCAAAAAGAAAACCCTGAAAGTTAAATCCTATATATAGAAAAACGAGTAGCTGAGCTTGATTAAATGACTAGATGATTACATGTTATCGTTATTGTTGATATGCTGGAATTTCGCCAAAAATCTTCTCTCAAAAATTTCAAACAGGAAACCATAAAAGTTAAATCCTATATATAGAAAAATGAGTAGCTGAGCTTGATTGAATTACTAGATGATTACATGTTATCATTATTGTTGATTACTTTCGTGTCATTACTGTCTCCGATGAAGTGTATTGGTACCGCACTGACTCGACCTGTTATTTACTGTCATTATTGCTTACAATCTAGACTCAGGCTTGGACATGTAGACCGTAGTGGTTTACCTCCGAACTCTTGTTCTTATTTGATGTAGAGGTTGGACGATGCCCTATTGATGGCCTACGGTCTTCGTCAAGTTTATGTTTAGTTGTGTTTGTTTTGTGCCGGTTTTCTGCCTACCTTAGAGCTTTCCTTGTGGTACTTGTTATTTGGAATTTTGACCCTCTGATTTTGCATTGGCCAGATCTTGTAACGGAGTTCAAGGATCTCCCATATCTTCCTCTTGATGGTTCACACCAAGAGAACCATGGCATGAGAGCATGAGTGGGTTTCTTCTCCATTCACTTCATATCTGTATATTCTTCATGTTCTCAGTCAAAGCAAAGTGGCTATTGTTAGTCTCATACGTAAAGCTGAAAGCAACCATTTTTAGTCTCATGCACCATCCTTCCATAATCTAAGAATATCAAGATCATATGAAATCATCTATGGGCATGTGTCAGAAAAAATGATAAGATTTTTTATATGATAAAATTTTTAAGGTTTTAAGATTTTTTTCATATGATAAGATTTTTTAAATCATATGAAAGCGGCTAGTTTTAGTCTCACTCCTAGATCTTGATATTCTAAAAATCGAGTATGTCCTACATTAAGTTCCAAACTTATGGTAAGATTTGCATGTGCCTGTAAGTGGAATGTTCAGGATAAGGTTTCTTCCTATTTTCTAAAAGGCACACCTTGCTCAAATCTGCTTCCATAATCTAAGAATTCACTATTGGATGATAGCATGAACTTGTGGAAGATAACTACTGGGTGTAACAGAAGATACAACTTTTAGTTGAAGAATTCTAGCTATGCCTCTCACATGAAGTTGATAAAAGTAAGACGAATTGCTTCTAGGAGGCATTCAATTCTGGCGGGGGAAGCAAAGCTCTTAGAATGCCGAATGTGCCACCACGTAACCAACCAGTGGGTGGCTTAAGCTACCCCGCAGACTATCCAATGCCAGCTTCCTTCGGAGGGGGCACTTTCACCTTTTCACCAACTCAGGCTAAAGATTATAGACATTGCTCTCTGGCTGGTCTTTTGCTTTTAGGTAAGCAGAAATCTTCCAAGGCTAACTTAAGAATTATGTTGTCATTGCCAAACCACAATAACCTTATTCTATCATTTAGAGTGACTACATATTACATAACCAAGTCACGGACTTGCGGATATGAAGGCAAATTAATTATTTCACAAATGAATTTCAAATATAGATAAACCCATGATCAGATTACTTACTACCACTAGAAACATCAAAATGTTTTACACAACGTGTAAGTGTAACTTAGTACAGACAGATGACTGAATGTACCTTTCTTCTGTTGGCACAGAACTAGACAATTTGTTGTTGCTACCATCCAAAACAGAGTCAATTGGCACAACCGAACAGTCATCTGCACTAGATGCCCCATGTTTCTTTTGTAAACTTTTCTGAGAACTTTCCCCCTTCACTAAACAGGTATAGTTCTGCTCTCTAGGGATGTTATCAACATTTTCTGTAGCAACAATAGACTGTCCAGGCCTGATTAGTTTTGATTTCTTCCTCCTGATACAGCAAGAGAGAGAAACTAAGAAACACTGGACTTGACAGTAAGAGACCTAAGTTCTCAAATAATATGTACCATTTACCATGCACACAGATGATGTAGGAGAGCAACTAGAAGGTATGATTCATGAAGTACCTATCTCTCAAAATTTTGCTCCGTAAATATAACATTCATGCTATAAAAGAAAACAACAGTTGAATATCAAGATATAAATCAGCTATGGGCATGACCGGAGGTTCCAATAAAACTATATTTCAAGTCCCATGCCACATATAATTCAGTTATCTCACAATACTTGAGGATATTAATTTCTATAAGGACCACAATCTTCTTCTATGAGGATATTAATTACTAAACAATAGCAAATAACACATATTTGAGTTTATGTGGCTATCTTCAGAATTCCAGCTGCAATTATTGAATCTAAACCATAGTTTGAAGTATCGGCCGATACCGATCCGATACGGCCGATACCGATACAGTTTGGCATATCCCGATCCGATACCGACCGATACCCGATACTGACCGATACCGACATTAGAGGTCTCTTTTCCGGTCAATTCGGCAAAGAAAATTGAATTAAAAAAGACCAATTAGCAAGGGCGTAAAAGCATAGTAAGGTTGTAAAAGCATATAAATAAGAAAAACTTATCTATCGCATATAAATCAATCGACAATGGTGACTACTATTTCATTCAATTTCAAAAATACTAAGAAACAACACTAAAAATACTTTAAATTATGCATAAATGTATAAAATATATTTTCTAAAATGTTAATAATTTACTAATAGTTGTTTGCTTTCCGATACCAAAAAATCCGATACTCCGATCCGAAACCGCCGATACTAACGATACCGCCGATCCCGATACTCATTGGAATGGTCCGATACCGATTCCGATACCGATACTTTGAACCTTGATCTAAACCCTCTACTGAACATGCTGTTTTCCCAAAAGATGATTATGTTAAATTAGTAGATGTTTTTTAGTCACATATTTAAACTTGAACTTATTGTTTATGCACCCAAGATACTAAGAAGTAGAAAAAAATAGCAGATTCTAAACTGTGTGGTTGTCTTCAGAATTCCAGCTATAAATGTTGAATCTAAGCCCTCTATGGAATGCTATAGTCTTCAACAATAACCTCAGATATCCTCTGATATTTCTTTAGCGTACTGGCATTGAAAGAAAATATCAGGTAGTCTCCTCTTGTCTGCTACAGAACTCACAATAAGAGCTGATGTTCACACCAAACTGTCAGTCTTTCCTTTCTGAGAAGCCTTCCTTTGATTCCTCTATAAGCACAATAGCTCATCTTCATACAATTTCTAGCACACCAGATTAAAGACCACAAGTCCACTTCCAAATAAGTACCATGAGCTAGTCTCCAAGTTGAATTAGGGTAAAGCTACCTGATGAAGATCCTTTCCAGTGCCAATAGCCCTCATGCCAAACTACATGCTTCAACTATTTTATCAACTGTATAATCTTCTTTGATTATAGAGTGGTAGTTCCATTCCAATAGCTCTATGATTCTATCTTGAATAATCCAAGGACCAAACCAAAACACGCCGTTGAATGCATTATTATTCACTGCCAGGTCCCAGAAGTGTTTTTCCTTGGTATATTTCTCTCTCGCATACACACAAAATATTCTACATGTGTAACTATGTTACACAGTAGCAAAAAATCACCGATGGATCATACAAGTTCCATCATGGATCATACACAGACAACATCTTCTGCCACCAAGTCCAAGGGCAAGAAGTCCTAGTCCTGCTACACAGTTTCTCTCCAATCTGAGGAAGCTACAGCAGGAACAACAAGGTCAGGCCTAGCGTACCAACGAGAGTACGACACCCCTGACAATGGTGCACTTCCCATAGTCGCACCCACAGCATCGGATCCGGGTCCATTCCAGCTTCCAGCAGCGGACAAGTCTAAGCAGAAAGACACTCGCTTCGACAAGCCGCTGCGCAAAGATTCAGCTCAGGTGCTAGAAAAGCCCTGCAACTTCGACATCTTGGCCCAGCTCGCCAACACTCCAGCGAAGTTCGCTATTCGAGCTTCTCCGACTCTCCAAAGACACTCGGGCTGCTCTTAGCGAGGCATTGCAAAATGCCGACACCTACCTGGTAGGTCAAGCCGTCAGCTGAAGATCCAGCTGCTTGCCCCCACTGCAATAATATCATGGAGGCAATACCCAACATTACATTCTCGCAACAGGACATGTTGCTAAAGAATAACCGGCACGACCGTCCCCTGTATTATACAGGGTACATTGGTGCAACCATCAAGGTGGACCGGAGGCACATAGATCCCGGTTCGTCAATCAGCATCATCCCGCGGAGTCTGATTCAGATCTTGGACATTGCGATGCATCGCCTGGCAGCCACCAATACTGCCATCACTAACTTCAAAGTAGGAAGGAGCTACCCTCTAGGCAAGATTTGTCTGAAATGCCAGATCGGCGACTTGAACACAAAAGTCACCTGCTACGTCATTGACGCAGATATATCCTACAATGTCTTGCTCGGACGCCCATGGATACATGAACATATGATCGTGTCGTCGACCCTGCACCAGTGCCTGAAGTACGTCGACAAACACGGCACGGTCAAAACGGAGTTTGCTAATGTTGATCCGTTCAAAGGAATCGAAGCCTATTACTCTGATTCGATCATTTACAAACAGGTATACCAAGATAAAGATGGCAATGACGCTGATGATGAGGCAGAAGCTGGGACAACACCAGAAGAGCCCTTGAGAGTCCGTCTAAAGGCACGTGCTCCCAACACAACATATCCCCTCGTCGTAAAACTACACATGAAGGCACTCGAACATTTGGTCGTTCGCCTTCGTAGGATGAATCGACCTCCGAAGGAAGGTCCAGCAGCATCCACCACGTCCGAACATCTGGTCGTCCGTCTTCACAGGCCAAGTCAACCTCTGATGGATGCTCCGTTGCCTCCTATAACGTCCAAGCCTCTGGTAGTAAAGCTGCGTAGGGAACCTCCAAAGCCGCCAGTCACACTGGGGGTAGATCTCGGGAAGGACGAGATGGAGGAGTACGTAGTTGCTCACGCAAACGTCCCTTCTCTGGACGATGTAATTCCTGAAGAAAAGATACCTTATTTTGTAAATAAAGGGCTATCTTTGAACTACTCTGAAGCTGCACACATAAGCACACTGTATTCCATGGAGCACGGTCTAGGCCTGCGCCTGCAGACACATGTGACTACTACCTATACAATAAACAAGATCCTCCCTAGCCAAGGTTCCTACTTCACGGTTCCAGCAAGGAGGAGGAGAGACAAACCCATCATCTTCGGTAAGGTTAAATGCCCCCGGTCCTTCATCCCGGAGGAACAAGAGCCAGAACCCGATAACGGCAAAGTACAACTCTACCGGTTCAGTGGTCAAGCCAAACACCTCATCCAGAAGATGGATTATGATCTCAAAAGCAACCGATGTCTGAATTACGGCAAAGGTCGACGACTACCCGTACGCCTCACCGCTCCGGCAGGCAAATACGAGGATTACTACCATAAGACTAAGCATGGCTTAGGGTACGTTACGCTTCCCACAACCCCCGAAATTTCGGATGAAGAAGATGAGTTACACTCTCACTCTTCAGAGCCTTCCTTTTGGGACTCCGACGTCAGTATCGGGGATATGCGCAAGTAAACGTTGTATGCCAACATAATGTCAGTTGACCTTGAGGAAGACAACTAGGATCCACCGGAACTCTTTGAAGTAGAACCGTAGGTCCAATGCCTAAACGTACAATAGGAGATGCAGTTCGAACAACGAGAACCTCCTACTGAGGACAAAGTCGTACAGTCAATCTGGACGACGAATCCTCCCATAAATCTATCTTCATCAGCAAAAGTCTAACTGATGAGGACCGAAAATCCCTGCTACAGCTCGTCAGAGAATACATCGATGTCTTTGCCTAGAGCTACGAAGACATGTCGGGACTGGACCCCCAAATTGCGGTCCACAAATTCAACATCTTGCCGAATGCCAAGCCTGTCAAGCAGCAGCAACGGCGGTTCCGACCGGACATTATGAACGTCATCGAAGCTGAAGTCAATAAACTGATAGCTAGTGGCTTCGTCCGCGAAGAACAACATCCAGATTGGGTAGCCAATATCGTACCCGTCGTCAAAATGAACGGGAAGATCCGGATCTGCATTGACTTCCGCGATCTAAATTCGGCCTGCCCTAAGGACGAGTTCCCCTTCCGATCACAGACATAATGATCGACAACACCTGTGACTCGAGCGCATATCCTTCATGGACGAATTTTTAGACTACAATCAAATCAAGATGTCTCTTGACGACGAGAAGCATACATCGTTCCGAACGCCGATAGGAGTATACTGCTACACAGTCATGCCCTTTGGTATGAAGAACGCGGGTGCTACATACCAGCGAGCTATGAGCACCATCTTCCGTAAGCATCTACGCAAGACGGTCGAGTGTTACGTTGATGACATTGCCGTCAAGAGTCGCTTCAAAGATAATCACCTAAGGGACTTGAAGACTGTGTTCGACCTCATACGTACGCACCAGCTCAAGATGAACCCTACCAAATCTTTCTTAAGAGTCTCCAACGGCAAATTTCTGGGTTTCATCCTAACTTCGAAGGGTATCCACGTAGGCCCTGACAAGACCAAAGCGATCCTTGAAATGCGCCCACCGAAGAACCTCAGAGAACTTTGTGGCCTTCAAGGAAGACTGGCCTACATCAGGAGGTTTATATCAAACATCTCTAGACGTTGTTGGTCGTTCACTCAGCTTATGAAGAAGGGAGTCTCCATTGTCTGGAATGAATAATGCCAACGCGCTTTCGACGACATCAAGAAATACCTTATGAATCACCCAGTATTGGTAGCCCCCGTGGTAGGAAGACCCTTCCTGCTATATGTGCGACAATGGATCACTCCCTCGGCGCTCTGCTAGCCCAGACAAGCGACGCAGGTTACGCGCAGGCCATCTACTATCTCAGTAGGATGTTGGCCGGCGCAGAGCACAAGTACAATCCCATCGAGAAGGAGTGCCTTGCTCTAGTCTTCGCCATCCAGAAAATTCAGCATTACGTGGTAGGACAAACCATCCATGTGATCTCACGACTTAATCCCCTCAGGGTCCTCATGACGAAACCTGGAGTGCCCATATGACATGGTATTCGTCCCACAGAAGGCGGTCAAAGGTCAGGCGTTGGCAGATTTTCTTGTAGCCCACCCGGTGCCAGAAACTTCGAAACTCTACGAGGAGATCCCCGACAAAGTCGTAGACTCCAACACCGTGACAAACGCAGAAGTCGTTTGGCGAATGTACTTCAACGGTGCTTCGAGAACATGGTCCAAAGGCGACATCGTCGCTTGAGTCGGGATAGTGTTGATCTCTCCATATGATCTGGTTATCAACTGTCACGCCCCAATCTCCCGCAAGCTCAATAGTCCCCGCTGAACGTGAATCACCACGTTGCAGCTCTCCCGCAGGACTATCGTTCTCATCGGGACGTGATACCGTACGAGCCTGGAGTTGCGCTCGTACAAGGCGATGTTGTCAAACACCAAAGTTATCATCGAAACGACCAAGTTGCAACGAAAGTCAAGTATTGTGTACCAAGCACACATCAGAGTAATACGCAGCGAAGCTCTCGATAGGGTCCAAATGAAATGCCACAAAGGCGATTGCCTCAAAGGCGATGAAATACTCTTGCTCTTTTCTCTAGCCCACAAAGGTACTTACAGTTCATACATCATGTCTCGTATATCCAAGCAGCGCCACTACACCAGTGTACCTGAAATAATGCCCACAAACGTGGATCAGTACACAGCCGTACTGGTGAGCGGGGTAACCCACTCATCTAAGCCGACACTAAGTAAAATAGTGAATGCAAACAGTTATATGGTGAACTTTCTAGTTGAATCCTAGATTTATTTCATGGCATAGGGATGACATGTTAAGAAAAGTTGTAAAGCAGTTTAAGCATGCAAGCATTCAACTCAAACCAATCGACAAGCAAATATATATCCAACCCGAAGGAAACTATCATGCAAACCGTCCTACTCAAAGCCCAAGCAACGCGATAACATATCGAACCATCATCCAAGCCTCAAATATTTCATCCTCAACCAAAACTTACAATCCAAATCTCAAAGTGCACACTCTTGCCGAGGCAAGGTGGCCGCGCCTACACGAAGCACAAACCAACTAAAGAAAAGCAAGCCAACACTTATCTATATGAAGTCACTGGCCAAGCCATAAAGGACATTGATCGGACTAATCAATAGGCAGTTCTACCCGATCCAGTGCTGGGTAGCTAGCCCGCCTAGCCGTCAAACTACCGACAACGCGCCCAAGACGCGTTACCATTGTCTCCTCCATGGCCGAACGGTCCCGGTGCCCCGAAGCCAATCTCGTTCGAGGAAACCAAACCCTGTGTACACAGGTTGTCCGTGACATGCAGACACCAAGTAGGTATGACGAGAGGATCGAACATTCTCGCCCCACCAAGCGATCTTAGACTCGTTCAACCAAACATCCAACCAAAACATCCATAACCATTCTTCCAACATATTGCCCAAGGAACCAAATCTCAAGTTATCTCAAGTTATCTCCATAAGCACAATGCCGCTTCTCAACGCAGTGTTTCAAATTGGGTGCAACACCCCATGCTCAGAACAAATTTCGTGGCAAAATGCCCCAACAGTGGCACAATGCCCTCGCCGATGCAGTTGTTCGGTTTTGAACCACAACTGCACGCTTTGCAAGACAAAGCGTCCAAGTGATACTCGTGCACGGATGCACGCTCGCTCACCCGAATTTCCGATATTCCCAATGCCTCAATGTATCATTCCAACAGTCCAAGCATAATCCCAATTATTCAACCAACCAACTACCCCAAGTGCAAATCCAACTCTAACTCCAACTATCCAACGCGAAAAACCAATTCAAGCCACAATCCTATACAAGCAAACGACGTACACTCTATGCACGCCTCAGTGTAGTGATTCCCAAGTTCCAGTCCAAGTGTTCAAGCCTTTACGTGTTTTCCATATTATTAGGCATGAAGGAGTAGAGGAGAAGGGAAAGAGCCCACTCACAATGTTTGATTCCGTTAAGTATCTTGTCCTGCCGATACGGCCAATCCCTTGAACCCGTGGTCCGATGCAAAGCGCGATCTACTCAACTGGTATGATCGTGCGAGCAGGCCGTGCTCTCCAAATCATCCGACTGATCGGACTAAGGAATACGGCATTATCGCTCCAATCTAGCTATCTCAGTACTGTTCTGAACGAACACATGATTCTCATCAAACTCCGCTAGCCATCTGTACATGAAACCAACTCAATCAATACTTGTTCCCAAAATCCAACAAATCAA
This sequence comes from Iris macrosiphon, assembly GCA_036927795.1. Lineage (NCBI taxonomy): Eukaryota > Viridiplantae > Streptophyta > Magnoliopsida > Asparagales > Iridaceae > Iris > Iris macrosiphon. The sequence continues at coordinate 148,196,787 of JAYESA010000008.1, forward strand.
ATGTAACCAGCTATTGTTTTATTCAATCCGACTCAGCGTAACGCACCGTGCGGTTGTGGGGCGTTACATAATATACCACTTAGAATCAGGTTCGTCCACGAACCGTGCTGGTACTCATTCCTATCACATGCCGCTTGTCCAATTCATAACTCTGCTCTATGCAACTCTCATACTCACGATCCTGACTCAGCATCTCGCTCTGCTGAACGCTCGTACAAATTTCATATTCCCACATCCTCCTTGCAGCTCAATACGAATTCTTCGTATCGCTTAGTTTTGGATCGTACACATATTTAAGGCGTCCCTAAAATACATGCATTTCAGCCGAACTTTGCGATAGCGAATTTGGACAAGTTACAAGGGTATCTTTATGTCCGAGGCATCAATTTGCTTTACTCCCAATTGAACCAATCCTTATTTCCATTCCAACATATTCGCTTGAGCACTATTCTCAAATATGATAATTTTTTACCGACTCAATCAGTTCGTGTTCCAACTCAATCCATCCAACTATTTCTGAATCCGCACTAGCAAGATCTCCAAATATATCTCATGCACTGAACGATCATCTCAACTGATACTACCCCAACTAGACGACTTACCCAAATATCAAACTTTACATTTAGATCATCTCAGCCAAACACCTTTTCCTCAATCTCAATACCTCATTGGGTGAACATCTATATTGAGGTTTATGTGATCCACGAAGATCTCGCCGCCACGCCAAAGGGATAGTGTCACCACGATTTCAACGTGGACACACTCGCCACAATTCCTAGGTTGCGCATGGAATAGTTCTTCGCGCTGCTTCCACTGCCTCGAAGCATAGGATATCACATTTGCCTTCCGAACGAGCACGCGTCCCAGACTAAGTTTCGATACATCTTGTAAATCTGAGGCAAATCTGTCCCTTCCAGTATTCGCAAAGATGTAATCTGAACGAGCCGTTGCTTTAACTTCACGAGCTAGTTTCACAGTCGTCAATTCATATGAATGCTATTCCTTTCCGGGGCACGATGAGTCAGAGACGATGCCATCTACAAAAATCTGCGACTCTGAATCTCATCAGTTGACTAAGCTATTTCCACCATCGCTTCGTTCTGGCTGCTGCTATCCCAAGGATCTCTCAAATCCAACACTCAGTCAATAAGCCAAATCTCCAACATACACTACTCACATCTGCCCTCGACGCATTCCCAAATGCGCCGCCGCAAGGGTCGTTCTATGGGTCTACAATATTCATCTCTGATCTGGCGGACAAGTCGCTAGGGTCAGCTATCCCGAAGCTACGCTCGATAATTGTAAGTCATCACGATGGACAGTTACTATGAACCATGCTATATCTCCTCTGCAAATCCGAACCATAACCCAACTATTCCATCCGAACGAACTTTCGAATCCGAGAACTTCATGCACTACCTCTGCTGATCTGTCAACCAAAGGCCGCTTAACCACCTAGAGTCTTATTATTTATCCAAGCCATAATTCGAGAACTGCACTCGTTGAAACCGTCTTCCATCAATCCGTCGTTCTGCCCTGAATCCATCAAATTTTTCCAAACTGCCATGTTCAACTTCTCGCACTACCACTTGCAATGATTTCCGAAACCAAAGACTTGCTCCAATTCTTATCCGTTTGCCGCGTTCCCCAATGCACGTCCAACTTACTCGAGCAGCACAGTGATTTGTTCCGACGTTGCTCCCACGTTTTAGCTATCTTTAAAAGTCTGTCCGCCACAATCTTTGCCTTCTGTTGTTGCCTCAATCCGTTCACGTCTTCCGAAGAATCCGTTTACCATCGTTGCACCATTTCGCCAAATTCCTCTTTCGCTAAACCTGAGTCGACTTCTCGAACAGCAACATCCAAAATCCTTCAAGTTCGTGCGAATCCATCGCATTGCCCCTCCAAACCAGATTGTGTTTCATTACTCAACCAACAGCTCCAATGTGTTTCCGAAATTCGTAGTCCGTGCTCGTTATCCGTCAATTAATCCATCGCTTCGCTCAAGCTTATTCCAATTGTTTGTTCCTTATGCTCAACTCTCTCTTTGCGTCAATGAATGCTCTACCGAACTTCCAAATCGTGCAAGCAAAACTCTGATATTCAGCTTCCCATCTGACTATCTCAACTGTTTCAAATACTTTGTCCTCCTCAATCCTTCAAATTTCAAACACACTATCCATAGCTTGTTCTGTTTTATTCCGATCTCGTCCATCTCTCAAGTTCAACTATACTTTCATTTGCACAAGTTCGTTCTCGATTGCTCAACTCAACAATCACTTGCTCCATTTTTCATTCTTCCCAACTCAACCGACGTGCACCAACCAACTTGTATTCCTGTTACCCGAGTCCGTTCAGGCAATTTCCATCGATGTCTATCCAAAATACTTCAATGCTTTACTCACTAAGTGGTATCCTATATACCACTCTGAATTAAGTCGCTACTCGCATTATGATTCCTTTGCACTGATCCAAGATCCGTTCGAACCATTCCTTATGTGTGATCATGTCTTGCCCAACTCAAGTCTGACACAAAACTCAGCCAATGCCTGAATAATCCAACTATTTCCATCAATCTCGCGATGCAACTCGTGCCATATCCCATTCTCAATACTTACAACTATTCTCACCGTCTGATACTTTCGCTACACGAGCAACCCGTACAACGATCTCTCCTTCGAGTAGTCCAACCCAATACCCAACTGTTCCTTACATTTGTTGTACGAGCAACTCGTGCAACATTATCCTGATGCTCCCAAGCCAAACTCAAACCTGCTCAGCCAATGCGCCACACGAGCAACTCGTGCAACGCTCTCTGTGATACACCCAGCCAAAATTCAAACTTCGTCCAACAATTTCGCTACACGAGCAACTCGTGCAACGATCCATTCTCAATCGATGCTTCTACTCAAAACATGCCGTATAACCAATCTCGTCTGCCAACCAACTGATCCACTGATGCAATCAGAAACTCCCGGAACGACAAGCCAAGTCAACCCAACGACAGCTCTCAACTTGCTGCACAAATGCAACAACGCCACCCAACTTGCTGCACGAATGCAACAACGCCTAACGATGCTAAGCGATCTAACGAAAACCAACAAAAGCAACGCAACCAAGAACAACATGCAGCCACAACCAGCACTATATAGACTTATTGCATGAAACATCCAATGCGGCACTGAGTAGAGCCAAGAGCTAAACGACACGCGGAAACTATTTAGAGTTTGTGATGAAGCGAAGGACCAAGTCCGAGAAAATGAACCAAGCGTTCTGATACCAATATGTCACGCTCCAATCTCCCGCAAGCTCAATAGTCCCCTCTGAACGTGAATCACCATGTTGCAGCTCTCCCGCAGGACTATCGTTCTCATCGGGACGTGATGTCGTACGAGCCTGGAGTTGCGCTCGTACAAGGCAATGTTGTCAAACACCAAAGTTATCATCGAAACGACCAAGTTGCAACGAAAGTCAAGTATTGTGTACCAAGCACACATCAGAGTAATACGCAACGAAGCTCTCGATAGGGTCCAAATGAAATGCCACAAAGGCGATTGCCTCAAAGGCGATGAAATACTCTTGCTCTTTTCTCTAGCCCACAAAGGTACTTACAGTTCATACATCATGTCTCGTATATCCAAGTAGCGCCACTACACCTGCGTACCTGAAATAATGCCCACAAACGTGGTCAGTACACAGCCGTACTGGTGAGCGGGGTAACCCACTCATCTAAGCCGACACTAAGTAAAATAGTGAATGCAAACAGTTATATGGTGAACTTCCTAGTTGAATCCTAGATTTATTTCATGGCATAGGGATGACATGTTAAGGAAAGCTGTAAAGCAGTTTAAGCATGCAAGCATTCAACTCAAACCAATCGACAAGCAAATATATATCCAACCCGAAGGAAACTAGCATGCAAACAGTCCTACTCAAAGCCCAAGCAACGCGATAACATATCGAACCATCATCCAAGCCTCAAATATTCCATCCTCAACCAAAACTTACAATCCAAATCTCAAAGTGCACACTCTTACCGAGGCAAGGTGGCCGCGCCTACACGAAGCACAAACCAACTAAAGAAAAGCAAGCCAACACTTATCTATATGAAGTCACTGGCCAAGCCATAAAGAACATTGATCGGACTAATCAATAGGCAGTTCTACCCGATCCAGCACTGGGTAGCTAGCCCGCCTGGCCGTCAAACTACCGGCACCGCGCCCAAGACGCGTTACCATTGTCTCCTCCATGGCCGAACGGTCCCGGTGCCCCGGAGCCAATCCCGTTCGAGGAAACCAAACCATGTGTACACAGGTTGTCCGTGGCATGCAGACACCAAGTAGGTATGACGAGAGGATCGAACATTCTCGCCCCACCAAGCGATCTTAGACTCGTTCAACCAAACATCCAACCAAAACATCCATAACCATTCTTCCAACATATTGCCCAAGGCACCAAATCTCAAGTTATCTCAAGTTATTTTCATAAGCACAATGCCGCTTCTCAACACAGTATTTCAAATTGGGTGCAACACCCCATGCTCAGAACAAATCCCGTGGCAAAATGCCCCAACAGTGGCACAATGCCCCATCAGTGGCACAATGCCCTCGCCGATGCAGTTGTTCGGGTTTGAACCACAACTGCACGCTTTGCAAGACAAAGCGTCCAAGTGATACTCGTGCACGGATGCACGCTCGCTCGCCCGAATTTCCGATATTCCTAATGCCTATGTATCATTCCAACAGTCCAAGCATAATCCCAATTATTCAACCAACCAACTGCCCCAAGTGCAAATCCAACTCTAGCTCCAATCCAACGCGAAAAACCAATTCAAGCCACAATCCTATCCAAGCAAACGACGTACACTCTATGCACGCCTCAGTGTAGTGATTCCCAAGTTCCAGTCCAAGTGTTCAAGCCTTTACGTGTTTTCCATATTATTAGGCATGAAGGAGTAGAGGAGAAGGGAAAGAGCCCACTCACAATGTTTGATTCCGTTAAGCATCATGTCCTGCCGATACGGCCAATTCCTTGAACTCGTGGTCTGATGCAAAGCGCGATCTACTCAACTGGTATGACCGTTCGAGCAGGCCGTGCTCTCCAAATCATCCGACCGATCGGACTAAGGAAGACGGCATTATCGCTCCAATCTAGCTATCTCAGTACTGTTCTGAACGAACACCTGATTCCCATCGAACTCCGCTAGCCATCTGCATATGAAACCAACTCAATCAATACTTGTTCCCAAAATCCAACAAATCAAATGTAACCAGCTAATGTTTTACTCAATCCGACTCAGCGTAACGCACCGTACGGTTGTGGGGCGTTACACCAACCGCGCCTACTCCCTCACTGAGCCATGCTCCAACAATGTGGCAGAGTACAACGCTCTCATCATTGGACTCCAACTCGCTAAACAAGTGGGAGTTGACCACCTTGAAGCCTACGACGATTCCAAACTGATAATCAATCAAGTCTGAGGAGAGTACAAAGTCCGGAACGAGGACTTGATTCCCTACCACCAACCCGCGCTTGGATTAATCACCACCTTCGAGGGGTTCTTCATAGAGCACGTCCCTCGACTGTGAAACATCGAGGCGGACGCCCTAGCCGGACTCGCAGCCTCTCTAGTTGTTCCGGTCAATACTCATGAACTGATCACCGTGATCGGTCGAGAGCTGGTCTGCCCGAAGAACAATATCTATCAGTGCCTGAGCTACTCAGCAGAGACGAGCTTTGACTCACAAGACTGGAGACTTCCATTCATTGACTACGCAGTCTATGGAATTCTCTTCGAGAACCCAAAGGAAGCCACTTCGGTCAGAAGACGTTCTCTCCGGTTCTATTACGGTACGGCTACCAAAATGTTGTATCACCGCTCCTATGACGGTCTTCTGCTACGATGTCTATCGAATAAAGAAGCAAAGCAGGCTCTCCGTGAGGCTCACGACGGGATTTGCGGTGCCCATCAGTCAGGGCCCAAGCTACAGGACCCCCTCCGAAGAATGGGTTACTATTTGCCGACAATGGTAGCAGACGTCGTTGACTACGCAAGGAAGTGTCAAGCGTACCAAATCCATGCTGACTTCATCTACCAACCATCTGAGTTTCTACACCCGACCGTTGCATCCTGGCCGTTCGAAGCTTGGGACATGGATATCATAGGCCGATCAGTCCGCCTTCGACTAAGGGACATCGGTTCATCTTAGCTATCACGGACTACTTCTCCAAGTGGACGGAAGCCGTGCCACTTGCTGAAGTCAAGACGTCCAACGTGATCAGTTTCGTCAAGCATCACGTCATATACCGCTTCGGCTTGCCCCTAAGGATCATCAATGACAACGGTCCACAGTTCGCAAGTCACGCGTGTAGTACCCCGCTCCGCGTCGGCACTATGTACAAGAGATATCGATTTGCTGACTCAAAAAGGATATCTTCCTTAAGAGCTCCTTGTTGAAGCAAGAGATGACTGATCAAGGTGAGTGGGCAGAAACTTCGTTCTCTGATTCTTGCACGCCTTAATAATGAATCTGAGTTTTTGAATGCTTGTTTGCTTAAGATGATTGTTTCATAAGAAGAATGATAGAACCTGCCTTGCATGCAAATAAGAATACAATGCACCTAGCTAAGGGAATAATCCCAACTTGTATTGCTTGTGCTAGAACATGGAAATAAAATATTGCTTATATACAGACCGTCGCATGCTACATTTGCCTTGTGCAATGAGACCCTGCTATGCCCCGAGTAGAACGATATACATATGCTCTTCGTAGTGCACTGCTTTACTTGCTACACTGTACGACCCTAGATTATGTCGCTCGGTAAGTCCCTTTACGGTTTTACTCCTCGGCTTACCTTCGGGCTCGAGCCAACGTGAATGCTTAAGTTTTCTTATGAACGCAATGCTTGCCTACTTATATGTTAACTTATAATGTTGCCTCGACTCAATGCTTGCCACAATGAGATTATGCCACAATCAACAACACAATCGCATATCGTGCATGCATCGAGTTAGCCAGAAAACTATCAAATAGTCCTTTTATGCAATATGAACCTGCAAGTATCCGGGACCGTTAGGTCGCCAAGGCAATCCCCGAACCAGGGGCATGCATCAAGGCAAGTTATATACCAAACGAGAACCCTGTCAAATAAGGCAAGTTATATACCAAACGAGAACCCTGTCAAATAAGGCAAGTAATATAGCTCGTGGAGCAATACCGTTCAGAGCACGAATCAAGATTCAACCACATCGTGTATCTCGTGCATCTCGTGAATCGGGAATGACCCAAGACTTGCATAGTCACGGACAACTCGTGCACGAGGTATCTCATTCCTCGGGCGATCACTGGGGCACCGGAATCGTACCGGCCTAGGAGGAATGCTTGTGTGTATTGCCAGCACCAAAGAAGGGTCCAGTATGCTATCTCGGCTTGTGGGTTGGCAATACACGGTATTCGGCATTGGTAAAGCATATTACCTTGGACTCTCCGTCTACCCAATAGTCTCCCTGTTCTGGCGGAATGGCGTGCAATGGCTCTCCTGTGTCGCCCATTTGCCTTAAATTACTTGTCTTGTACAAACCGTTGCACCTCATTCCGCAATTGAGACTATCAAATGCCTGGTCCTTTATAGCTATGCTAGTGACCTCATGTTCATATAGATAAGTCATCCTCGCTTAGCAATCCGCGTGCAAGTTATTGCATCGCATCGAGAATATCTGAAACACCTGAACGATCTTGAGTATAACACACTTGTACATATGGAACACTTCAACATCTTCTGCAACACCTGATAATCCGAGTAACTCGTGCACCCGAAACGTAATCTAGCTCACAACACAGTGTTTGTATATGCTATTGTCCCTGTGTTTCATTTTATATGCTGCTTGTGCTTGAATTAACTTGGTTTGCCTTGTACAGGGAAGGACAAATGGTAAGTTGGTAAGTCTCGTCGTGTTTCCTCTTATATCGCACGACGCACTGCCAGACGAGTTAGTCTTTTCATATATGCCATGAAACTGATCTAAGGCAAGACTAGAAAGATAACATAATAGATGGTGTACGGAACCTATTGAACGTGTTTGGATTTGTCGAGCGGGCGAGTAGCCTCCCCACCAGTGCATTCATGTACTGATAACCCACCAGATTGTTTGCAGGGTGCGGAAGAACCTCGTTCGGTGCGGATGCCTCCTTCGTGCGTGCTAAGGCGTGGAGTTCACTCTGAAGCCTTGGAATGCTGCGTCCGGAACTGAAGTACATATACAAGACATAATATTGGAATATCGCCTATGGATCATTCCACAAATGTAGCCACTTTGGATGCTTTTACTGTTTCAGAGAGAGGCTTGAGCGACTTGTAATATCGATTATACGCCGCCTGTAACACTTGTTCAATATCAATAAAGAATTTGTTTTACTTCTATACTTGTGTTATTCAATGCTTCCGCTATTGACGACTCAGTGAACTTGTTACCAATCGCCTATGCGTTTATAATTCCGATGCACTCGGACAATCTGTGCGACTCTGTGGCTTACCTCTTACCGCCAGCATGAACCACGGCCTTGCACGGGCGGCTTACGCTCGTGCGGCATCACGTCCAGATGGGTCAAGCGATCGTCCCGCGGGAGCGCTGGCGCGGTGATTCTCGCCTAGCGGGGACGGCCGATTAGCCTGCGGGAGATCGGGGTGTGACAGATTGGTATATTCTACCGATTTTGCGACAAAAATCAGATTTAGAATGTAGCATCAATTGCCTACAATCCAGCAGCAAATGGTCTGGCAAAAGCCTTCAACAAGACCATCATAAAGCTCCTCAAGAAGTTCGTGTCATCCAACAAACGCGACTGGAATTAGAAGCTGGGTGAATGCCTCTGGGCCTACCGCACAACAGTCCAGATGCCAACTGGTAGCACGCCATTCTCCTTGGTCTACGGGAGCGAAACGGTCCTCCCCCTCGAGGTCCAAATTCCCTCGTTCCGAGTAGCTCTCTCCAACCAGTTAACTGTCGACGACAATCACCGCCGACGGCTACAAGAGTTAGAATCACTCGACGAGAAACGTCTCTTAGTTCAGCAGCGCATTGAGCTATACCAAGCGTCTCTCTCGGGAGCCTTCAACAAACGGGTGAAGAAGAGGACCTACCAAGTGGGTGATCTCGTCATGACCGTAAGGAGGCCATGGTTATGACCCACAAGACGGTCGGCAAATTCCAACCCAAATGGGAAGGCCCGTTCGTCGTAGAATCGGTATTCTCCAACGGCGCCTACCGGCTCGCAAAACCCAACGACGACTTGCTCGTGATACCTATCAACGGCAAGTTCCTGAAAAAGTACTACGTCTAAGCCAGACTTGTACTCCCCTTATCCTCAGTCGGGCAATCAAGATGTACAGTCTTTACACTCTTGGTTCTTCATCCCCAGCAAGGGCCTATGTACAACTTTTCCCCTCTTTACATTTTTTTGTAAAAACCATTATCTGTATCTAGGAGTCCTGGATACGCAACAGATGATGGATCCTCAAAGTCTCCCCAACGGAGCAGTCCTCATGTCCACTTTTCGGATAGACCACACCTACCAAATCACTCCTTAGTAGGTTTCTCGGACATTGGTTCACGTCCATATTTTCTCTGAACTACCGTCCTAACATTTCTTCCCGGCTGAGTTTGCCATGTCCATATTACCTCTGAGCAAACCTCTCGGGTCTTGGCTATCGATCATTAAGTCCATATTACCTCTGATATCGGTTGTCATCTCAACTTAGCACCCGTACTTAACCCTAAGTACGCTAGCGGTGCTAAGTCCACCAAATCTATCATGTCCATATTACCTCTGAAAGGGTTTCATCTCGAACTTATTAGTTGCACTCTCGTGCGCAAGAAGTAATAGGTCCACCAAAAGTTTCCAGTGGGATGTCCTCTATAGAAGCAAACAGTTCACGTCCATATCACCTCTGAGCTTCCCATGTTCTCCATCCAAAGAAAACAGCCACGTCCATATTACCTCTGGTTCGTTTTTTTTTTCCTTCCACCAAAAATATTGGGATCGTACATAACCTCTCGGTACGACTATCAATCGGCTCACGTCTACTCTGAGCTATCATTCTCACCTCAGCCCCAGTAGGATTTGTCATGTCCTTCGCAACTCTGAGCAAACCTTCCGAGTTTGGCTATCGATCATCACGTCTACAGTACCTCTGATATCGATCGCCGTCTAAACTCATCACTTGTACTTAAATTTAAGTGCGACAATGATGTTAAGTCCACCAAACTTGCCACGTCTATATCACCTCTGGCAAGGCCTGTTTCGAACTTATTACTTGTACTCTCGTGCGCAATAAGTAATAGATCCACCAAAGATCCCCCAGCGGGATATCCTTAAAAGGCTACGAACCTAGCATTTAATGGGATGAACCTGACGCTCGATCCGCGTGATCCTCTTTAATCTTCCTGGAATCTGTCGTCTCGCGCCCCGCGTCAGGAGATGGCTCGGAATCCAAAATCAAAACAAATCTATCAGTTAATGCAGAAGTAACAGCCCGGAAGCACTCACCCATGTGGCCCGCGACCAAGCAGTCCCAACGTCCATGCGACACAATATCCATGCGACCAAAAGTGATTTTTCCTCCATGCTTCTTATTCAAACTATTTCAAACTTGTCAGTTTGAAAACTTTGAAGGGGATCCTGTAGAAGCATGAAAAATATGCATCCGTCTAACAGTCATGCGTCCCAAAGTAAAAGCGCAGAAGAGTTCAGGCCGCAGTCACCCTACAGTCCAGAAAGGCGACATCCATGTGTCTCAATCAGCCGAAGCAGCTTTGGCCGCAGATAGACCTGACACGTCATCCTAGCAACATGAACGTCTCTGACACAGAATCCTAACAAAAATAATTTTCTGAATGCCTCAAAAGACGTGAACACACTAAACGACAGAAGTCTCACGTCAGCACAAAACTTCACTCTCGATGGATGTGCAGCGCCACGTGTACAGCACAACTGGCCCCATGCGTCCCAGGTTCCATGCGGCTCCACGCGTCTCTTGTCCCATACGTCCCAGACTCCATGCAGCCCCATGCGTCTCTGACCCATGCGTCCCAGACTCCATGCGGTCTCATGCGTCTCTGGCCCCATGGGTCCCAGGTTCTCTACGATCCCATGCGTCTATGGCCCCATGCGTCCTAGGCTCTAGGAGGCTCCATGTGTCTTTGGTCCCATGCGTTCCAGACTCCATGCGGCTCCATGCGTCTCTGGACACATGTGTTTCAGACTCCATGAAGGCCGAATCTTGTTGTTACGACTAAAGTAATTCTCTCCAAGCAAGTGCGGACTATGTGTCAAGCTGACCAAGTCACGCCCACAAAGGAAGAGAACCACCCAGATCTTCAGCAACAGAAGATCCCAACAAGCGCCCACGTGACAGCCTGGCCCGCTCACGGTTATAACTGCACCCTATTAAGGAGGCACACGTGGCACCCTCTAGCATCCATACGTCCAATATATACGCGCCCAAGGATTACTATATATACCCGGGTGGCATGTCTAAAAAGAAGGACAGACAGAGAGAGGTCGTCCAACACAGAGAGAGAGCATACCAAGACGAGCAAAGAGAGAACATAAGCTTCCTCACCCTGCATCGGATCGTCAACGGAGTAAAGGAGCCGTCACAGCGCTCTTTGTCCATCGTCACACTCCAGATCAAAATATTGTACTTAGATAATTCTGTTAAAGATTCTTTGTACTCTTTTTCCGTTCCTTAAATACAAAGTTTGTAAGAACTCATTTAATGACGAACAAGCTTGGAGGAAGGGGAGGGGGATGCTAGCCGGCGGGGAGGGGGGCTGCTGGTGGCGGAAGAGGGGGGCGGCTGTGGAGGGGATTAGGGTTAGGGTTTGGGAAAGGCGCGGGGGGGGTCTCTGATACCATATAGAAATTTAGTAGAATACTTGGCTTGTTTATTATTGATATGGAACTACATATATATATAGGAGAGGCTAACCCCTCTCTCTACTACTCTACTCCATGTGGGACTAAAAAATCCTTTAATACTCTCAACAAGAACAATATAAGGATCTTTCAACAAGGGCTCGAAGGGAAGAAATCTAAGTATTCAGATGGATCTTTGAGAATGTCTTTGTATTAATTAAGGACTATATTTTTATTTGTAAAAACTTGGGCCATCTCACACATTTGAAGGAGAGTAATAAAAGGATTTTGCAAGAAGGAAGAGTTGAACATTAAAGCATTTACAAGGATCTAAGATCTACGAGGAAGTCTTTTCTAATAAGGAAATTCTGACTATATGGAAGCAAGGTTAAAAGTATCGGCCGATACCGTAACGTATCGGCCGGATCAGATTGGTTTGGTGGGTGTTTGATTCGATACCAAGAAAAAATATCGGTATCGGCCGAGACAATTAAAAAATTGTATCGGTCCGTATCGGCCGATACGTAACCGATATAGGCCGATACGAACCGATACGTAAGGTCAAAAAAAAATCCAACGTCCAAACAAAGTAAAAGTCTAAATCAGCGTAAAATCCAACATCGAATCAAGGAAAAAAAATTTAAATCAATAATTAAAATTGACAGTTAAAGTTCAAGAGAGTAAGGAATGAAAAACTATATAAGAAAAAAAATACCTTAAGTGGATTTACCCACAACCTCTTTCTCCGTCTTGGCCGTAGCCTCTTTCCAAGTAATTGACTGGATCCACCCATAACCTCTAAAAGAGCACTGCTACAAAGTACTGGAGATGATGGAGGCGGAGAGGAGAATGGTTGATTTCTCTCTCCTTCTGATATTTACGATGTTAGGGTTGGGTTAATGGGTATTTCCCTAAACCGACGCAGCAACTCTAATAAAAAAAATAGTACTGCTACAAAGTACTGCCATAGTTGATATTAAATTATTAAAAAGAAAAAAAGAAAGAAAGAAGTGACGTATTGCCATTAATAGGGAGAAGTATTTTAATATTATGTCCACTGCGGAGAGGGGAAAAAATAAGTACTGCCAGAGTGTTTTTTACTTGGTCAAATTTCAAATTCCAACCACATTGTGGTCCCCATACTGCCATAGTTGGTAACACCTACTAATCTGTGGTCCCAACCAGTGGTAGAAAAAAGAGCCTTGGCTCTGTTAAAGATGGGTTATACATTAAATAGACTTCAGAAAAAGAGCACTCAGCATGCAGGAATTAATGTATTAACTCCAATTTCCAACTCACAAAAGGAAGTTGAATCATCCAAAATATTATCTCGGTTCAACTTACAATATAATGATGTTTCCTTCCTTCTTTTTGCCTTAACACCAATTACCAGGGGTCTGCTGCCAATGTACTTTTTAATATATATATATATATATATATATATATATATATATATATAATTTTATTTTAATTTATTTTTTATTTTATTTTATATATATACTGTTGATAAAAAAATCGGATACTACTAATCTGCATCCACTCGTAGACCGGGTCTGATTCATTCAATTATAATAAAAACAACACTAAATTTTTACTAATTTATCAATAATTATTCAATATTGCCGATACTACCAATACAAAAAAATTCGATACTCCAATCCGATACCGCCGATACTCAATACTCATACAAAATGTCCGATACCAATACCGATACTTTGAACCTTGTATGGAAGATATGTATTCAGAGAAGGGAGACGTGGGATTCATTATGTTCTACATCAATCATGTCGCTATCGATATAATTTATCTTCATAAAGAGATGCTAAGTCTTCACGGGTACTATTAAAGTATTAATCTTGCATGTGAGTAACAACTAGATGAAGCACAAAATTCAGTCTGGCAGTATTTATTGATATTACTAAGGTTAGAGGAATACTGGACAAGATCATGAATCAAATAAGAAATAATGAAATATCAAAGGATTTAAACATCACTAAATCTGATTGTATCAGATATCGAATATACTTCTCTTTCTTCTTCTCATGACTATGCATTTCCCAAACAGTATCCTCCAGTTGAGTAGTAAGTTTATTTGATCCGACATCTCCATTAGAATGCTTCTCTCTACGAGAACTGCCTCCTTTTTGTCCTGAATGGATGCTTTGATTTAATTCATCAATAACATTTGAAATCTCGGAGCTGGAGAATTTTAGTTTCTTCTCCCTGTAAGGAAAGAAACCTATGTCTTAATCTCGAATTAATAGTCATAAATAATAAGATGTACTGTTGATTTAATTAGCAATCCTCTAGAACAAAACTCACGGACAACATCATTATATGCCATCAAATGGTGAGCTGTTCTGGTATATTCTAAGATTACAAACAACGTTTTTCACGTAGAGTGCAGAGAATTACTTAAAAACAGAAACTTCTTGACTATATTCTGATTAAGATTTTCAAACTCAAAATGATCTAATAACCGGAAAATTATCTAGCAACTTTGAAGATCAATCAAACAGATTGCAGAACTAGTCAAAAAGTTCTAGATGTGATCATCATCACCATGCAAGCCTTCTCCATCATAATAGGGTCGGAAGTGGACATAAGAAAGCAGCATAAAGATTTGACAACAATTTTATGACCAGCTGCCGACGTGAAGTCAACCCTCTATGTTGGTGCTCCTAGCCAAGGTAGCCATGGGCATAAGAGAGCCATGCCATAAAACCTAGCCTATCAGTTTGTAGGTAGGTAGATCTACATTTTGAATATGCAGTTTAAGATAATGAAACCAATGAGCACATTCCAAGTTCCCTTAGACTATAAATAGTCTAGACGAAGAGGTAAGATTATACAATTTGTTGTAGGAAATTGCATTCATATTTATGACATATTAAGCCAAAGATTGAAGGAATGACAATCCCATAAGGCACTTTCGCAAATAAATAGATATGGGATAAAGGCGTTGTTTTACTTTCATCAATGGTATATGATTTTTATGTAATTTTACCAAAAACTTCAAGCCATGATTCCCACCTAATCTTGGGCTTCAGTCACTTCAGAAGCAACTCTCCACTCATAATTTTCTAACTTACCCCAAGTAATTCATGAAATAATAAATGAGTAAATTTGCAATATTTAGAATGGTAATAGATGCCACAAGAGAGTTTCATCTTTAGGGGCCTGTAACCATGCCTCTACCTGCCTGCAGCAGAAATTGTATAAGCTCTCCAGGATCATCCTAAACAATACTGGGCTATAGAAGAAAACTCAATTCTAAATAAATTTAACCAAAATATAAAATAAAATAAAAAAATTACAAACAAAAATGTTGTCATACAATGTAGATTGTAAGAGCCACACCAACAAAAGGTGCTTCAATGGACTGAACACGACAAACTAGATCATTCATTTAGCATATATATAATAACACCAAAGCTTTTATCCAAGTTTTGGGGGCCAGCTATTTGAAGCCTTCCTCCGTTGTCTTTTGTTAAGGATCATCTCTCTAGCACTAGGAAGAGAAGTAACGACACTTTGCAATGCTTAATGACACAATAGAAGAAAAGGATTCAAATAGCCGACTCCAAGAACTTGGGATAAATGTTACGTTATTGTTGTATGCTATAAAGCACAGACACTTTGAAAATTAGTACCGTGTCTATGTCAAAACTGATACATATTGGACACGACACAGACACTCCAAAATACACTAGAGCATGGCAAATCAATGTCATGTACGTACCATGTCGTGTCATATTCGTGTCAGTGCAATATAGGTTGTATGGTAAATGAGTGATCATCTAGTTTTGTTGAGTGATCATCTAGTTTTGTTGTGTTCATTAAACACCTTTTCATAGATGTGCCTCTTACGCCATACACCATCCCCCCAAGTTCTTTCTTGTGAATTAATTTAGTTCCAGATTTTGGACTAAAATCTGTTTCAAACTAAGTTTTATTTCATAGCCTATATTACTTGTAGTGTGAGCCTGGAGAGCTCATGCAATTTCTATTGAATGGGAGTACAAGCTAAAGAAGTAAAAACTCCGAGGATATGCTCTTATGGAAATTTAATACTATTAGTCTATTATGAATAATGCAGATTTACTCATTCTCTTCACTTTCTTTTGAGCAAGAGGATGGAGCACACTGGTAGGACTCTCTCCTTCTCTATACCTATCGTCTGTACTTCAATTCAAGTCCGAGCGAGCGGCTAAAAAGGGAAGGGGGGGAAGTCCAGACATGAAAAAAAGTGGATCCTTCAAAAAGTAGGATGACGCGGCAATTGCAAACTTTGCTGGTGAATCAGACCAATTGACTTTGATAATCCTTAGTCTTGAAGGGGGGAATTAAGGAAGAAAACTATTAAGTCAATATTTATTATCCATAAACTTTAGAGGCGCAGTTAAGGGTGAGCAGTATGCAGTTAAAAAACACAAAGCAAACCGCAATACCGCAATTTAACTAATCCAATACCGCAAACCCAACTCTCTCCCCCAAAATCGAACCCAATAATAACCCTAAATCTATCATATCCATCACGCCGACATGCGAATCTTCCTCGCTCTAGTAGCATCTCTTTATTAGTATGTTTTGAGTCATGACTTAACTTTCAGTATTTTTTTTTCTTTTTAAATTTTATGTGGTTTGTAGTTAAGACCGAACTAACCAAATTATTAGTACGGTTCATTCAAATACGATTTTGAGATTATGCGGTGTAGTTCGGTTTGATGCTATGCGGTTTGCAATTAAGTATGATTTTGAACAAGTATGGTTCAGTTAAACCGATAGACCGAATACTCACCCTCTAGGTGCAGTCTATGGTTAATTTTGATATAATGTGATAACAATAGTTAAAGTTTCTTATATGAAGCGGGTGGTGGAAGCATTCAAGAGCCATGAGTTGATGCGGGTGGTGGAAGCATTCAAGAGCCATGAGTTGATGCGGGAGTGGGAGAAGTCCATGATTAGGTGGCAACTATAGGTTGATGTTTTTGGTAAAAAGTACATATAAAACCATGCATTTGATTGAAGTACAATAAGAACAGCAAGATCTTTATCCAATTTAAACATGCAAGGTAAAACAGGTACTAATCCAACTTAAGGCTTTTGATACAATTAGAAGAAAAGAGAGAGAGCACGAATACAATAAGAAAGGTGCAGTCTATGGTTAATTTTGATATAATGTGATAACAATAGTTAAAGTTTCTTATATGAAGCAGGTGGTGGAAGCATTCAAGAGCCATGAGTTGATGCGGGAGTGGGAGAAGTCCATGATTAGGTGGTAACTATCGGTTGATGTTTTGGGTAAAAAATACATATAGAAACCATGCATTTGATTAAAGTACAATAAGAACAGCAGGATCTTTATCCAATTTTAACATGCAACAGGTACGAATCCAACTTAAGGCTTTTGATACAATTAGAAGAAAAAAGAGAGAGCATGAATACAATAAGAAAGGTATTTAAGAGATTACTTCAAGTCCGAGGTATTATCTGATTGTTTTCTTTTTCGCTTTGAATTTATGTTTTCACTTGTGCAAATTCTTGGAGGAATTGGATTATCATTGCGTGGACATGAATCCTCTTCATCTTTTCTCTGTCGACCACCTGAATCCTCTTGAAACTCCGTATTATCACGACTAGAACACATAGGCTGCCAGTCCACAGACTCTATATCTTGAATTTGATCTCGATCGTTACCAGTCTCTATGACCGAAGCTCCCTTCATTCTCACCCTGACAGGGAGTAGTTTCACGTTATTAATAGGAAGCACCAAGTCATGGAATTGGCATATATTAGATAAATTACAGTTGACATACTAGCAACCGTATATTTGATTCTTTTTCATGGTGATAATGGTGATAGCAACTTATATGTTTCTTAACAAAAGGTTTTAATGTAAGAGTAGCCATATTGTTGGAGTCATAGGATGTATGAAGCAGTAGATGATGGAAAGTAAAGCAAGCGGATAACAAGTGCATATCAGAATATCATGCCAATATACTTCATTTCAACTTTCTAAAAGTTTCTTTTAGGAAGCATATAAAACGACACTTCCACAATTACGAGTGAAAAAATAACTCCAAAACAAAAGCAACAAATGAAAATGAAATGCAATTGGCTGAACAAAACACATCAGAAAACAAATGGAGTATACTCATTCCTTTATTCGGTACAATTGCTGAATAAATAAGGTAAAACAAAATATATTAAATATATAAACCGTAATTGTGAAAGAATGATATGATTGACTAGAACTCAAGATGAAACAAGGTTGTGAAAATAAATGCATGCACCATTTATTAATCCAAGACAATTCAGCCAGAAGCAGTAAATTGCATTCAATTAGCAGAAATGGAACACAACACCCTCCTTTTAGTTTAGTAGTGGGCAACCCTCTTTAAGAAGTGCCTGCAGTGTCAGTCAAGGGCAGAAAGTGTACTATTCTACTCTACAGATATCTTCTGCTCTCTAAATTTCACCTAATTGCTGCAAGTGGTTCCATAGCTATAAGACGACTAGGTTACACCAGAGAGAAGGAAGAAGTGATCTTTACTCAAAAGATACGATTGTATCACAAGAGATGTTATCACCCATGACCCAAACGAGTTCAAGTCCTGGTATGTGTCCAAAAGTAAGGGTGATAATCTAGGTGACGTTTCCAGTTGTGCATTATCTTGCGCAATCGGACCTTATCCAAGAAAGGGGCTTGCAGCTATTTGGACTTTCAGGTAAATTTATAATGTTGGTCATGAGTTAAGTGAATGTAGAAAATAAATAAACAAGAAGAGAACAAATGAAGAAAGAACATAGTGTATACATATAAATTGTGAAGTAAACTTGGTACTCGTGAACATAGAACAGATGTAGGGCATGGGTATCACAGGATTCAGGTATGGCACTACAACAACTTTCTGAAGTCTGGGACACAGGTATTGCAACACAAAACACAGAGACCAAACCATACATGATACTATAAGAAGATAATCCAAACATCTGATATATTAAGTAGAAACTGAGCTTTGTACATCTTGTTAAAATTGTACGTTTTATCAAGCTCCAGATGCTAAATAAGGATCAAGATTTACCAAGATTCACACTATCGGTATCGGACCATTCCAATTGAGTATTAGTATCGGCAGTTTCGGATTGGAGTATCGGATTTTTCTGGTATTGGAAAGCAAAAAATTATTAGTAAATTATTAACATTTTAGAAAATATATTTTATACATTTAGGCATAGTTTTAAGTATTTCCAGTGTTGTTTCTTAGTAGTTTTGAAATTAAATGTAATAGTAGTCACACTTGTCGATAGGTTTACACGCGATACATAAGTTTTCTTCTTTTACATGCTTTTACAACCTTACTATGCTTTTACACCCTTGTTGATTGGGTTTTTTCGTTCAATTTTCTTTGCCGAATTGACGGAAAATAGACTCCCGGTGTCGGTATTGGATCAAGACATGCCAAAGCATATCGGTATCGGCCGTATCGGATCGGTATCGGCCGATCCTGCAAACTATGATATTTACTTGCAAGTGACAGACAACTTGACCCTTTGAAGACGCTACATCTGTTATTATCATCATATTGTGTTCATTGTAATCAAGGTTGTGAAAAGCGCTAGGCATTAGTCGGATGGGCACCCGCCGCCTAGCGCCTAGGCCGCCTAGGTGGACGTCTAGATCTAGGCGGTTCAAAAATAAATTAAAAAATCTAAAAAAAACTACTAAAATTGTAGAAAAAAGTTCATAAAATTCCAAAACATGCATAGTCGGACGTCGGAGAAACTAGACAGGCACTTAGGCGGGCATCGGACGGACACCAAGCACCGCCTACATCGCCTTTTAGAACAGTGATTATAATAATTGACAGCTAGATCCTTATGAAATTGGAAGGTTCTATTTGCACCGAACATGCCAAACTACATTATGACAGAAAGAAATATTCAGCAAAATCCACCTGATAATGTCCTTATCCTTCAAGATGCAAGTTGATTCAAAGGATGGTAAAACAAAATCATCCATCTGCCACAAGAAAATGCAATAAGCCAGTTAGCTCATATAAAAGGTTGTTTCTTCAACCATATTCGATTTAACAAGCATATACTCTGCAATACATTGTAGGAGACTGGAGATACTCTCAATTGACTTAACTCTTTAAGCCATTTGAGAAATTTTACATTTTTCATAATAAAAGGGATTACTCTTTTGGAACTAGCTACTGCTACAACCAAAAACAAGCTAGTGAGAAAACCGAAAGACGTCACAGGCGACTATCTTAACTAATAATAAGAAAATCCAAGAAAATTGAAAATCATTAACTAAGAAATTCTTATTTTACTTCTTAAAAAGCTTGTAGTCTGGCACTCTTTGCATTAATTAGCCAACATCTGTGTCATCCTCCAAGCCAATGTAAGCGAGAATAAAGTCATCAACATTAAGCCCTTCTTGTTAACTAGTCCTAAATCCTTTGCTTACAAATCCATAAGTGTAATGCAGCACATAATAGCACTTAATTTCTTTGATTTTACGTTTTACTAGTGAGCCTAAATATATGGTGTTGAGGCACTGCACTAAAAATAGTAATAAGTAATACATAATCCTAGAAAAGTGAATTGCATATTTAGTTGGAATATTATAATTATAGTTGTATATTTTTGTTATATTATTCAAGTAAATATATGAGTTGGATTCATATATTGATTTGGACCTGAAATAGGTGTGCAGTTACATCGAGTCCAGATACATGGTAATTTGAATCCCGATATGCCGTTGGATTGTGAATATTATCTTTACGAATACAAGTCGGTAAACTTAAAATTGAATAGGGGCAAGGAATAAGACTCTAAATTTATTTTGCATTAAGGTATCAGTAAATACTGATCCGAGTCGAAAACGTTTGGGTTACAACATAGCAACAAGTCTGCAATGTATATAAGTTGGACTTAATAGTGATTAGTTTACGAGTGGGGTTTTTTCCAAAAAAATTAACGATTATTTATCATATGGAGGCTTTAATAACTATTATTGGATGAATGACTTTTTTGTAATAATTATCCATTTGGAGGATACATGGCTTTCCTTCTTCACAATCACAACACCTAAAATATTAAAAAGAAAAAGGAGAGAGAACAACTATTTTCCTTATCTTCGGGCTTAGAGTATTCTGGAAATTACAGCAACAACTAGAGGGAACGAGAGAAGACAAGGCTCAGCACCTTGTAGGAGTTTCATATTGGATAAACTGGACATCAATTTTGAAATAGAAACCTTGGTGTAGCGGCAGTGTTCCAATTTGTGGCAACAAGGTAAGTAGTTAATCACTACTATGTTTGTTTTGGATCCGATTCATTAGGTTATGAACTTAGGTTCTTAAATTTTATTTGTTTCATGTCTATTTTGGTCTACCTAACATTTCATACTGATATATGAAACTTTTCGAACAAATTTGAACTGGGTTGTCACTTCTTTTAATTCTTAGCCTATGATCACATGAATCAAGAAAGCTGGGCCCTTCTCTTCTTACTTAAAGGTTTTAGAAGGATTGATTGTAACCAGTTGATAAGGATTATGAAATTAATGATCCAATCACCTCTATAAAATTAGAACAGAGTCTAGAGATTTGAGTGCGCCTCTATAAAATAAGAACACGGGCTTAAAGATTCGGGTGCAGTTAAAACCATGGCATGAGATGTGAATTTACTTTCTTAATACTTAAGTATTGGAGTTGATACTATCAACATTGTAGCAGAGAATCTGGCATACTATGAGCAACAGAGCATCTTGGTGAATACATTTCAATGACCCCCACTTCATTCATGTTTAGTTGAAATTCTAATAAGACGGTCCTCTTAATTTCTTCAACACCTTCAGGTTTCCCTTTTGACTTCATAGTTGCACAACGAGCTGTTGCCTCAAATGATCCTATGTTTGCACATCACCTGATTGTTATATGACCATTTTCTGCTTCCTTAAGGCCACATTTCTTCAATCATTACGACTGCCACATTCTTACACCATCAGAACTTTCATTTGCCTTCCTGGAGTGAGCTATGATCTCTTAAAGGAGCCAAAATCAAATGTTTGCTATTTCATCGACGAAAGAAATTTATGTTACAATATCTAAATTATTTTAAGAGTATTTATAGTTCTCTCCAACTTATAATGAACACACATTGCAATTCCAGTCTGTCAATCATACAGAACCGGGTCATGAAGTGAATGTTGATGTTGGGTACAAGAATTACTCCGTGTTTGTATCTTGTTGCTAGATATTCATATTCTATTATGCTTCTCTGTTCCTTTCACAGATTATGACAAAGAGATTGATTAGTATATGTTTATTTGTCCATCTCTCTGAATCATAAATTACCTAGTATAGAATTCTGAGTCCCCAATTATTATCTATTTATTTGTCTTAACTGGACTTGTGGCCTAAGAAGCATGGATACTTAAAAATGAGTCGCCAATCCGTATCCAAACATATCGGGACACGTCCAGGATAGGTGTTTTTCGTATCTTGAATTATAATTGGTTTTTTATGGATAAGTATTGCAACACATCTTTGAAAAGAAAAGAAAAATGGATCTGCTATGCTTCCTGTTACACAACCCACGTGTTAAACTAAGTTAATCCTTGAGTGATTCTATGTTGTGAGAAGTGAACACATAACGACTCTTCTTCTCCCTCCCGCCACATATGAGACCCTTACTGTATCATGTGTCCTCTTCTTTCCCACTTGTTGCACCCCTGGCATTACCAAAACACCCCCCATAGCATCCCATCACCAACCCCCTCCTCTCGATTTCCCATTCGGCCATCACCGCCTGCCCCCGGATCCCACCGCCTTCTACCGGCTCTGAAGCCTTCAACTGAATCACCTCTGCAGTTTGTTTTTTCTATACATTATATATAAATTACGTATCACTAACGTCATCCTAAATTTTTCAAGATTTGTATATCATGTATCCCGTATCGTGTTGTATCGTATATCATCCAGGTGCTTCCTAGCTTGTGGCCTCATGAGACAAATATCATATTAACCGTTGCATGAACTCTTACTCTGCCCCAAATTATATAGTTTTGGTTAATTGTTTGCCGAGCTGGTTGCTCACCCTTCCATAGGAATACATTTCAGTGTAGTCGAGGGTGACAGGAATCACTAGAAACCAGATCTTTGGTAGCATTCCCCCGAGCAGTAAATTCTTGAGATACTTTTTTGTAGAGTGCAGTTATGTGTGTATATGTAATATGGGTTGTAAGTATATAAATAGTTAAATTGGTGGATAGAGATAACCAGGTAGTGGATGTGCATGGTAAATGTTGGTGTATATATAAATCTAAAACTTGACTCTGAACGAAGAAATTTTGGCTGTGATTCTATTAATGGCAAAACTAGATAATATGAATAAAAAATGCATATATAGTTGAGGATATTAATATATCTTGATCCATGGCAGGTTATAACCGTTATACATTGGAGATGGTTTTCTTATCATCATATATACCTGCTCCATGATTATTTGGTGATCATTACTTGATCCGCTACAGAAGTCTTAATTTTCAGATACAATATTTCTTGCTTTTACGGTCGTGACAATAAAAATCTACAATATCTCCATGAAGGTAACTGTACAACAAAGAAAATAGCTAGCTACACTTATTAGGAAAAACCGGGGTGTGTAGCAACACCATTGAAATAATGGAAACGAAGAGCTTGGCATCAATATCAATATGGTGCCATTTTCGATTAAAGCTAGCTTCTAAATGATTTGCAGTGAGGAACAAAATCACTGAAAAGTGTGCTAGTGCGTGACTTGATCATCTAACTTGACGGAAAAGCCAAAGATTGGCTAACCTAATAAGAAGTCAAGGGCAGTGCATACGACTCAGTATCATTGCTACAGTAAACAAAACTTTCTACCACAAATGACATACACAAAAGATGATGCATGGAAGATCGGTGTAGCCACCAGGCCAATCAACTCTATAAAGGCCAGGAGCTCGAGCAGGACAGATAATAAAAAGAGTGGAAAAGGGAGACATAGCTTGATGGTAGGCCCAAGTGCTTAGAGGTTACAGCCTACAACAACAACAAAAATCATCTAAAAGTTTTCTACATCTTTCCTTAAAGCAAGCAAATCAGGCAGGTCCGTTGCAGTTGCGCTACATGTTGGATAAGAGGGATTTTAGCAGCTGTAAAGGGTTCTCTATTTCTCTCTGAACATAGCTCTATATGGGATTAAGAAAAGAGAAATCGAATATTAAAGGAAGAACGGGTGGAGGTTTCTCCTTATCCACAAATATTCTATATGCAGTTTTAACTTTTAAGGAGATAGTTTATTCAGGAAAAAAAATGTGTGAGAGAGAGAATGAACTGCCAAGAGACCATGATTACCAATATAGTCGAGTACTAGTATGTCTCCAAGGTTTTCCATAGCACTTTGTTGGATAAACTCCAATAAAGTCAAAGTAGAGTCATAATCATTTTGATTCTATCCCCTAATTCTTTTTGGCATAGTCCAAAACTCTTTTCAGAATATTCCAATTTACTGCTTTTTAATAGTAGACCCATAATTTAAATTCTCGCAAGTCAAAACTTGCTAAGGTTGATGTTTGTATACCAATGTGTTGGTGGCTGAAATACCTAAAGAAGGCACCACGCTATAGTCTAGATGACAGCCTGATAATAAGCAGCTAAAACATAAATATAGATATGTATACTATAATTGTTTTTACATAGAAAAAACACAAATCAATCTTAAGATACATTCGAGATTTTTCTCTTTTGTGCTTTACCTTGATGGTTGCAAACAAGATAAGTCATCTAAATTGTTATGATTACGGAAGTTACATGTAATTCTTTTTCCTTCTTTTCCATCTCTAGTTATGCCCCAGCGTCTCCTTATGTCTTCTCCATACCTCTTACCCTTTTGCTTGCTTATTTCTTAATGCTACCCGTAATCTAGGTCTGTGGCTGCTACTTGAGAGAATAATCTTAGAAACATGGTCAATTTCCTCTATATTTCCCTAGGAACACATTTCTAAAGTGACCTCCTCATATTTTAATTAGCCTAGTAGGGAAGATGCTTTTTTAGATGAAGATCCTATTTAAGTATTTATGCCATTTAAGTGGTGCCAACAAGACAATTTGTAGCCACCAAGTTAACCAACCTATGAATGTTTAGATTCAAACGTGTTTCCTTCTTCAGTTTAAATGCCAACAGATTACTAGAATAACGAACACCTTGTAAACCTTGATTAGATTTTGTATACCATTAACTAATATCTTCAGGCAGAACGAGAGAAATTATCAAGATTGAGGGTCTTTCCAACTGAAAACCTAAGAAAATTCCATTATTAAGCAATATCAACCGATCCATGTACTTAAATCCTTCAGTTCAGCTTCATAAATTTCAAATCCTATACCAAATTTGCTCTGAGAACGTTTTTAAGATCCTCTAGGGAGCAAATCTCAATTATTATTATTTTGCTCATTCAAGTGTCTGCCAGTTGCAAACTGGCAAATGCACGAGGAACTGTAGTGGTTCTGTCCCATTTTTAATGCATAAAACCCCAAGAATCCTTCTCTCAAATGTCAAATGGACTACAGTTCAACTTAAGAAGATGTATACAAAATTCTTTATCAATGTTTATCATCTAGATTTTTCTTCTTCAAAGTCCAATTTGATCCCTTTTGGGGGGAAATTAGCTATTTTCCAAAAAAGAATTAGCTATTTTCCAAAAAAGAACCTCAGTTATTAGGACTAAGACAGAAAAGAGGTCTTTGTTAATTTCATTTAGTAACGGAAAATTACAGGAATAACAGTTTCCACTATCAATCCACCGTAAAGAAGTAATCGATAAACTTAAAGTAAGGTCAATGTAGCAATTTGGTTTATGTTTCCTTAGACACCGTAATAATCAGCACGTAAAATGAGCTGTCCAGCTCAAAAAACTATGGAAAAAATCATTGAAACTCTCCTTAAATCAGGACATTGCACGGTTGCACCAGATTTGGAAATATGGGTCTTTCAGAACATAATTTTGTAGTAAAACAATGATCCAACGAAGTGACAGTATGCTTCTAGCAAACACCAGACACTCCTTAAATCAGTACCGTATCCTTGTCGTATCCTATACGACACATGAGGAGACACTAGAATAGATGATGTATCCTTGTCCCCGTGTCTGTACTGTGTCTGATGTGGTCCTTTTCCTAATAAACCTTGAGGTGCAGTAGAAGCATTGGCATTCACCATTAGCAGGGGAAATTGAGATCAGAGAAGAAGAAATTGGGGATCTAGAATATTAGGTTTTATTGATTGAGGAAGAAGAAGAAGGAGAAGTCAGATACAATCAGGAACCAATGACCAAAAAATAACCTCCTGTTCTCCACCTCCTCTACCTTATTTATAGTTGGAGACTACTCCATTACAATTCAAGAAAGCAAGTAAAACAATCAACCTCGCTGTAACAACTCAGCTGACGTGGCTAACTGAATGTGCTGATGTGGCAGTGATGAGATGGTGGGCAATGATGAAATGAATTGGCATAAGACTGAAAAGGAGTTTTCAACTGATACTGAGCTGCTACACTCTGCTCGAGCTGATACTCTCAGATACTGAGCTGTTACACTCTGATACTTGATATAAACTGATACAAGTCTCGATACTGAGCCAACCGAGCCTCCCATCCTGAGCCATTCAAGCCACAATTCCTCACAGATGCCACAATTGCAGGTACTTTTAGCCAGGATCTTATCAACACCCCTCCCTTATTTTGACCTTGTCTCAAGGTCAAAGTAAGGGAAAGTTTTTATAAAACTTTCATAAGGCTCCCAAGTTGCAGTGTCTTCATCACCCCCTTCCTTCCACTGAATTAAAAGGTCAACAGCTGCTTTGCCTTTCCTTTGCACTAACCTCCTCTGCAAAACCCAATCAGGTTCATGCAATGTTCCTGTGTCCTGCTGAGGGATCCCTTCTTGAACTGTAATTTTGTTACTAAGATGTTTTTTTAATTGAGACACATGAAACACAGGATGAAGTTGAGCTTCTTCAAGTAGTTCCAACTTGTAAGCCACTGTTCCTATCCTCTCAATGACCTTGTAGGGACCAATAATATCTGGGTGAAAGTTTTTGTGTTCTTCTCTGAGCCAAGGTGATTTGCATGTAAGGTTGAACTATCAAGTAGACTCAATCTCCTAGTTCAAATTCTCTTTCAGTCCTATGTTGATCAGCATGCTTCTTCATCCTCTCCCTAGCCAACTTCAGATAATCCTTCAAGAGATGTAAAGAATTATCTCTTGAGGCTATGACTTCTGCTACTGAATTATCCTTAGCAGTATCTGGTAGATAAGTAAGCAGATCTGGAGGCTTCCTACCATACACAGCTTCAAATGGGGTCATCTTGGTGGAAGAGTGCCAATTGGTGTTGAACCAGTACTCTGCCCATGCCAAGTGCCTGCTCCACTGTTTTGGTTTATGACTGCAAAAGCACCTGAGATAGGCCTCTATGCACCAATTGGTGACTTCGGTCTGGCCATCAGATTATGGGTGATAGGCTGTGCTATAGTTGAGCTTAGTTCCTTGGAGTTTGAAGAGCTCTCTCCAAAAGATACTAGTAAAAATAGGTCCATGTCTGAAACAATTGTTTTAGGAAGGCCATGTAACTTGCAGACCCCTTCTATGAAGACTTGAGCTACCACTTCAGCAGTATAAGGGTGAGTTAATGCAAACAAGTGAATGTATTTAGTGAATTTATCCACTACTACCAGTATAGTAGTTTTATGAAAACTGGTGGGTAAGCCTTCAATGAAATCCATTGATAAGTCCTCCCAAATTCTTTCAGGAATGGGTAAGGGTTGGAGAAGACCAACGGGAGATGAGGTTTCAACCTTATTTTGTTGGCATACTTCACAACTCTTCACATATTCCCTGACTGTCCTCTTCATGCCCTTCCAATAATAGGTTTTTCTTAATCTTTGTAGTGTCTTACTATAACCAGAATGGCCTCCATTGGGAGAATCATGGTGCTCTTCTAACATAGTAACTATAAAAGAAGATTGAGGGTCCAAAAGTAATTTACCTTTGTAATAAATCAAACCCTCCTTCACATTATATTTGTTGCCATCTAACTGCCCTTGAGCCATTCTTCTAATAAAAAACTGAACTGCTCATTTGTTCCTTAAATTCCAAGATCCAACTGGGAGTGACAGTGGTAATTGCAGCTAATTCACCTTCTCGTCTTCTTGACAAACTGTCAGCAGCTTGATTATCTCTTCCCTTCCTATACTCCACTCTGAAATGGTAACCATGCAATTTGAGTACCCACTTATACTGAGCATCTGTATAAACTCTTTGGTCTAACATATATTTCAGTGATTTATGATCTGTTTTTATGATAAATTTCCTTCCCCACAGATATTGTTTCCACTTCTTGATAGCCAACAATATTGCAAGCATCTCTTTGTCATATGTAGATAATAATTTGGTACCTCCTTTCAAGCCTTGACTCAGATAAGCTATTGGTTTTCCCTCCTGCATTAAAACTGCTCCTATTCCCTCCCCAGATGCATCACATTCAAGGACAAAATCCTTTGGAAGTCTGGCATTCTCAGTACTGGAGGTTCTGTTAGGGCTGACTTCAGATTTTCAAAGGCTTGGTGAGCCTTATCATTCCAACCAAAAGCATTCTTCTTCAATAATTCAGTTAAGGGTTTGGCTATGGATCCATAACCCTTAACAAACCTTCTGTAATAGCCAGTAAGTCCAAGGAACCCCCTTAATTCCTTCAAAGATTTAGGTGCAGGCCACTGTTTGACAGCTTGAATCTTTCTTTGGTCCACTTCCACCCCTTTGTCAGAGATCACATGCCCCAAATAGTCCACCTGATGTTGAAAGAAGTAACATTTGCTTCTTTTTATCCTCAGTTGATGTTCTGCCAACTTAAGGAATACCTTCTCCACATGACTGAAATGGTCTTCTAACTTGGTGCTATATATCAATATGTCATCAAAGAAAACTAAGACAAATCTCCTCAGATATGTCTTAAAAATATCATTCATCATAGTTTGAAATGTGGAAGGAGCATTAGTAGGCCCAAATAGCATTACTAAAAACTCATAATGCCCTTCATGAGTTTTAAATGCTGTTTTAGAGATGTCTTCCTCTACCATCCTTACTTGATGATAACCAGACCTTAAGTCTAATTTTGTAAAATACTTGGAACCATTGAGCTCATCAAATAACTCTTCTATAAAAGGAATAGGGAACTTATCTTTAACAGTAGACTGGTTGAGCATCCTATAATCAATACACATTCTCCAGCTGCCATCTGTTTTTTTCACCTGTATAACAGGTGAAGAATAGGGACTAGTACTAGGTCTGATAACTCCAGTGCTTAGCAACTCCTGCACTTGCCTTTCTATTTCATTCTTGTGCACATAAGGATGCCTATATGGCCTACTGCAGACTGGCAATGCCCCAGGTAGGAGTGGAATCCTGTGATCATACCTCCTTTGAGGTGGAAGTCCTCTAGGCTCTTCAAAGAGATAGTTAAACTTCTCTAATAACTGATTAATTGCTGGAGGTAAGTCTTCAGTCTTCTCCTTGGTTTTAGTTAGGGAGCACAATTGTACAAAGAACATTTGAGACCTCTGCCTCAACTCCTTGCTCCCTGGTTCTGCCAGATTGTCTCCATGCAGCTGTATGCCTTTGAGTTGATGAATTACTCCACTGATCTCATATTTCATAGAAGGTCTCTAAAGTTCCATATTATATCTCCAAGTGTGCTCAACCAATTTGCACCTAAGACCAGATGACATCCAGTGATAGGTAAATGTAGTAGATTTGCCACTAACTTCTTGCCCTGACAGTCAATAATAACCCCCTGGCTTAAGACTTGACTTCTCAACTTTTCACCATTTGCCACCATAACCTCAAAGGTGTTCTGATTACACATAGCCAAACCAATTCTAGTACTGAATGTACTGTCTATAAAACTGTGGGTAGACCCAGAGTCTACTAATATGCTTATTGGCTTGTTGCATAGAGTCCCTCTCAATTTCATGGTGGAATGATTCACAGTTCCTGATAATGCTTGTAGAGAGATGGCAAAAGATCCAGGAATAGAGCTCTTATCTACTGCCTCTTCCATTTCATCTTCATGGTTATTAATTCCTGAGTCTATCTCATCCTCATTCAATATCATATATAGTCTTTTCTCTTTACACCTGTGGCCTTTAAACCATTTTTCATCACATGAGAAGCAAAGTCCCAGATTCTTCCTCCTTGCCAATTCCCCTTCAGTAATCTTGGTAGCAGGTTGATTAACTGAGGCTTGTGAACTCTTGGCAACATTGGGTGTATTTGCAGGTACACTTGCTTTTCTAGTGTCTTCAAAGCCCTGCAAGTTCCCTTGAGAACCTTGCACACCACCAGGAATCAATGTCTTGGAAAGGGGAAGAAGGAATTTAGATGCCTTCCTTATGGCCAACAACTTAGCTTCATACATTCTAGCTAATTGCATGGCTACAGATAATGACACTGGATGTGCTATCTGCACTTCAAATCTGATTTCCTCCTTGAGGCCCCCCATATACTGGCTAATCAGGCAGACTTCATTGATTCCCCTTATCCTCTTGGCTAATTTTTTAAATGCAAAATTATATTCTTGCACACTGTCTTCATGTTTAAGGAGTTTGAGCTCAATCACATAATCTGTAAATTGTGATTGGCCAAATTCAAGCTTAATGGCTTGAACAAAATCCTCCCAATTCACATACCCATCCCTGGAACTGATGAACCAGTCATACCAGTAGGCAGCATTTTCCTTCATCTGTACTGAACAGATCTTAACTCGATCCTTTACAGGAATATTGTAGTAGTATAAATAGTGATCTACTCGTAAAAGCCACTCTTCTACTTCTGTACTCCCATCATATTCAGGAATTTTCAGTCTAGGTGCAGATGGATTCCAACTCTTTCCCTGGTAATTGTTACCTGTTTGATGATTAGGTTGATATTGCTGCAAATTCAACCTAGAGCCTGGATTATTAATTCCTCTAATTCCAGAATTGTTCTGGGAATTAGGGTTTTGATTCATTCTTTGAGAAAGAGTATGGACTGCTTCATTGTTATTGCTAGCACATGCTTGCATATTGAAATTTGAAGCGTGTGTTGATGATTCTCAAGGAACAACAGGAATTCCCATGGGACTAACATTAACAGCTGTCTTGATTTGGAACAATTCATCCATTACTCTTACAAATTTAGAGTTAAGTTGATCGAATCTACCTTCCAAAGCTTGAACCCTAGCTTCTCCAAGCAGTGGTACTCGCATCGGTGGAGATCCATGGAGGGATCCATGGCAGCTCATGCTGGGATCCTCATCTGCCTCCATGTGTGAATCGTTAGGAAGCTCTGATATCAATTGATGTGGTCCTTTTCCTAATAGACCTTGAAGTGCAGTAGAAGCATTGACATTCACTGTCACGACCCGCACCCGGATATTCGGGCACGAGTGCGTGGGCACGTCCAGCTTACGCCGCAGTGTCGGCGGTAGTACGCTGTCTAGGTCATTTTCTGGGATCAATAAATATCTATCTCATCCAAAATAATAAACAGGTAAAGATAATCACAGGAATAAGAATGCTAAGATTTTATAAATTAATCCGTGTCAACCAAATCCACAGTTAATACAAAGCCAGAAGATAAATCGGGGACAAACCCGATTATATGCTGAAATAGACATTACCATCACGCTCAGAAGATGTCAAATAGCTAGAAACGCCTGTCCTTGGGTCCAATTTGGAGACAAGGACAAAAACGGCAGTTTCGGATCAAAACGGGGTCCGCCGGTGGGCCCGCTTTGCACCGAAAAACATGTCCAGGTCAACGGTCTCCAAATTCACCAAACTTAGTGTCAACAGGTCAGGAACACTGATACGAACCAAACGGAACTTCCAGATTTGGATTCCGATGAGACGAACACAAAATCGCCCGTCGAGCGGGGCCTGTGGGGCCCACGACACGCGATTTCGTCCACGTTCTCAGAATCGAACCAAACTTGACCCACAGGACCAGCGTATCGCTACGAGTCCGATGGCGCAAGTTTCGTCTCGATCTGACGAGTGTACAAGAAGTTGGAGCGAATTGCAGAAAAGTCGGATACGGGGCGATGTCCGCGGATACGCGTTGATTTCGGTGTGCACGCACACCCGAATCAGCTTCCGCGAAATCTCACACGTCCGTATCGACGACGCGCACGTATCTGTGAAGACCGCACGCGACCAAGTCGTCCCGTTTGGTGGGACGTACTCAGTTCCGGGGTGAAACAGGGTCTGGTTTTTCCTGTTTTTGGATCGCGGTGTGCGATCACCACAGGACGCGATGCCCCTAGCGGTTTGTCCGGGCACCGAGAGGGTCATACAGGCTTCGCAACGTAATTTGCGGAATCGAAAACAGAGCTACGAGGCGAAAGTTACACGCACCTGAAGGGGACCCGAAAATCAGGGTCGAGTCGTGTCCGACTCGTGTCGGACACAGGAACTGAATTAGGGCTAGGGTTTCGGTTTGGGGATTCCTCGCCGGGCTCTGGTGGCTCTGCGGCGGCTCAGGGCGGGGGAGGCCGGCCGGGGGGAGCGCGGCGCGGCGCTGACGGCGCGGGGAGGCGCGGGGGACAGCGTGGCGAGGCGGCGCAGGGACGCGGCGGAGGACCTGCGGGGGGGGAGAAGAGGAGAGAGGGGCTGGGCTGGGCCGACGGAGGCGGCTGGGGACGCGGCGGAGGGCGGCTGGGGACGGTGCTGCGGAGGGGGAGGAGATGGCCGGAGTTTCGAGGTCGCCGGAGCTAGGGTTCAGGCGTAGGGGTAGGGGGAGTGAGGCGGAGGAGAGGGAGAAGGGGAAACTTATAGGTGGCCGGGTGGTTGGGGAGGCCGAGACGGGCGGGCGGTCGAGGGGCGTGGCCTATCCCGGCAGAGGCGGCGCAGAATCCGGGGCGGTGGCCGAGGGAATCGGTCGCCGGCGACGTCGTGGGGAAGATGGGTTGGGGACCGGGTTAGGGTCGGTGCGGGTTCGGGGTTCGGGCGGACCCGCCCGACCCGCTAGGGTGTATGGGCTGGCTGCTGGGCTAATGGGCTCGGCCCACTGGGCCGGACCGGGCCCAAAACAAAACAATAATAATAATGATAATAATAAAATTAATAAATAATTAATTAATTACTTAAATAAATAATTAGTTTTAGGTGTTTAAAAATAGGTCTGAGGTCCAATAAATTCCAGAAAAATTACCCTAAGTCCAGTTTTCCATTTTACACTTAAAAATATTATTTTAATAATATTTTAATATTATTTATTAACAATTAAAAATTATTTAATATTTAAAAACCCTGATTTTAATTACAGAAAATTCCTAGAAAATTCCAGAAAATTGTGAAAAATCCCAATTTAAAAATTCTTGCAAAATCTGGGGGTTTACATTCACCATTAGCAGGAGAAATTGAGATCAGAGAAGAAGAAATTGGGGATCTAAAATATTAGGTTTTATTGATTGAGGAAGAAGAAGAAGAAGGAGAATTCAGATACAATCAGGAACCAATGACTAAAAAATAACCTCCTGTTCTCCACCTCCTCTACCTCATTTATAGTTGGAGACTTCTCCATTACAATTCAAGAAAGCAAGTAAAACAATCAACCTGGCTGTAACCACTCGGCTGACGTGGCTAACTAAATGTGCTGATGTGGCAGTGATGAGATGGTGGGCAATGATGAAATGAATTGGCATAAGACTGAATAGGAGTTCTCAACTGATACTGAGCTGCTACACTCTGCTCGAGCTGATACTCTCAGATACTGAGCTGTTACACTCTGATACTTGATATAAACTGATACAAGTCTCGATACTGAGCCAACTGAGCCTCCCATCCTGAGCCATTCAAGCCACAATTCCTCACAGATGCCACAATTGCAGGTACTTTTAGCCAGGAACTTATCAGTGTCCTATAGTTCTACTGTCCTATGGGTAATCACTAATCAACAAGAGTCAATTCCGACCAATTGAGCAACTAAACAGTGCACCAATTGAAATGCCAAGGCCAAAACCCCACAAGAACACCCAAAAAAAACCCTAATGCAACAAAGACTCCAACTTTGGAGGGGGGGAACACAATCATTTGCAAATATGAGGAGAAAGGGTTTTCTTGCTCACCGAGAGGAGGAGGCCACTGGGGGAACAGCGCTTGAGCCTGAACCTCCTCCTCAGCTGGCACGTGACGTCGGCGATGGTGGCCACCTCCGGCTTCAGGAGGAGCCACGAGTGCTTCAGTCCTTGCAATCTCTGCGATCTCGAGAGCAGCTTCGGGTCATCGAACACCACTCGGATCCTCACCGGAGCTTTCGCCATGCATGAATGAAGGAAAAAAATTTCTTAAACCCTCACGATTAGGAGTACTAGGAGATGGGTTTTTATGTGCATGCGGTAGGTTGGGTTGTGCTGGACCCAGACCCGTTAGTCCTACGGGTCCAGATTTAAGACCCGAACCCTACGCATAAAACCTTTGTCTAGTGTTGGGTCTAGATCTGTCCTACCCGTTCACTACAGGACTTGGGCCCGTTGCCCCCATGAACGACATACAGAGAAATTTGAAGAAAAAATATACTTTGGTCGCACTTATTAATATAATTTTGAGTAATGCTATTAGTACCTCCAAAATATTTTTTCAAATTATTCTTTCTTATGTGGCTGCTGACGTGACATACTAAATAGCATTATATGATATAGCTGATATGACAGCTGACATGGAAAATTTTAAACCAAAAAATTAATCACAAAAAAATTTTCAATGTTAATATTAATGTTAATTTTAATGTTAAAATTAATTTTAATATTAATTTTAATTTTAATTTTTATG
Source organism: Iris macrosiphon (assembly GCA_036927795.1). Classification (NCBI taxonomy): domain Eukaryota; kingdom Viridiplantae; phylum Streptophyta; class Magnoliopsida; order Asparagales; family Iridaceae; genus Iris; species Iris macrosiphon. The sequence goes on from JAYESA010000008.1 coordinate 148,231,612, forward strand.
TTAACATTAATGTTAATTTTAATGTTAATATTAATTTAATGTTAATATTAATGTTAATATTAATTTTAATGTTAATTTTAATTTATAATTTGACATATCAGCTGCCACATTAATCGCCATGTCATCTGTCACATAAGGAGGAATGGTTTGGAGGGCTATTTTGGAGCTACAAATAGCATTATTCTATAATTTTATAGTACTTCTAAAATAATAAGATATTTATTAGACTTAAGTTCTTTTTTTTATAATGACATTAAGTTTATCATTAAAGTCTCTCATATCACATTTATGTCATCTCGACATTCAAAAAATTCAAAATATAAGTAGTATACAATCACAAAGCCATCCATTGACTTTACGGTACAGTATCATTTGGACGTGGAGGATAGTCATTAGGCACTTGGGCTATTTGCACACTTTACCTATTATGTATTAAGAGATGTCTCGAAATGAGCATCCACGATTATTATATTATTATTATTGAGAGGTATCTCGTGATGAGCACTCCTGGATATTACATATTGAGAGATGAGATGAGCATCCATAGTTATTAAATTGCATATTGAGAGATGTCTCAAGATGAGCATCCCCGATTATAGGGAGGTGTCTCGTGATGAGCATTCACAACTTCTTCGATAGCGTTTTACTAGCCCTTAGCATGTCATCCTAAGTGTCAAATGTTGTCCTTGATGGCAGTCAAGTAGATATTGTAGACGCTTGGTTAATTGTGTGTATTTTATTATTATTTTTATGGTACAACATGTTATTATGTATCTTATTACGTACCTATGAGGACTTATTTTTCTTTTAGTTTAGATGTGCAAGATTATCCAGAGCTTACCTTGAGGAACGTTGATGGTTATCTTCTCGGATTCAGTATTCTTGAGTATAGTTGTATCATATATTTTCCATAATTTATATCTTATTCTTTTATTTTATTATTATAGCCGAGTGTGTAGTTTCCTGCTCCGCGTCGACACTATGTACAAGAGATATCGATTTGCTGACTCAAAAATAATATCTTCCTTAAGAGCTCCTTGTTGAACCAGGAGATGACTAATATAGGTGAGTGGCAGAAAATTAGTTCTCTGATTCTTGCACGCCTTAATAATGAATCCGAGTTTTATAATGCATGTGGCTAAGAAGATTATTGTTTCCGTTGCCTAATAATAGAACTGTATGCTTAGCTAGAACTTGAATGCTTGTCAATAGAGAACCTTGTCATGCTAATAAGAAGAGTAAGAGATTGCTTGAACATATTTTCAGATCGCTTGTGTTTTGATATAACCACATCGTGCTTGTACTTGTTCAGAGAGGGCAACCAGTCCGCACAGAGATAGAAGAGAAGAGGTAGATGGTCAGCTTGTTCATTTCGCCTGCATCATAGAGTTTATCTGATAGTGTTTCATGCATTCGCATCGGTCGGACAATGGCTATTAGTGAAGAGATGAACCTTGGTCCCGACTGCTAATGATAGTGTAGAGCAACCATGTAAGCCCCCTGATTTTTCAAGAATTTTTCTGGAATTTTTCGGTATTTTTCTGTCATTAAAACCTAGGTATTTTCTAATTTAATGATTTTTAATTGCTACTGATTAATATTAAAATATTATGAAAATAATATTTTATGGTGTAAAATGGAAAACCGAGCATAGGTTAATTTTCGGTGAATTTATTGGACTCCGGAAACCCGTTTAAAGCCCTAAAAACTATTAATAATTAAACCGTCTTAAACCCCTTAAATAAACCGGGTTTATTTCAATTAAAACCAACTCAGACCAAACCACACTGAACCAAACCGGACCCGGTCTAGTGAACCGCCCCTAGGCCCTAGCGGGTCGGATCCGGGTTCGACCCGACCCGCTGAGTACCCGACCCGAACCAAACCCTAATCCCCAACCGGGTCGGAAACACTGTTCCGACCCGGCGGCGCCGTATAAAAAACTCCTCCTCGACTTCCGTGCCCAGTCGCGCCGTCATCTTCCTCCGATCTCCTCGTCTGAACCCTAGGCTGCCCCCGACGTCTCCTCCTCCCTCGTTCTCACCACCATCACCTACTCCTCCCCTCGCCGTCGACTCCCCCTCTCATCCACCCGACGCTGTCGACCCTCCAGATCGAACTCCGTCGCACAGCCGACCAGCTCCCTCGTCTTCCTCCTTCTTCCCCGCGCCGCTGCCTAGCCGCCCCCGCAACCTTCCTCGTCCGCCTCACAGAGCTCCAGCGATGCCGCCCTTCTCCTCCGGCGTCTCCTCCTCCAGAACCCGCTCCCAAGCCCAGCTTCGCATCTCCCTCTTCCCCGCTCCGCCGATGACCCCCGCTCGCTGCAACCGGCCGCCCGCAGCCACCTCTCCGCCCAGAAGCACCCAGACCTCTCTGTCCAGAACCCTCCTCCTCGATGCCCTAGCCGCCGACGATCCGTCCCCGGCCGTCTCTGCCCACCTCCGGCGAATCCCCTAACCGAAACCCTAAACCTTGAAGTAGGGGACACGGACACAGTGGATACAGGACACGAAGCTCGACGCGGACACAGGAGCCCTAAACCCTAACCCTAGGCGTGTCAGGCACGTGTCGGACACGAGATTTTCGAGTTTTTCGGACCCTGTTCAGGTACGCGTATCTCCCTGCTCGTTTACCCGTTTTCAATTCCGTCAGTTGCGTCGCGTAGACTGTATAACCCTCTCGGTGCCCGGACAAACTGCTCGGGGCATCGCGTCCTGTGGTGATCGCACACCGCGATCCAAAAACAGGAAAAACGATGACCCGATTCACCCCGGAACTGGGTACGTCCCGTCAAACGGGACGACTTGGTCGCATGCAGTCTTTATCGAAACGTGCGCGACGTTGATACGGACGTGTAGGATTTCGCAGAAGTTGATTTGGATGTGCGTGCACACCGGAATCAACGCGTATCCGCCGACACCGCTCCGTATCCGTCGATTCTGGAATACGCTGTAACTTTGTGTACACACGTCGGATCGAGACGAAACTTGTGCCATCGGACTCGTAGCAATACGCTGGTCCAGTGACCCAAGTTTGGTTCGATTCTGAGAACGTTGACGAAATCGCGTATCGTGGGCCCCACAGGCTCCACTTGACGGGCGATTTTGTGATCGGCTCATCGGAATCCAATTCTGGAAGTTCCGTTGGGTTCGTATCATCGTTCCTGACTTGTTGACACTGAGTTTGACGAATTTGGAGACCTTTGACCCTGATACGTTTTTCGGTGCAAAGTGGCCCACATGTGGACCCCGCTTTGGCCCGGAAATATCGTTTTTGCCCTTGTGTCCAAATTGGACATAAGGACAGGCATTTCTAGCTATTTGATATTTTCTGAATCTAATGGTGATGTTTATTTCAGCAACCGGAGTAGTACCTGCAGATCATACTGAGACCAGAGCTACAGTTGGAGCCAGGACCCCAGGCAAGTGTACCTTGCCAAACTTTGCAGTATTGTTGTATATTTTCCTTGCTTCATTATATTGCTGTGCATGCTTAACCTAGGACCGTGTGACGTACTTAGCGTCCGATTATCAGTCGGGTGCCAACACCGTACGCGATATTGGGTACTGTCATCTAGAGATGGATATTCGTGACACTTTACATTCTCGTACTTGTCTTATCAAGTACAGTATACCCAGGACACTTGACACCATTCATGAGACAGAATCTTCCTGAGATATTCATGGTGATTCTGTATAGGATACATGTTTATGACATACACAGTTTACATGCTTAGATTATATCCGGACTTGTTGCATTAGTCTTGATCCTGCGTGTCATGGACATGAGACGTGAGATTTCATTGGGTGGGGAGAGTATTACCATATGAAAGGCTGATTATATTATATATTGACATCTGGATGTGTCTTAGTCTCTGACACAGAGCTATGGCACCAGTTCTGGCCCTTCGAGAAAATACTGCTATGGGTTTCTCCGACACTGATCCTGTAGTAGTCTCAGCCCGAGTATGGAATAATGTTCTCATTTGCATATCACTTAGCTGGTTATTTATTCACCCTATTGTTCATTTATTGCTGCACTGCATTTATTTTGGCTTGTATTTTCTGTACCTTGCTGTCCCCTGAGGACCTGGATCCGGATTATGTCCCCAGATATTGCGGACGAGATCTACCCCGAGGTTTACGGGACCGGAGCATTGGCATTAGCAGGAGCAGGTGCCTACATTGGAGCAGAACCAGGATCTGAGGACGAGATCGTACCAGAGGACTTCTCTTGAGTATTGGCTTGAGATACTCATTATTTTCAGTTTCTAGTTATTTACTTTCCAGTCTATTTCATTGATGTAGCAGACTTGTACTCGGATTGTTCTCCGAGACATTTTATTGATATTTGTCAGTTATTTATTTACTTTATTTCTGTCATTTGATCTGTGATTATCTGTTGTGGATGAGATTAGTATAGACTGTGACTGGTACCACTGGATCTACTTATTGTTATATCACAGCTTAAGTATGCCCTGATGGACCCATTAAATTGGGTTGTCCATCGGTGCGTACTGCTGGCCATTATCACGCGTCCGGTCCTTCGGTATTTTGGGACTGGGGCGTGACATGGTTTTTGTGGTGGCCCATGCAGGTCTACGAATAAATTGTTCGGTTTCAACTTAGGGACCGAGCAAGCCTGCAATAAGAATAGAATAAGTTTTAGGATCTCATCCACATGCTTGAAACGTTCTTGATATCTATATTGTATTCGAATTAAATTTCTTGCATCTTGCCTTGATTCCTGTGCGCCTCTTATAGTTTATTTTTGATGCAGAGTAATAGATTCAAGAGCAAACGACGAAACTCCAGTAAACACACCAATAGGTGCGGTAGCCACCTACGGAGAAGATGAAGTGGCACCATTGAGTGGAGATCCCTCTACTCACCAAGGCAGCCAAGCAGATCAGCATGCTCCTAGATTTCGGCGAGACGATATCCCACCGCCTCCGCAGTTCATTCCACCAATGCCTGTATTCCCACCAGGACAGCCTATGGACGGGCAGCAGATGTTCCAAATGATCTACGCAATGATGCAGGCCCAACAACATATTTATCAAGAAGCTCAACGTCGTGAAGCAGATTACTTAAGGAACAGCATAGTAAATGCATTGGATCAGGCCAACTTACCAACTCGCCGACAACCGACGGGCTCTATCACCGACTTCCGCCAGCTGAAGCCCCGCACCTTCTCAGGCAAGGAGGAACCTACTGAAGTTCATGAGTGGCTTACCAACATACGACATCAATTAGAAGCAGCAGAGCTACCACAGGAACGTTGGATGACTGCCGTCAGAATGCAATTGACGGACAATGCACATCACTGGTGGCTATCTGAGGAGACACGGCTCGGACCAGACCGAGTCACTTGGGAGGAGTTCTCCAGACCCTTCCAAGAGATGTACATTCCAGCTACCGCTCGATCAGAACTCAGAGACAAGTTCAACCGCCTTATCCAAGGCAATATGACAGTGGAAGAGTACAACGCGAAATTTATTCGTCTGAGTCGCTTCGCCCCTACCTTGATTTCGACAGAAGAAGAGAAGGCCGAGAAGTTCTTCGATGGATTAAACTTCGAGCTACAGAAATTAATTGGATCCATTGCACCTACATCTTACTCGGACGTCCTTGCTGCAGCCCGACGCATGGAGCGCGTCACCAAGAGAGACCAGTTTGAAGCGGACTTCCACATCAGCACCAGCCAGAGCACCACAAGAAGAATCTGCAAAGAGACCTCACCTACAGCAACAGCAGAACGCATCTACACCACAAGTAATAGTCCTCTCTACTTGTCACTACTGTGGCAAAGCAGGCCATCTCGCCAGGGAATGCAGACGCAGGTTAGGACTATGCTTAGGTTGTGGATCCAGACAGCATGCAGTGAGAGACTGCCCTGAGCGTAAAGAAGGAGCACCAAGGACAAACCAACAAGCTCTACCAGCACCAGAAGGATATCAACCAAGGCCACCCTTGGCACCTCGACCAGCACCCTTCCAGCAGGCCCAGCAACAACAGAGGGCACCCCCTCAAGGACGCGGACAAGCTTATGTGATGACTTTGGAGGATGCGCAAATGCATGGAGTAGCTAATGCGCGTAAGTTTTTATATAGTTTCTGTTTCTTGTATTGTTTTAGTTTTTACATGTTGGTTCGTGACCCTAGCCTTCACCTAGTAATTTTGAGATTGCTTAATAACCTAGAATGTTTTATAATTGATAACCTAATATGTTTTAAGTGATAATCTAGTTTTTCTGAACTGTAGTCTTCTAAATCTCCTTCATGCGGGAGATTGCATAACCTTTAATGCTTAGGAAAATAGTTTTTCCTTTGTATTATTCTTACACCCCCAACCTTGACTCTCCTTGATCATGATGTGCTTCGAATAATATTTACAACCGTGTCATCTCTGTTGACCGGTTATTCTTTTGATTGCGAGGACGCAGTCCTCTTAAGGGGGGTAGATTGTAAGTCCCCTGATTTTTTAAGAATTTTTCTGGAATTTTTCGGTATTTTTCTGTCATTAAAACCTAGGTATTTTCTAATTTAATGATTTTTAATTGCTACTGATTAATATTAAAATATTATAGAAATAATATTTTATGGTGTAAAATGGAAAACCGAGCATAGGATAATTTTCGGTGAATTTATTGGACTCCGGAAACCCGTTTAAAGCCCTAAAAACTATTAATAATTAAACCGTCTTAAACCCCTTAAATAAACCGGGTTTATTTCAATTAAAACCAACTCAGACCAAACCACACTGAACCAAACCGGACCCGGTCTAGTGAACCGCCCCTAGGCCCTAGCGGGTCGGATCCGGGTTCGACCCGACCCGCTGAGTACCCGACCCGAACCAAACCCTAATCCCCAACCGGGTCGGAAACACTGTTCCGACCCGGCGGCGCCGTATAAAAACCCCCTCCTCGACTTCCGTGCCCAGCCGCGCCGTCATCTTCCTCCGATCTCCTCGTCTGAACCCTAGGCCGCCCCCGACGTCTCCTCCTCCCTCGTTCTCACCACCATCACCTACTCCTCCCCTCGCCGTCGACTCCCCCTCTCATCCACCCGACGCTGTCGACCCTCCAGATCGAACTCCGCCGCACAGCCGACCAGCTCCCTCGTCTTCCTCCTTCTTCCCCGCGTCGCTGCCTAGCCGCCCCCGCAGCCTTCCTCGTCCGCCTCACAGAGCTCCAGCGTTGCTGCCCTTCTCCTCCGGCGTCTCCTCCTCCAGAACCCGCTCCCAAGCCCAGCTTCGCATCTCCCTCTTCCCCGCTCCGCCGACGACCCCCGCTCGCTGCAACCGGCCGCCCGCAGCCACCTCTCCGCCCAGAAGCACCCAGACCTCTCTGTCCAGAACCCTCCTCCTCGATGCCCTAGCCGCCGACGATCCGTCCCCGGCCGTCTCTGCCCACCTCCGGCGAATCCCCTAACCGAAACCCTAAACCTTGAAGTAGGGGACACGGACACAGTGGATACAGGACACGAAGCTCGACGCGGACACAGGAGCCCTAAACCCTAACCCTAGGCGTGTCAGGCACGTGTCGGACACGAGATTTTCGGGTTTTTCGGACCCTGTTCAGGTACGCGTATCTCCCTGCTTGTTTATTCGTTTTTAATTCCGTCAGTTGCGTCGCGTAGACTGTATAACCCTCTCGGTGCCCGGACAAACCGCTCGGGGCATCGCGTCCTGTGGTGATCACACACCGCGATCCAAAAATAGGAAAAACGATGACCCGATTCACCCCGGAACTGGGTACGTCCCGCCAAACGGGACGACTTGGTCGCACGCGGTCTTTACCGAAACGTGCGCGACGTTGATACGGACGTGTAGGATTTCGCAGAAGTTGATTTGGATGTGCGTGCACACCGGAATCAACGCGTATCCGCCGACACCGCCCCGTATCCGTCGATTCTGGAATACGCTGTAACTTTGTGTACACACGTCGGATCGAGACGAAACTTGTGCCATCGGACTCGTAGCAATACGCTGGTCCAGTGACCCAAGTTTGGTTCGATTCTGAGAACATTGACGAAATCGCGTATCGTGGGCCCCACAGGCTCCACTTGACGGGCGATTTTGTGATCGGCTCATCGGAATCCAATTCTGGAAGTTCCGTTGGGTTCGTATCATCGTTCCTGACTTGTTGACACTGAGTTTGACGAATTTGGAGACCTTTGACCCTGACATATTTTTTGGTGCAAAGTGGCCCACATGTGGACCCCGCTTTGGCCCGGAAATGTCGTTTTTGCCCTTGTGTCCAAATTGGACGTAAGGACAGACATTTTTAGCTATTTGATATTTTCTGAATCTAATGGTGATGTTTATTTCAGCAACCGGAGTAGTACCTGCAGATCACACTGAGACCAGAGCTACAGTTGGAGCCAGGACCCCAGGCAAGTGTACATTGCCAAACTTTGCAGTATTGTTGTATATTTTCCTTGCTTCATTATATTGCTGTGCATGCTTAACCTAGGACCGTGTGACGTACTTAGCGTCCGATTATCAGTCGGGTGCCAACACCGTACGCGATATTGGGTACTGTCATCTAGAGATGGATATTCGTGACACTTTACATTCTCGTACTTGTCTTATCAAGTACAGTATACCCAGGACACTTGACACCATTCATGAGACAGAATCTTCCTGAGATATTCATGGTGATTTTGTATAGGATACAGGTTTATGACATACACAGTTTACATGCTTAGATTATATCCGGACTTGTTGCATTAGTCTTGATCCTGCATGTCATGGACATGAGACGTGAGATTTCATTAGGTGGGGAGAGTATTACCATATGACAGGCTGATTATATTATATTATATATTGACATCTGGATGTGTCTTAGTCTCTGACACAGAGCTATGGCACCAGTTCTGGCCCTTCGAAAAAATACTGCTATGGGTTTCTCCGACACTGATCCTGTAGTAGTCTCAGCCCGAGTATGGAATAATGTTCTCATTTGCATATCACTTAGCTGGTTATTTATTCACCCTATTGTTCATTTATTGCTGTACTGCATTTATTTTGGCTTGTATTTTCTGTACCTTGCTATCCCCTGAGGACCTGGATCCGGATTATGTCCCCAGATATTGCGGACGAGATCTACCCCAAGGTTTACGGGACCGGAGCATTGGCATTAGCAGGAGCAGGTGCCTACATTGGAGCAGAACCAGGATCTGAGGACGAGATCGTACCAGAGGACTTCTCTTGAGTATTGGCTTGAGATACTCATTATTTTCAGTTTCTAGTTATTTACTTTCTAGTTTATTTCATTGATGTAGCAGACTTGTACTCGGATTGTTCTCCGAGACATTTTATTGATATTTGTCAGTTATTTATTTACTTTATTTCTGTCATTTGATCTGTGATTATCTGTTGTGGATGAGATTAGTATAGACTGTGACTGGTACCACTGGATCTACTTATTGTTATATCACAGCTTAAGTATGCCCTGATGGACCCATTAAATTGGGTTGTCCATCGGTGCGTACTGCTGGCCATTATCACGCGTCCGGTCCCTCGGTATTTTGGGACTGGGGCGTGACAAATCATGAGTCACAGCTGCTAATAGCATCAGATAAAAGAGTCAGTGGTTAGCTGGATTACCGCTACTGATCATGAGTTTCTCGGAGACCGAAAAGCATATAGATAGTTCATCTTGTTTGCTTGATAGAAGGATAGTTCCTAGATGGTGCATTGTCCCTAGAGTTTTTTGGGAATAGCTCACGAGGCACACTGCGCACACCATGATAGTAGAATAATCGGCTTGCCTTGTGTGTTTGAATGAATCAAACATGAACTATGTTTTCAAGATGTTTCGAAAAGAAATAATATGACTCTGTTCCTGTGCTGCATGTAACGAACCTAGGTAAAACTAGAAAGATCACTAGTAATGTAATATTTTATCACATGATTACTTAATATTGGTTTTAATGAATGTTGCTTTTGTTCGTTGATTTAGACTCACCAGTACTTTCTCCAAAGTGCTGACCCACCAACAGTTTGCTTGTTCGTAGGTACTGGATCGTCCGAGAAAGCGATAGGCGTGCCTCATCCCCATGGCTCAAAAATCTGGTTTCGATGCCTTGAGCCGTATCGATTGCTTTGAGCTACTTTTGTATAGAGGGACATAATATATGGAACGATGCCATTGTATTCAGAGAACCTCGTGCCTTGTGATTTGCCCCGTATACTCAGATGGATTATTGTTTGCAACATTGTCCCTCCGCTGCGTACTCGATCGATTCGATGATAGCCACAACTTTAATGATGTTGCCTTGTGCGAGTGCAACCCCAGGCTCACACGATATCATGTCCCGATGGAAAACGATAATACACGCCCCGCGGGAGCGCCGAGGCGCGATTATTCGTGCCCGGCGGGGGCGTCATCGGGACCTTCGGGATCGGGGCATGACATAATGGTATCAGAGCAACTCGGTCCTCTGGTCTTAAGCCCATTTTACTGCCGTTCTTAGATGATGATTCCTTGTACATTGATATCGTTATTGAATAGAGCGTTTCATACAATAAGTCCATAGATATTCTCAAAGTTGCCGGCAAAAGTTTTCTGAATTTATTTTATTGCTTGAGATGTGATTTATGAGTTCTGATTGCTAGAGTTTTTATTTGAGGATGCTGAGGGATGAGGACTATCGTTGCTCTGGATATCGAAAAGTCTCTCCTTGAGTTTCGAGGATGAAACTCTTTCTTGGTGGGTGGGTATGTAGTGCCCCGCTTTGCGTCGGCATTATGTACAAGAGATATCGATTTGCTGACTCAAAAAGAATATATTCCTTAAGAGCTCCTCGTTGAACCAGGAGATAACTGATCTAGGTGAGTGGGCAGAAACGTCGTTCTCTGATTCTTGCACGCCTTAATAATGAATCTGAGTTTTATAATGCATGTTGCTAAGAAGATTATTGTTTCTGTTGCCTGATAATAGAACTGCATGCTTAGCTAGAACTTGAATGATTGTCAATAGAGAACCTTGCCATACTAATAAGAAGAGTAAGAGATTGCTTGAAATATTTTCATATCGCTTATGTTTTGATAGAACCACATCGTGCTTGAACTTGTTCAGAGAGGGTAGCCAGTCCGCACAGATATAGAAGAGAAGAGGTAGATTGTCTGCTTGTTCATTTCGTCTACATCATAGAGTTTATCTAATAGTGTTTTATGCATTCGCATTGATCGGACAATGGCTATTAGTGAAGAGATGAACATTGGTCCCGACTGCTAATGATAGTGCAGAGCAACCATGAGTCACAGCTGCTAATAGCATCAGATAAAAGAGTCATTGGTTAGCTGGATTATCGCTACTGATCATGAGTTTCTCGGGGACCGAAAAGCATATAGATAGTTCATCTTGTTTGCTTGATAGAATGATAGTTCCTAGATGGTGCATTGTCCCTAGAGTTCTTTGGGTATAGCGCACGAGACATGCTGCGCACACCCTGATAGTAGAATAATTGGCTTGCCTTGTATCTTGAATGAATCAAACATGAACTCATTTTCAAGATGTTTCGAAAAGAAGTAATATGACTCTGTTCCTGTGCTGCATGTAACGAACCTAGGTAAAACTAGAAAGATCACTAGTAATGTAATATTTTATCACATGATTACTTAGTGTTGGTTTTAGTGAATGTTGCTTCTGTTCGTTGATTTTAGACTCACCAGTACTTTCTCCAAAGTGCTCATCCACCAACAGTTTGCTTGTTCGTAGGTACTAGATCGTCCAAGAAAGCGATAGGCGTGCCTCATCCCCATGACCCAAAAATCTGGTTTCGATGCCTTAAGACGTATCGATTGCTTTGAGCTGCTTTTGTATAGAGGGACATAATGTATGTAATAATGCCATTGTATTCAGAGAACCTCGTACCTTATGATTTGCCCCGTATACTCAGATGGATTATTATTTGGAACATTGTCCCTCCGCTGCGTACTCGATCGATTCGATGATAGCCATAACTTTAACGATGTTGCCTTATGCTGGCGCAACCCTAAGCTCGTACAACATTATGTCCTGATGGCAAACGATAATACACGTCCCGCGGGAGCGCCAAGGCGCGATGATTCGCGCCCGGCGGGGGCATCGTCGGGACCTTCGGGATTGGGGCGTGACAAAGTGTTTGTAGTTATGTATCATTATCTCGACCTAATCGAGCAAGTATATTCTTGGGTTGCAGACCTTGATATATATATTATTCATTCTTGATAAATATGTTTATGTGGATTGAGATATAGTACTTCTAAATTATTCATAGTAATTATATATAGCTTATCCGATCTTACATAGCATTGGGCTGGATTTCGCATAAATAACCATAACTTCGATAGACATAATATAAGTACCTGGTGCTAATGCCTGCAAGACAAGCAACTCCATCAGCAACTCCAAAGGCTCCATAAATGTCTATGCTGTAAAAAATTGAAAGGGGACCAGGTCCTCAGAGGGACAAGGTACAAGAAACAGCATGCCAAAAGTAAAATAGTATAATGCCACATACTAAAGGGTAAACTACTGTAACCAACTATGTGATATGCAAATGAGAGTATGGTATCGTACCCCGGGCTGGTACTCACGAAAGATCCCAATAGACACTTCCGTATGCTAATAGTACACTCAAGGCTGGTACTCACGAAAGATCCCAATGGACACTTCCGTACGCTAATAGTACACTCAAGGCTCCGTGTGGGGGAACCAGGAGGAAGCTGTATATACATATATAATACCTTAGATTCCGTATAGGGAACCTAAGACCTAATACACAATAAATAGTAATAGTAAAAATATGCCCAGAGCACAATGAAGACTCTCCCCACCTAATGTAACCTCACGTCTCATGTCCATAACACGCAAGATCATTACCTCTAGCTAGTACAACAAGTCATAATGATATCTATATAATATGCAAGTCTCATATCACGAATCATGTAAACCTTTACAGAATCCCCATGAATAACTCAAGAAAGATTCTGTCACATAAAATAGTGTCAAGTGTTTTAGGGTATGGCGTACTTGGTAAAGCAAGCACGTAAAAATAGGATCGTGGAATCAACTCTCTAAGTGATGTTGCACGACTCCGCGTACGACGTCGACACCCGAATCATATTCGGACGCTAAGCAACGTCCCACGGTCCTAGGGTAAACACACATCCATCACATAAAATAACTATAATAACTAAATAATATAATAAAGGCAAGAAACTGTGATACATCATGGTAAGGTACACTTGCCTGGGTTCTGAACTCCGTCAACTGCTCCCGGGAAAGTAGAATCTGCACGCACACCTCTTGATGCTGAAACAAACATCATCATTGTTCTCAGAATACTTGAAATAGCTAGGATTGACTACCCATACGTCCAATTTGGATACAGGGGCAAAATTAATAATTTTGGGTCAAAGCGGGGTCCACATGTGGCCCACTTCGTGTCACGCCCCAAATCTCCCGCAAGCCCGATTGTCCCTGCTGAACGTGAATCACCACATTGTAGCTCTTCCGCAGGACAATCGTTCTCATCAGGACGTGATGTCGTGCAAGCCTAAAGTGCGCTTGCACAAGGCCAAAGCTTTGAACAAGGGCAAGTAAGCTATTCAATACTGAAGCAGCGACACACATATTGCAGAAAAGTAAAGAACACAGTGGCATATAAAAACAGGCTCTTTTATTGATAATCAGAAGTGTTACAAGCAGCGCAAGACCGAGGTTACAGATCGCTCAAGCACTCTTCTCTCGATTACAATAACACCGTTCCATACATTATGTCCCTCTATACAAAAGCAGCTCCATCTCGATACGTCTCAAGGCATCGACTCCAGATTTCCGGTTCCTTGGGATGAGGCACGGCTATCGCTTCCTCGGACGAACAGGCACCTAAGAACAAGCAAACTGTTGGTGGGTCAGCACTTTATGCAAGTACTGGTGAGATAAAACAACTGAACATAAACTACACCCCCTGAAACCCACACTAAGTAATCATGTGACAAAATATTGCATTACTAGTGATCTTGCTAGTTTTACTTAGGTTCATTTCATGCAGTTCAGGACTATAGTCAGATTACATCTTTGAAAACATAACTTTGAAACAGTTTTGCATAATCAAACTTATAAGCATACGTTCGGGACAGTGCTCTATCGTGCGGTGCGTAGCATGTATTGTGCATCACAATCTATCTCTTGGGTCAATGTTCTTATAGTGGACTGAAATATATCGAATTAAGGCAATATATCAAATTGACTATCATACTTTAAAGCACACAGAAGGACTAGCTTATATGAATTCGGTCCCCGAGAAACTCAGGATCGGTAGCGGTAATCCAGCTAACCAATGACTCACATTCTGATACTATTAGCAACTGTGATCGAGGTCCAGCTCTTCCGCACTAATAGTCATTGTCTGACCGATGTAATGCATGAAGCACTAACAGATAATCTCTATGATGCAGACAAAATGAATGAGCAGGCTTATGTAATCAACTCATATTTCTTACCCCATAGCCGAACGGTTATCCCTGCAGCAGACACACAAGTTAGTCATAATTTGCATACTCATAACTTATGTATCAATCTCTGGTGTCATCAATCGATAGGTATGCAAGAAGGTAAATCTAGCATGCGCCCTATCTATATGACGGTCCATGGGTCACCCCATGATTAGCAGCAGTTGCCCAAGGTTCAGCTCTTCACTAGCACGCACGGGTGTCGGCAGCTGTCACTCGAGGTCCAGCTCTACCAACACACCCGAGTACTAGCAGTTGTGACATCATGGGTTCCGTACAACACTAATAGACATATCGCCCCACTAGACCCCCTTACGGGCCGTATACCTCAGGGCGATCCAAAAATCTCTTCCGGACCGAGCGATTCCCAGTGCCCTAGGAATCGTTCGAGAGACAAGACCTTGTGCACAAGTTATCCGAGACCAATGCAATGACATAAACACATAGTGCAAGCAAAACAATGATCAAGCAAAACATATGCGGTCTAGCGAAACACATCTTATCGAAACGAAGCACATCTTTCACATTACTAATAGCACACCCCACTAGACCCTTGCGAGCCGTATCCTTAGGGCGCACTATTAGTCACTGCATTCACATATTTCACTTATAGCAGTTCGATATAGCAAACAGACAAGCGAAACATATTAAGGCAAGCACGATTGATTTCATAGTTAACATGCAATAACTATCTCTTTCTTAGCATATTCAAAGGGACATATTCGAGGCATTCATTTACTTAACTTTCTTAGCATAACAAATGTTCGTTCGATAGCTGTGTCGGTGTTTCTAAGCATGCAACATTTCTTATTCTCTTTAGCATAGCAATAGTTCTATCTTATTCTGACAAGCATTCAAATTCTCTTAGTTAGGTAGCAGATTCGTTTCGATGACAAGCTATGTGAGTTCTCTTATTAGCATACTGAGTCGGTTCTATCATTCTCTTACGAAAACATTCTTCTTGAGCAAACAAGCATTCAAAAACTCAGATTCATTATTAAGTCGTGCAAGAATCAGAGAATGCAGTTCTGCCCACTCACATTGATTAATCGGTCGGGAACTCTCCGAGAAGACTTCCGTTTGAGTAAGCAAGGCGATATCACTTGTACATAGTGCCTACGCGGAGCGGGGCACTACATACTTACCCACCAACAAAGAGTTTTGTCCTCGAAACTCAAGGAGAAACTCATACAAAAACATAGAGCAGCGATAGTCCTCATCCCTCACCTTCCTTAATCAAAACTCAGCAAATCCAGAAATCACATATCATATCTCAAGCAATGAAAACAAATCCAGAAAACTTTTGTGCGCATCTTTGAGAATATCTATGAACTTATTGTATGGAACGTTCATTGCAGCACAATCACAACTCAGAGTCGGAGGCAACGGAATGGGCAAGGAATCGAGTTACTCTGATACCATTATGTCATGCCCCAAATCTGATACCATATGTAGTGCCCCGCTCCGCGTAGGCACTATGTACAAGTGATATCGTCTTGCTTGCTCGAACGGAAGTCTTCTCGGAGAGTTCCCGACCGATTAATCAATGTGAGTGGGCAGAACTGCATTCTCTGATTCTTGCACGACTTAATAATGAATCTGAGTTTTTGAATGCTTGTTTGCTCAAGAAGAATGTTTTCGTAAGAGAATGATAGAACCGACTCAGTATGCTAATAAGAGAACTCACATAGCTTGTCATCGAAATGAATCTGCTGCCTAACTAAGAGAATTTGAATGCTTGTCAGAATAAGATAGAACCATTGCTATGCTAAAGAGAATAAAAAATATAGCATGCTTAGAAACACCGATACAGCTATCGAACGAACATTTGCTATGCTAAGAAAGTTAAGTAAATGAATGCCTCGAATATGTCCCTTTGAATATGCTAAGAAAGAGATAGTTATTGTATGTTAACTATGAAATCAATCGTGCTTGCCTTAATATGTTTCGCTTGTCTGCTTGCTATATCGAACTGCTATAAGTGAAATATGTGAATGCAGTGACTAATAGTGCGCCCTGAGGATACGGCTCGCAAGGGTCTAGTGGGGTGTGCTATTAGTAATGTAAAAGATGTGCTTCGTTTCGATAAGATGTATTTTGCTAGACCGCATATGTTTTGCTTGATCATTGTTTTGCTTGCACTATGTGTTTATGTTATTGCATTGGTCTCGGACAACTTGTGCACAAGGTCTTGTCTCTCGAACGATTCCTAGGGCACTGGGAATCGCTCGGTCCGGAAGAGATTTTTGGATCGCTCTGAGGTATACGGCCCGTAAGGGGGTCTAGTGGGGCGATATGTCTATTAGTGTTATACGGAACCCATGATGTCACAGCTGCTAGTACTCGGGTGTGTTGGTAGAGCTGGACCTCGAGTGACAGCTGCTGACACCCGTGCGTGCTAGTGAAGAGCTGAACCTTGCAACTGCTGCTAATCATGGGGCGACCCATGGACCGTCATATAGATAGGGCGCATGCTAGGTTTACCTTCTTGCATACCTATCGATTGATGACACCAGAGATTGATACATAAGTTATGAGTATGCAAATTATGACTAACTTGTGTGTCTGCTGCAGGGGTAACCGTTCGGCTATGGGGTAAGAAATATGAGTTGATTACATAAGCCTGCTCATTCATTTTGCCTGCATCATAGAGATTATCTGTTAGTGCTTCATGCATTGCATCGGTCAGACAATGACTATTAGTATGGGAGAGCTGGACCTCGGTCACAGTTGCTAATAGTATCAGAATGTGAGTCATTGGTTAGCTGGATTACCGCTACCGATCCTGAGTTTCTCGGGGACCGAATTCATATAAGCTAGTCCTTCTGTGTGCTTTAAAGTATGATAGTCCATTTGATATGTTGCCTTAATTCGATATGTTTCAGTCTACTATAAGAACATTGACCCAAGAGATAGATTATGATGCACAATACATGCTGCGCACCGCACGATAGAGCACTGTCCCAATCGTATGCTTATAAGTTTGATTATGCAAAACTGTTTCAAAGTTATGTTTTCAAAGATGTAATCTGACTATAGTCCTGAACTGCATGAAATGAACCTAAGTAAAACTAGCAAGATCACTAGTAATGCAATATTTTGCCACATGATTACTTAATGTGGGTTTCAGGGGGTATAATTTATGTTCAGTTATTTTATCTCACCAGTACTTGCATAAAATGCTGACCCACCAACAGTTTGCTTGTTCTCAGGTGCCTGTTCGTCCGAGGAAGCGATAGCCGTGCCTCATCCCAAGAAACCGAAAATCTGGAGTCGATGCCTTGAGACGTATCGAGATGGAGCTGCTTTTGTATAGAGGGACATAATGTATGGAACGGTGTTATTGTAATCGAGAGAAGAGTGCTTGAGCGATCTGTAACCTCGGCCTTGCGTCGCTTGTAACACTTCTGATTATCAATAAAAGAGCCTGTTTTCATATGCCACTGTGTTCTTTACTTTTCTGCAATATGTGTGCCGCTGCTTCAGTATTGAATAGCTTACTTGCCCTTGTTCAAAGCTTTGGCCTTGTGCAAGCGCACTTTAGGCTTGCACGGCATCACATCCTGATGAGAACGATTGTCCCGCGGGAGAGTTGCAACGTGGTGATTCACGTTCAGCAGGGACAATCGGGCTTGCGGGAGATTTGGGGCGTGACACTTTGCACCAAAAAATGTGCCAGCGACAAAGTTCTCCAAAATTGTCAAACTTAGTGTCTACAAGTCCAGAACGATGATACGAATCCAACAGAACATCCAAAATTGGGTTCCGATGAGCCGGTCACAAAATTACCCGTCAATTAGAGCCGTGGGGCCCACGAAACGGAATTTCGTCAACGTTCTCAGAATCGAACCAAACTTGGGTCACGGGACCAGTATAACGCTGTGAATATGATGGCATAAGTTTTGTTGCAAAATGACAAGTACACACAAAGTTACAACGAGTGTCAGAACAGGTCTGATACGGGAATTTTCGACGGATACGCGTTGATTCCGGTGTGCACGCACATCCAAATCAAGTTTCGTGGAAGCCCACACGTCTGCGTTTACGATACGCCCCTTTTGGTGTAACTCGCACACGATGAAGTCACCTCGTTTGGCGGGACATACCCCGTATTACGAGATTTTAGGTGTTTTAAAAATAAGTTTTTGGTCGTTTTGGAACAAGAATAATTTAACCATTAAAGCAAACTAATAAAAACTAAAAGAACAGTAAAATTCTTGGTTAAATTGTTCCTTCAATTATATTTGAAAATAATTAATGAGTTGGTAGCAAATTGGGCATGAACATGGGGGTTTGGACTAAAATTCTGAACTATTTTCGAACAGTTTTTTTGCCAACTTTTGGTTGATTTTTCGATCAAACCGGGGTGCCCAAATTTCTTTCCACTTGAAGAAAATCCTAGAGGGTTAGGTTGTGAACATACGAGCGAAGACGGGGTACGAAACGAATCAGCGAGGAGGTTGGAAGCTCCGTGCAAAAGGGGCCACAAAGTTGCTGCTGTGCGCGTTGCTGCTGCTGCTGCCGGCCGCGCTCCGGCACTGCGGTGCGGCGGGGGTCGGCGGGGGTCGGCTGGCGGCGGTGGCTCACGACGGTGGTCGGGGTGGCATGGGTGATGGCATAGGATTAGGGTTAGGGTTTTAGGTTTTGATGTATACGTTTATATCGATAGGGGGAGAAGGTCTGTACGTGGGTAGGATTAGAGTTTGGTTTATGGGTTAATGGGTTTTGGGTTTCGGGTTTAGTTTTTTTTTTAGGTTTTATTTTAATTATTTTCTCTCTCTATATATATGTATGTGTATGGATATTTAAAAATAGTTTTGGACCTTAATAAATTTCAAAAAAATAATACAATATACTATTAATAGTTGTACACCCAAAAATATATTTTTTTGTACAATATTAATAATTAATTAAATACACATAATTATAAATCCATGAATACTATATATTATAATTAGTTAAAAATAAATAAAATTTTCTTCCTTAATCATAATAAATTCAGAATACCAATAAATATTAAATTCTAAAAATCAGGGTGCTTACAGTACCAAGGTTATCTTCAAGTGCATTTCACTTAGCTGGTTAGTTCACCCTCTAGTTTACACAGTATTTACTTTATGGCATGTACTTTTTGTATTTTGTTACGTCCCTCTTAGGACCTGATTCCTTTCCAGATCCGGACGAGCACTTGTACCCGACCATCTACGGAGCAGGAGTGGAGACCGGATTCGTGGCTAAGGACGTTGAGTCATTTTCAGAGGAGTTCCCGTGATTTGGGGTACACTGCTGCTTTGGGCTAGAGCATCTTTATCTAGCTAGTCGATGTTCTAGTCTAGTATTCTTATCTGTCCTTTCGTACTTTTATTTCAGCATTGTATTCAGTGGATTTGTTCCCATCAGACTTATTTGTGTTGTATTATGACATTCAGACTTCGTACTTATTTTCAGTATTTATTTTAGCACTTCTTATTTATATTATATGGATGTGATTAGATATTTACCTGCTGCATATTAGCATATTGGACTTGATAGTATTCTAGGACAGCGTAGTACGTTTCATCGGGTCCATTAAATTGGGAAATCCTTCGAAGTCGAATTAACTGGCCATTGCCACGTGGCCTGGTCCCGTGTATTTTGGGACTGGGGCATGACAAATGGACTCGTTAGAGTGCACTTAAGCTGTAATAAATATCAATGCAGTCTACACCATCTATCACATAATAATTCTAAACTCATCCACAGAAAGTAAGCATAATTCAATATGATAGACTAATCAAGATAATAGCTAAAAAGAAATATAGTCCATCAACAAGTCTAAATATCTCGGGGAACAACCCGATAATAAGTTAATACATAAATTCAAGAGTCAAGATATGAAATAACTGTAAGCATAAATAACTGAGTATGTAACAGAATACTCAGGAGAAATCCCCTGGCACAACCTCGTCCTCTAGTGTCAGTACTGCTCCAACGTCAGCTCATGTCCCGTATATCTCGGGGTATTACTCTTCTGCTGTACCTGGGGACATAATCCGGATCCAGGTCCTCAGGGGACATAGCAAGGTACAAGAATAATAAAATATAGTAAATAAAAATAGATCCTCAGGACAAGCTATGCAACCAGCTATGTGAAATACAATTTGAGAGCATCACTAGTACTCAGGCTGAAACCACTACAAGCTCTTTGTCAGGGAGCCTGTAGCAGTAATATCACGAATGGCCAAATACATGTGCCAAAGCTCTGGTACAGAGACTAAGGCACTCTCCAGTAACATAAGTATATATATATATATATATATATATATATATATATATATATATATATATATATATATATATATATAATCAGCTTGTAGCCTGTGTGTCTCTCCCCACCCAATGTAACCTCATGTCTCATGTCTATAACACGCAAGATCATGACCTCTAGCTAGTACAACGAGTTATAATGATATCTATGTATGCAAGTCTTATGTCACGATTCCTGTAAACCTATATAGAATCACCATGAATAACTCAGAAAAGATTCTGTCACATAAATAGTGTCAAGTATCCTATGGTATGACGTACTTGATAAAGCAAGCATGTAAAAATACATAGGATCGTGGTATCAACTCTCTAAGTGACGTTACACGACTCCGCGTACGGCGTCAACACCCGAATCTTGTTCGGACGTTAAGCAATGTCTCACGGTCCTAGGTTGAACAGGTACATCACATTATATATATATATATATATATATATATATATATATAAAAATTAAATAATAAAGTCACAGGATCTACTGCAAGTTGGCAAGGTACACTTGCCTGTATTCTAAGCTCCGTCAGTTGCTCCGATATAAGTAAAATCTTCAGGTACGCCTCTGGATGCTGAAACAAACATTACCATCGCTCTCAAAATATATGAAATAGTTAGGATTGACTACCCATAAGTCCAATTTGGACAAGAGGCAGAATTGACAGTTTCTGGTCAAAGCGGGGTCCACATGTGGCCTACTTCGCACCGAAAAATGTGCCAGAGATAAAGTTCTCCAAATTTGTCAAACTTAGTGTTTAAAAATTTAGAACAATGATATGAACCAAATAGAACGTCCAGAACTGGATTCCGATGAGTCGGTCACGAAATTGTCCGTCAAGTGGAACCGTAGGGACCACGAAACGGAATTTCGTCAACGTTCTCAAAATCGAACCAAACTTGGGTCACAGGACCAACGTAACACTACGAATCCGATGACGCAAGTTTTTTTTGCAAAATGACAAGCACACACGAAATTATGATGAGTGTCAGAACAGACCGATATGGGGTTTTTCGACGGATACGCATTGATTCCTGTGTGCACGCACATCCAAATCAACTTTCGCGAAATTCCACACGTCCGCATTGATGATACGCTCCTTTCGGTATAATTTGCATACGACGAAGTTGCCTCGTTTAGCGGAACGTACCCCATTTCGAAAAAATTTGGGTTTAAAAAACAAAGTTTTTTTCCAATTTCAACCGCGAATAAAACACAGCATACAACAAATTAAAATAAACTAATTAAATCTTGGTTATGTTGTCTAAATTAATGTTCAAGTAAAATTTAAAAATATTAACTAGGTTGGAAGAAAAACAACCATGAACATGGGTGTTTGGGATAGTTTTCTAAACTATAAATTGGGTCTTTTTTTTGTTTTGCGTCGCGAATTACAATCGACACAGGACACGATACACCAAACTAATTATACAGGGTTCAAGAGGGTCATGTGGTCTTCACATAGGATTCGACGGGTCGACATTTGGATTACTATGCAGGTAGATACAAGGGTAGGAAGTAGGGTACCTTGCTACTGCTGTTGCTCAGGAATTCAGACGGCTACTTTGCGGCGGCGTGCGACGGCGGTCCGACGATCGTCGGAGGATGTGATTGGTCGGGGTGGTAGAGGAGATGATGGTGGTAAGGTTCGGCTAGGCTGGATATTTTATAGGGTGTTGGGGTGGGCGTTACAAGGAGCCGAAGGGAGAGGGTCGGCGGCCGGTTGGGGGAGGAAAAGAGGGAAAGTTTTACTGTTACAGTAGCTAAGGGCTTTGTGGGTCGGGTTAGCGGGTTGGTGGGTTGCGGGTAGGTTTAGGATCCGGGTCCTAGTTGGTTTGGTTCGGTTTGGGTTGGTTTGGGTTGGGTTGGTTTTGGTTAGTTTAATATAAAAATGCATATATGGCCATTTAAAAATAGTTTTGGAGCCCAATAAATTTTAGAAAAATTACACAATACTCTATTATTAATTATACACCCAAAAATATAATTTTTGTACTATTTTAATACTTAATTTAATACACAAAAATATAAATCCATGAAGAACATTTATTATAATTAGTTAAAAATTACAGAAAAATCTCAAGAATTCATAATTCCAATAATTAAAATTCTAAAATTAAATTCTAAAAATTTGGGTGTTTACAGAAACGAATCACAGGTACCCATCCTCCCCGCTGAATTTTTTTCTACATACGCGATCAAATTTTGATCCAGTTGTTTAGATTCAACCACAACATGAACAACTTCTAATATCTTCAAGTAGTTTTATTCGAACCACCATATTTTTTATGTAAATTCATCCAAAAAATTTCAAAAAAAAAACCTATTGTTTTAGATATATGTGAATTGACAGTTTTTGAAACCAACATGCTATTTTGGAAAGCGATTTTCTTCCAATCAAACTCACTTAAATATGATCTTCTTTTTCTGATAGCTAGTCTATATAACCAGGATCGCAACAACCTAATATTTATATACTTTGGATCATTAATTTTGTGCTAAATTTAGATGGAAAATCGTAAAAAACTAGCTTTTCAAGAACTTAGAAACTTGCGATACGGAGTGCGTCCCGACAAACCGGACTACCACGTCATGTACCAGTTATACCGAAAGGAACGTATAGTATATTCTGATGTGTGAGCTTTCACAGAAGTTGATTCGGACGTCTGTGTGCGTCGGAATCAACCCGTATCCGTAAAAAGTTTTCATATTGATGTTTTACAAAAAAAATTCATTAGTTGGTACACGCTGGTCGAAATACGATAAAACTTATGCCATTGGATTTATGGTATCATGCTGGTCCTGTGACCCTAGTTTCACGTGATTATGAGACAGTTGACCGAGCCGCCTATCCGCGAGCCCTACGGTTGACTTAACGGGCAAAATTATGATCGGCTCACCAGAATACAAAATTGGACATACCGTTGAGTTCGTATCGTCATTTAGGATTGATTTAACCTATAATTTGTCCTATTTAGAGATTTTTACCCCTGATACGCAGTTCAGTGCAAAGTGGGCCACCTATGGACTCCGTTTTGTCCAAAATTACCGTTTTGCCCCTGTGTCCAAATTGGGCGAAAGGGTAGAGTTTTTTGACTATCACACTGATTTTGGAGACATTGGTGATATTTATTTTAGCATCTGAAGACGTTCGTTTAGAGCCTGTAGTTTCTGATCCCTTGTGACATTAGGACACATATATTTCACAACATGCTTGCCAGGTAAGTATACCTTGCCATTGTGCTATTTATTTACATTCATTATTAGTATGCATATTTTCTATTATTCATTTAGTTATTTTATTTTTTTATATAAAATTGCGCGTCCATGAATAACTTGGGTGCAACGACGGTTGCGTCGCCTTTTGTCACTTATTTAATATTTTGCATGACGACCTAGTGTTACGAGACTAACCCATGATGTTGAGACATTCTTATATTTCATTGGATGTCACACATTTTTTACACGAGTGTGAGTCTCGTGTAGGACATGAACTTGCGTGATAGGCTGGCTACCTGTACGTATGTGACGTGCAACGGATAGGAAATAACTGCTGATAGAAATGCATGCTAGGAGACTTGGCAGTTATTAGAGGAATTACTATAGCATGGATATGACATGGATAGAGCATCGGGTGGGGAGAACAACAAGTAGGAATATGGGCTTCTTTACACTTTTTCTTTTGTAATCCGTACGCTCCATCGGAGATGCGTGGTCAGATGACCCTTATATTATATTATTTACAATCGACCTCTGACGATCGAAAGAAGTTACACTTTTTAGGCCACTGATTCTCCGAGAGAGTCACGTCAATCCCATTTTTAGCCAGATAGTCCATACGTTGGAAAGTTGTTCTCAAAAGTGCATTTTACGTAGACGGTTAGGTGACCCTTTGTATGTTATTTTTAGTATATTATGGGATATACTTTTTGTATCTTGTTACGTCCCTTTGAGGACCTGATCCACTTCCAGGTATAGATAAGCAGGATTATCCGCAGGAGTATGGACCCGGGCCCGATGTATTATTCTCTGTTGAGGAGGTCTTACCTTGTGAGTACCAGTGATTACTTCATTGTTGATGGATCCTTAGCTGTTATTTCTTTATTGACATTTATTTCATATTGGGGTTTCGATCTCCTCTATCATTTTAGATTTTGATATAGTTGTTTGGAAGTGGATTTGTATTCACCCTACTATTATTCTTTTGATACTTCGTACTTGAGACATTTAGCTATTTATTTTGATAATTCTTTACTTGTGCTTGTGGATGAGATATAGATGTCTGTGATTTGTGTTGACAATATATGAACCACTTGTGAATTAATATTCATATTACAGCGTACGTATGTGTTATAATTTTCCAACATATTAAAGTTTTCATATACATATGGTTGGCATGCTACGTATTCCTAGTCCTACGTATTTTGGGACTGGGGTGTGACAGTAGATTCATTAGCCACTCTGCTATTTTTTTCTACAGGGATATCAATTTGAGCTGGCACATTTGCAGCGGGCACATATAATTTAATCACTTTAGCTGCATCAGTAAATGCATCTGGCATTTGATTTGCAATCTCCTGTAGATGCAATATCATTCGTACCTCAGTTTCACATTAATTAGTACGAGGATCTAGATGAGACAGGGTGGGTTTATTCCACGATAATTTAAGCCGTTTATTTGTGGCGAATGGTTCTGTATGAACATTCTTTTCTTTCTTATCTTCGCTTAACGGCAAAAATTTAGTCTCATCAAAATGGCAGTCTGCGAATCTAGCAGTAAAAATATCACCAGTTAAAGGTTCCAAATATCTAATGATTGAAGGCGAATCAAAACCAATATAAATTTCTAAACAGTGCTGAGGTCCCATTTTAGAGCGCTGGGGAGGGAGAATAGGAACATAAACAACACAACAAAATTTACACAAATGAGAGAAGTTAGGTTAATAGCCCGTCACAAGTTATGATGGTGAAAATTCATGATATGCAGTTGGCCTAACAATGATCAATTTAGCAGCATGTAATATGGCATGTCCCCAAGCTGAAACGGGTAAGTATGATTGCATGAATAAAGGCCTTGATATGTGCTAAAAATGCTTAATCAATGACTCCGCTAAACCATTTTGGGTATGAACATAAGGGACAAAATGTTCAACTTCTATTCCTACGGAAGCACAATAATCATCAAAAGTACAGAAAGTGAACTCAGCTGCATTATCAAGTCGAATCGTTCTAACATATTGGTCAGAAAAATGAGTCTTAAGCTTAATCAACTAAGAAAGTAGCTTGGAGAAGGCAAAATTTTTAGATGAGAGTAAAAAAATATTTGACCATCGATTAGAAGCATCTATTATAACCATAAAATACCTGAAAGGTCCGCTGGTAGGATCAATTGGTCCGCAAATATCACCTTGTATTCTTTGAAGAAATTGTGGTGATTTAGAATCTATTTTGAGAAGTGAAGGTCTTGTAATGAGTTTACCCTGTGAACAAGCTACACACAAATATTCAGTAGGAAAGAAAAGACTTTGGTACGATAAATTATGCCCATTGGTATTGTTGATGACCTTTCTCAATATAGTCGATCATGGATGACCGAATATGTCATGCCAAAGGATTATATTCCTTGGATCATTTAGCCTTTTGCTAGTTATGGGGTGAAATTATACTACCTTCAAAGTAGTTTGATATAGACCCAAGGAGATTAACTTGCACTTTTCTAATTTGAGCTTATTTCTTCCAACATTAGAGGTGATAGAAAGCTACTCTTTTCTATCATCATTCATGGTTTCAACATGAAACCCATTAATTCGAATATCTCTAAAGCTGAGTAGATTTCTATTAGATCTACTAGAGAATAATGCATTTCGAATGACTAAGTGTGTTTTATTTGGCAACACAACATCGGCCTAACCATAACATTATATAATCTGCACGGGTCCAGCAATGGTGGTCACCTTGGCAGTGTTTGAGGCAGATATTATGAAAAACTTCCTAGTTTTTAATATAGTGTGAGTTGTTGCACTATCTATCAAGCATATTCCATCATCATTGTCCATACCTTTCAAAAACAAAATTAATAATATATTAATATGCTACTAAATGGATAAACTTGACATATTGCCAATTATTACAACTTGATCTAAATCTAAATGAAAATGCTTCAAAGAAAGTAAACTACCTAGACTATTGATCATATAATGACCAATTTATTCAAAGTAGAAAGTAAATAAACTTAGATAAGCATACAATAACTATTCATTGACTTCGCCTATCATGGCGTTGAACTGGTCTTCCGAAATTGCGTTTCCATCCTTATCTTGGAAGAAATCATTAAAATCCATTTGTGTTGTACCCTCCATGAGATTAGTCTCCATAACCTTTGAGGCTTCATAATCGTTCACTTTCTTTTGTGAGGTTTGACAGTTTCGCATCCAATGACCAGCTCTTCCACAACGTTTATAAATATTAGTTGGAGCAGCTGGATTGGGAATTTGAGCATTGTTTCTTCGAGGATTAAATTTCTTATTTTTGAACTGTGTATCGTTTCTTGGACCCGGATTGTAGCCATTTCTTTGGCTTCCATGGCTTCCATGCCCTCTACCTCTGTGATTTTCTTGACCCCTAGTATTGGTCATATTTTTCTGAGCACTAGTCGCATTCACTTCAGCTGGAATTGGTGCAGACCCAGTTGGTCTACTAGTGTGATTTTTGATTAATAACTCATTATTTTCTCGTCCACGAGTAAGACAGCAATGAGTTCGGAATACTTCTTAAAATTTCTCTTCCTATACGTCTGTTGTAGGGTCATATTAGTCGCATAAAATTTGGTGATTATTTTCTCTAGCATGGAATGCTTTGTCACTTCTTCACCACATAACTTCAATTATGAAGTAATCCTGAACATAGATGAATTATAGGCTGCAACTGTCTTATAATCTTGGAAACGTAGATTGAGCCATTCATGGAGTACACTTGGTAGTATGACCATTTTCTGGTGATCATATCTCTCAGCTAGAGAATTCCATAGCACCAAGGGGTCCTTGACTGTTAAGTACTTAGCCTCGATCATCATGAATATGATGTCTTAGAAAAATTAAAGCCTTCGCTTTATCTTGTGCAGATATTGACTTATCAGCCACAATTGCATCACCTAAGCTTTTGACTTGAAGGTGCAATTCAGCATCCAATCTCTAGTTGAGAAAGTTCTGGCCTTCTAAGTTTAAAGGCTTGAAATCATGCTTTGTGAGGCTCGACATATTGCTGTATAAGATCAATAATAACAAGTTAACATAAGAACTTGGTAAATCACCAAACAATTCATGTTCATGGTGTATACTTTAAACAATGGTATTTCAGAAGTCTATTTATACCAAACAAATCGTGTTCATGGTATACTTCGAACAATGATGTTCCAGAAGTCGTAGGTAAATACCAAACACTAGATCATCATGGTATGCTTCGAACAATGATTATGTTCAATAAGTCTTTCAAAAATACCACATATGGTATGCTTCGAACAATGATGTTCCAGAAGTCTTATATATATAGACCAAACAATTCATGTTCATGGTCATCAGATCTCTGATGGTTTTGATATGAATGTATTAACATATATAAAAGAAAGAAATAAAGAATAACTCCAGCATTTTCTCCGAGAGATCTATATACGATTAACATCGGAGTGCTATCAAAGTTAACTAAAAGAAGTGAGATGAATGGATAAAAATTATTCTTTTTTTTCTAGTGGTATGTCAAGAGATGTATAAACATCAACATCAGGTTGCGCCTAGGGTATGCATATGCAGAAAAATAAACATAAATAAACATACATATTACCGAAGTGGGGAATCTGCAAATGGCAGCTTCACTGAGTTTCTTCCGTTAGAGCTTCGTGCTGATAACGTGTTAGAATAAACGTAGAAGAAGAAAGAAGAAAATAGGAGAGAAGATCTTTCATTCGTGTAATCACATAGTGGAAGGCAAATGCCTTATTTATACAACCCAATGAAGGTGTAATACTAATCTCTAACCAATATGGGACTAAAATACAAAGTGCGAATCCAACCCTTTAGTAACCCACATTATAACATATATTGTTTTGTTATTCAAATCAGTCAACTTAATTAGAGATGGTTTGGGTTGTGTCTACGCTTTTATCTCCTTTGCTCAAAGGAGCTGGAACGTCTATTTTTTTGTAATGCTTGTTGAGCTAACATTTCAAAAACATTAATTTGAGTCTTGAAACGAATGGTACTTTTAAAAACTCATCCATCCAAAATAGAAATCATTTGATCGTGTCTTGTGTTTGACACTGAATGGAGTCCCAATGAGTCCCAATGAAATATAATTACGATTCTAACCGTCCCATAGGATCTTGTGATGTTTTGGTACCCTCTATACCGTAGTTTACAGTATCGGCTGATACCGATCCGATACGGCCGATACCGATACAGTTTGGCATGTCCCGTTTCGATATTGATTGATATGGATACTGATCCGATACCAACATTGGAGGTCTGATACCGATCCGATACGGCCGATACCGATACAATTTGGCATGTCCTGTTTCGAATCTTTCGATCCGACTAATATCGATACTGACCCGATACCGACATTGGAGGTCACCTTTTAGTCCATTTGGCAAAGAAAATTGTCATCAACGATGATGTAAAAGCATAGTAAGATTGAAAAAGCATGTAAAAAAAATACAAAAAATAACACAAAAAATACTTAAAATTATGTCTAAACGTACAAAATATTTCTTTTAAAATTTTAATAATTATTTGTTTTTCGATACCAAAAAAATCGATAATCCGATTCAAAACAGCCGATACAAATACTCAATGGAGGGTCCAAACCTTGCTCTATACTAAATGCTAGAAGAGATTCTTTACCAAAAGAAACATAGTAAAGAAAAAGAAAATAGTAATAGATTTAAAAGAGAAAGTAATATTGTAGAATTATGGCATACTCATTTTATTGAATCAAACTGAATATATATAATACAACTAATCTAGAATATGTAACTACTTATCAATAGTAGGTAATTAATTTCCTACAATCATGCATATAGAATATTGACATTTATGTTGGTAATTAATCTCCTACCAATCTATAGTAGGTAATTAATCTCCTATATATCAATTTATAGTAGGTATATCAAGATTCTATTGATTACAATATAATAAAATCCTAGATATTGATATTTATGAACAGATAATATCTTTATAAAAAAAAAAAGAATAGAAGAGTTTGTGTTAACTATATATTTGTATATGCTTAGAACCATGACTAATTTCCAGCACAAGGAAACCCCTAATAGAAATCTTAAATACCTGTTATGATTTGACCTGAAATAGGACTAATTTAAACCGCTAGAACCAAAGATAGCCTACGTTACCAATTATAAGGATCTCTCTTTAATTCTACATAACCAATAATAACTACACGGTACTATCCATATGTGGATCGATCTTGACTCTTTTAATTTGTCAAGAAAGTATACTAATTAACTGATTGACAAAGGTATTTAATTATTAGATATGTTCAATACAAATATAAAGATTAGTTTAAATAATATTTGGTCAATATATTCCGAATTTTATTGTGTTACTCTTTACCGACTTACATTATAATTCCATTGGGACTCAGAAAATATATTGTTCCTATTTATATGAGCAATACCTTGGTTTAGCTTCCTTCATTGATAGGAAACTGAAATAAGAGGAGAAAGAAGCAATGTTTGGAAAAAGGAAGAATCCACCATCCTTCCCGCCATGCAAACGCTGCAAGACGAACGGCAATCTACCTCCTGGTTCATACTACGATTGCCGGCAACGGTGCCATCCTCATCATCATCCTTCCGGCCATCGTGATCACCAGTCGAGGGTCCGTCCGTTCGTTCATTATCCAACCGGCGGTGCGACCGGTGGTGGTGCGGAGCAGCCGGCTTCGATGAGAGCTCCGTTGCAGACTCATGGGAGAAATCAACCTGCTCCCGGTCCACACAACCAGTTTCGGCCACCAGGCACGACCGGTGGTGGTGATCATGAGAGCAATAGTCTAAGACTTCCTGGTCCATACAACCATTATGATCAGTCGAGTTCTATTCCTCCTCCGTTCTATAATCAAGCCCAGCCGCCGTCTGTTCCTTGGCAGACTCAGGAGAGCAATAATCTAAGACTTCCTGGTCCATACAACCATTATGGTCAGTCGAGTTCTGTTCCTCCTCTGTCCTATTATCAAGCCCAGCCGCCTTCTGTTCCATGGCAGACTCATCAAGAGAGCAATAATCAACAATATCTTTATCATCCACCAAACACAACTGGTGCTGGTGCTTACCAGCCAAGATCATCCGACGACGTTCCTGTACATTATCGACCAAATGCGATTGGCGGTGCTATGCAGCATGTTCCATACAACCACCATCACCAGACCAATATCGAGAGCAGCTTGAGGAGATTCGCCGCCAGAGACATCCAGGTCTCCTTGGAATCCTTTCCTTACTATCTATGTCCGAGCACAGCGGAGCTGCTCCACTTAATCGCACACGTAACCCCAGCTTCCAAGAAGACGGCCTCCAAGTTACTCATGTCAGGTCCTCCAGGGACCGAAATCTATCAGGAGACTCTAGCAATGGCCCTGACCAAGGAATATGGTGCTACATTGCTTATATACGATCCTCTTCCGCTGCCTCGTGATAGTACTAAAGATCGCGATGATCAAGTAGGAGTACTCTCTGCCATTAGTCTCTTGGTCCAGCATCTGTACAAAGAGTGCAAGAATGGCCCTGTCGTGGTACTTCTCTCGGACATATTTGTCAATTATATACTGGAATATATCGATAGCGGCATAGATTCACTATCCGATTTGAAAGAAGTTCTTGGTCTGATTCCGAGAGACGTTGTCCTCCTCGGCTCCCATATCAATGATGTACTGAAATCTACCGATAGAGGCATAACTTCGTCGTCCGATTTGAATGGAGTTCTTGGTCTGATTCCGAGAGGTGCTGTTCTCCTCGGCTCCCATGTTCTTGCCAGAGAGAACTCAGCTGCACAACCTTCGTCCGATGATTCTTTCCAACGCTTGGTTCGTGAATTCTTTAACGGAGATCGACTGAGTGAAGTTTTTTTCGATAAGGTTATCATAAGAGCACCAGAGGATGAGGCCCAAGCTCTGAGCTGGAAACAAAAATTGGACAAGGATGCCGGAACGTTAAACTCTAGAAGAAACAGATTGTTGATAGGCTTCATTCTAGGCAATTGTGGATGGAGTTGCAGTGATCTCAACGCGATTTGCATAAAAGATCGAATTCTCCCGTTGGAATTCGCTTCTAAAATGATTGCCTATGCTACGTTGCATCACCTCAAGAACAAACCTGGACCTGTTCTTTCCAGCGAGAGCATCAAGTATGGTCTCGGGCTCCTAGAATCCATCATTTGCGACGCCGCGAGCTCGAAGAAATCGTTGAAGGATGCAGTCGTCCCCAAGAACGGATACGAGAAGAGGCTCCTGGACGATGTCATCCCGCCTAACGAAATCGGAGTTACTTTCGACGACGTTGGCGCTCTGGACAACGTGAAGAGAGCGCTCAGGGAATCGGTGATGCTCCCGCTGCAGAGGCCGGAGCTCTTTTCGAAAGGGCAGTTGGCGAAGCCGTGCAAGGGGATACTGCTCTTCGGGCCTCCCGGTACGGGCAAAACGATGCTTGCCAAGGCTGTCGCTACGGAAGCAGGCGCAAACTTCCTCAACGTATCGATGTCGAGCCTCAACTCGAAGTGGTACGGCGAAGGGGAGAAGTACGCCAAGGCGGTGTTCACGCTGGCGAGCAAACTAGCTCCCTGTGTGGTCTTCGTCGACGAGGTCGACAGCATGCTGAGCAGGAGAGGCGATGGGGAGCAAGGGGCCTCCCGCAGACTCAAGAACGAGTTTATGATGAATTGGGACGGGCTCCGGACGAAGGCTGAGGAACGAGTGTTGGTCCTCGGCGCGACCAATAGGCCTTTTGACCTCGACGAGGCGGTCGTAAGGAGGTTCCCGCGGCGGCTGATGGTCGGCTTGCCAGATTCGGCAAACAGAGAGAAGATTCTGAGAGTGATACTGTCGAAAGAAGAGCTGGCGCCGGACGTGGATTTGGCAGCCGTTGCCAGCATGACCGATGGGTACTCGGGGAGCGACATGAAGCACCTCTGCGTCCTTGCCGCGCACTGCCCGATCCGAGAAATATTGGAGGAGGAGGAGAAGGAGAGGAGCTCGGCATTGGACAACGGTCGAACGCTGCCGGCATTGTGCTCCGGTGCCGACGTTCGTCCCCTGAGAATGGACGACTTCAAGTATGCTCATGAGCAGGTGGGGGCTAGTACGTCCTCTGAAACTGCAAATATGAGCGGACTTGTCGCTTGGAACGATCAGTATGGAGAAGGTGCGTCGAGGAAGAAGGAACTTCTTACGTATTTCTTGTAGGGGTGTATCACAGAACATTTTTTTTTTAGGTTATAGTTGAACTGGAATTGATTTGTTTTGAAACAATTGGGAGATGTTACTTCCGATATTTGACATAGTTTATGCTTCTATGTCGATTGCTTGTTTTCTTTTGTTAAGTACAATATGAACTACATTTGAATTTGATTATATCTACAAATACTTGAAGGTGTTTATTGGGTCGGCAATCCGAAACCTTATTCAGGTCCGGCACAAATAAATCTTAACTGGGTCAGTTTTGACCTATTATAATTCGATGATTGGGTTCAGTGCGCAGGCTCGAAGGTCAGATCAGGTCTAAAATTTGATCTGAACCAGGTCCTCCTTCCAAATCCAGTTGACCCAAGCTCGGTCGGCGACCGAATGAGCCCCGATTGCAAACTTGATTAATAAAAAAATAAAAAATAAAAAATATTTGTATATAAAATATAGAAGCTTCTTTAACTAATTAGTTGTGTTTGTTGAGTAATGGTAGTTTAAGTGCAACTTTGTAGGTTGCATAATATTTTTCTCTTCTTTAATTTTTTTTCTAGTTGAGTAGTTTATTACTTTTTTTTTTCTAAATAAATGTTATCATATATTCTAAAATTATTCTAATATAGTTAATATGAAAGTATTACTCATTTTAATTTTAGCTTAGAACCGGTTTCAAATTGAGCGTCTAAGCCAAAAAAAGTACCATAACCTTTCTCATGTAGTTGAAAAAAAAAATTAAAAACCTAAAATTCTCACATGTATAAATCCTAAAATATTTTAAATTTTAAATTATATTTAAACTAACTATACAATATTATCTAACTAAACATATCCCTATTTATAATAAACCATAACTAAAATATATTCAAATTATATTTCAAATATTGTAACATAATTTAAATTTATATATTTCAATAATATTGTAGATTTTTTTTACGTGCATTAACTTAGTGTTTATAGACAACTCACTATTTTCGGTATCTAATTACAATAATAAAATTCATATGAAAACTAATTACATAAAACTAGTTACCTTCATGTACGTTGAGCGTACAAAAAAAGTAATATTGTGAATTTTTTCCAAAAATTTAAATTATATTAAAATATTTTTAATATAATTTAAATATATTTTAATTAGGATTTGTTATTGATATGTTTTAGAATTTTGAATATGTATTTAGTTAAATAATAGAATGTCCTTAGTTTAAATATAATTTGAATATTGAATATATTCTAGAATTTTTTATATGTTTAGGTAGTTAGAATGATATTAATTTTTTAGAAAATTTATTGAACAGAAAATATTTGTAAATAAATTAACTATAACGATACTATTTTTAAAAATTTGAATTGACGATAGATATCGCCATCTCGGATGTCGAAAATCGAGAATGTCAAATTTTAGCCAACCCAGTTGGTAAAAATTCAGCACTTTGACCCGCGAGTGGGTGGGTGAGGGTTGGTTCGGTTTTAATGTTTGGGTGAATGTTGTTTTTTATTAATTAGTTTTTTTTTTTTTGTTTTTTTTTTTTTGAAAAAAGAGTGGTTTGGTTTAGTTTTATTTAGATTTAGTTCTTTTAAAAAAATTGTTGTAACAATATTTTTTTAAAATAAATTAGAAAAAAAATAAAATTTAACATCCAAAATAAAATATGCTATCATTGAACAACCAAAAATTTGAAAAATTTCTACCGTAAGAAAATTACGTCTACCGCCGAGTAGACTTCGAACGGCCATAAATATTTGTTCGAAAATCGTTTTTCGTCAAACAATAGCTCGATTTGTATGTTTTCGACGAGAGTAACAAAATTCGTGAAGGAAAAAATTTCATCCGAAGCAAAACGCATATGTTACAGGCAAAAGTATAAAATTTAAAACTTTAAAGTATCATAACTTTTGACTGAGAGATCGAAACGAGATTCAGCTTGTGCTAAAATAACCGTAACAAAAAGTACTCTAGAAAAAACCGCCTCACCGTTTAACGGACCTTGAAAAATTTTAGAATCGCAAAAAAATGATGTTTCGATCTCCAAAATTTACTTTCGGTAATTTTATTTCAAATTTTTTTTCGGTATTTCAATATTAACGAGTAAAAATTGGTGTCTCTGGACCCTCGTATGTTATTATATAATATATCAGTGTGAAGATGATTAAAAATGGAACGAGAATATATATTTTTATATTTTTTAACGATAAATTTGTCTATTTATAAAATAATTTACTAATAGTAATAAGATCGATTTAACTTTCGATTACGGTAGAAACTTTAAGAGTTTGTTTGACAATTGTGGGAGTAGCGATTATAAGGTATTTTTAAAATACCAGTTATGAACGGTTATGAGGGGTTTGGTTTTGAATAGTTTTAAGTAGCGGCTTTTAAACCAATCCAATTCATGCTTGGTAACAAGTTGTTCTGAACCGAACTCAACTGACTCTTGTGGTTAGTGAGAAGAGGTATAACCTCCCTGGTTGGACGGAGGTCTCGGGTTCAAACCGTGGGTGAGGTGTAGGGACAATGGGCCCAAATGACATACAACCCAGCGTGCGTAAAGTCCCGTGTGTATCGTCGGACATCTAAAAAAAAAAAAGCTGTTTTGAAAGTTTTTTTTTACAAGAATAAATAAAATAAAATAATTTGTGATTTTCATAAATAATCGAAGGTTTTCATAAATAGAATAACAAAATCCCTCCAAACAAAAAAAATAAATAAAATAAAACCCAACTAACACAAAAAACAACAAAAAAAAGAAAAGAAAGAACAAACAAACAAACAAACAAAAATCCATAGTCATATTTTTGCAGAAAGAGTTGGTGAAAATTTGGACAAAGTCAAATTTTTGACAACCGAGTTGACAAAAATGTTTATATATATATATATATATATATATATATATATATATATATTTAGAGAGAGAGAGAGAGAGAGAGAGAGAGAGAGAGGATATATACATGGTAGTTAGATTTCTGAGCAGATTTCTTTTTCTTTTCTTTTTTTAACTCCTGGCATAATCTCGGGACCCGACGTAACGCTTGGGACTTTTTGCACACTGTATTGCATGTCTTTGGGTCTATTGTCTTCCAACTTTTACCATTTATAAATGGAAGGAATAATATATTTTCTGAGCAGTTTTCAAGCCGCATTGTAACATTTGCGATTAATAGTGATTTAAAATAACTAGTAAATTCACGTACAGCGCACGTAAAATAATTTTTCATCTTCTAGTATTAATGTAAAATTATTTAAATATTTAAATATATTTGAATCAAAATTTGTTATAGATATGTTTATATTTTAATTAGAATTTGTTATAAATTTAATTCTATTTTGTTATGGATATATTTCTACTCTTCATAATCTTGAAAATGGTTAGTCGTCTAAGCGTATACCCTCACATAATTAAAAATAACAAAAATAAATATATTTAACTAATTGTTTAACTACGTAATATTATCTAAATATAAACAAACACCTCTTCTAACTCATATAGTTAAGGTGTGAGGTATATTCTCTTTGGTTGATTGGGTTCGAATCTTGGATTGTTATTTATAACAAATTTATTTTTTTCCAACAACTTTTTACGTAATATTATATTTTTTAAATAATTAAATGATGATTTATAAAGGCTTAGAAGACTCAATTTTGAACTTTTTTCAACCCCCTTATATTAGTAGAGATATGACAATTAATTTATAGTCACTAAAAATAGAAAAAATAATTAAGGGTATTTCTATAGGCACTCCAACAATTACTTAGGACATCCCAAATTTTATTTTTTTTATTTACAAGTTTGCCACGAAAAAAATGCTCCAGACTAGCCCAAAGAAGCAGGAGTAGGAAGCGGAGTTTGGAGGAGGAGGACGCGACGACGACGACGGGAGGCGGCGACGGCGGGAGGAGGAGAGAGGAGGGAGGAGGCGAAGGAGAAGGAGGAGGTGGATCACAATTTATCGTCTTCGAGAATTGTCAAAAATTTTAGGATTGTCAAATTTTTTATAGTCCTTCTAATAAGAAAGACTGCCAAATTTTTTGACAGTTCTTCCTATTGGAAGGACT
The DNA here is from genome assembly GCA_036927795.1 of Iris macrosiphon. Taxonomy (NCBI): domain Eukaryota; kingdom Viridiplantae; phylum Streptophyta; class Magnoliopsida; order Asparagales; family Iridaceae; genus Iris; species Iris macrosiphon. Next base: position 148,268,924 of record JAYESA010000008.1, read on the forward strand.
GTCAATTTTTTTGACAGTCCTGAAAAAAAATGGACTAGCAGGGACGGGGTGCGGAGACGGACGACGGCGGAGGGGTGCTGGAGCGGACGGCGACGAGGGCGAACCGACGACCAGCGAACGACGGCAGCAGCGGCAACAGCAACAGCAACAGTGGGGCGAACGACCTCCGCCTCCCCCTCCTCCTCTCCCGCCTCTTGCCGCTGCCTCCAGCCTCCTCCTTCTCCTCCAACCTCCGCCTCCTCCTCCGCCTCCCACCGCAGCCTCCTCCTCCTCCGAGGAGTTGGGGGTAGAGTTAGGGTTAGATTTTGGGGTGGGAGAAATGAGGGTTAGGCTATCCTGAGTAAATTTTGGATTATACTAAGTAAAAGTTACAAAAATCTGGACTGTCATTATTTAATGGGATGTCCTAAACAATTTTGGAAGTGACTATAGAATTAGCTTTTAATTAAACATTTAACTTACTGTGTTATTAACTTATTATACAATAATGCATGTCACGTGCTAACAAGAGTAACAAGAGGGGCAACCGGATCTGGTGACTGACCTATCCCCACGTCGCGGAACCAATGAGGACACGCATACCGCCTCACCCAGCCAATGTTCTATCGCCACGTGTAACGAATGACGCAGTCTCTCTTTAGTCCTATACTAACTAACCAACGCGTCTTCGTTGCTACTCGATTCTCTCGACTATTCGTTCGTTTCGCTTTGTTTCAACTCTACTGAATTCTCCATTCAAAAGCAAAACCATCACCCTTCATTTTTTTTTTCCTCGATCCCTCTTCTTCTTCTCCAAGCCGGCGAACTCTCCGGCGGATTCCAATGGAGGCTCGCGGCGGCGGATCCGGCCGAGTGGTGGTGCTGGCGTTCTGCATCGCCGGCATCTGGTGCTCCTACATCACCCAGGGCGTCCTCCAAGAGACTCTGTAAGAATTCGCACGAATTAGGGTTTTATCTTGAGCTATTTGACACGACAAGGCAATGATCTTATGCGTCCTGGGGATTTAATTTTAGCGTGTCCGACATTGGTTTTGTTATGTCAGTGTATTGTATGAGCTTCTGTGGCGTATCCGACACGGACACGGCATTGGTTCTTTCGTGTCCTATATTGTGGAGTAACCCTGTCGTGTCGGACACAAAATGATCATGTCTGCACGGACACGGCTGGTTTTATAAGTGTCGGCGACATCCTTTCTTCCTAGGGTTAGAGTTTCGTCTAGTCCTCAAAATACATCCTTTTTCCCCAGGTCGACGAAGCGGTTTGGGCCAGACAAAAGGCGGTTCGAGCACCTGGCCTTCCTCAACCTTGCCCAGAACATCGTCTGCTTCCTCTGGTCATTGATCAGTAAGTCAAAAACTATCCGTTCGGCATTGATTTAGAACTTTTCTTGATATTGATGTAGTATCAAATTTGGAATAGTGTTGATGATTTGGCCGAGGAGCTCTTCCGGTGGGGCTCCCTTGTGGAGCTACTGGAGTGCGAGTGTCACGAACACGATCGGGCCGGCGATGGGGATCGAGGCGCTCAAGTACATCAGCTATCCCGCTCAGGTATGTTGATTTATTGCCTTGTTGGGTTGTTAGTTCTGATCAATAGTAATAACTCGGTAACTAAATTGGGAGTATTGCCCAGGCTAGGACTCAAACCTTCATCCGTTCCTCCCCGTCCTTACTAGTGTTTCCACTAGACCACCCCTTTGGTGGTGATAATTATATTTGTTAGAACTAAAAGAGAGGAAGGAAAGTGGAAAACTTCTCATTCTGTTTTTTTTTGTGTACACAGGTTTTGGCTAAATCCTCGAAGATGATTCCAGGTGAGTTAGTAAATTTTTTTTTCTAATGTGAAAATCAATTTTTTCCAGATATAAATGTACGAAGTTGAGGTCAATGCTTTCAATTGCAACCCGCAAGTGACTTCCACTAGCATTTAAGAATAAACTATGATTCTTTGGATAGTTTTTACCAAATTTATGGCATATATTCTTTGTATGTTGGATGCAAGTGGATGTTGATTATGATTGTTTGGATATGTTTTACCAAATTTATGTCATATATTATTTGTTAGCTACCATGCCTAGGAATTTGGCACCAATGTAGAGTTTCTTATGCTCTATAGCCTACCCCATTATGATGGGAGAAGGCTTGGATGATGATGATTGTTTCTATGTTGGATGCAAGTGAATATTGCAAAGTGCTGTTTTATTTGTAGTAGAACAGTAGTCTTGCATAAAGACAATGACAAAATGACGACCATATACTATGTTAGTTTATTTTCTTGTTTAATTTCTTATTTAGCAAAATGACATTTAATTGAAGCAGGATGGACTCATCTCTTTATGTATCATGCTACGTTGCACGCACACAAATACAATACGACATGGATACTGCATTGATTTTGGCTGTCCTATTGTATTTGGGAGTGATTGTTTTGTGTCAAATACTTGTCCGACACAACGCAGTATGAACACTTCCAGTTTTTGGGTGTGTGTGCTTCCTAGGAGTCATGTTACGTTCTCTTCACTTTTTAGGCTCCTGGCAGAAGGATATGCTGCAATTTCTTAGACGATATGCAAATGCAATTTCCTAAGGTAGCTAGTCCAAACAAGTGCATGGATGACTAGAAGAGGTAGTGGTTCATATTGTTGGTGTCCAATGTATTAAGGCAATATCAATTGAACAATTATTGATATGGTAGTTGTTTGCCATAAACCTAATGCTTCTCTAGCATAAGCTTTGCTACAGCAAGTGGCATGCATTGGCACATATACCTTAAAACTAATGCTTAATAGTTTCAAATTAATTTTGTTGGTTTTACTAGTTTTGTTCAAACTTCAAGTATCCCAGCAGTTTCTTAGGCGATATTTTTTTTGAGGGAATTTGGATGCAACATATGTTATATCGTTTATTTAAGATATGCACATGCAAACATTGTTGTGCATGTAGATTGTAGCATCTCAATATAAGTGCTATTGAGTGTAATGTAAAGAGAAATCATCAAGAATGCTTAGGCAATTTTAATATTCATCTCGCTCTGGGGAGGATGTATTGAGAGATAGCTCTTAGGATCCCTGCCTGACCCTTAGAATTCTGTTATTACCAGTAAAGTAGTTATTACATCAAGTGGGAGGCATGAACCTTTCCCTTCGGAAGACTAAATAATAGAAGAATGCATACAAACTTGGAAATTGCAGACAAGACTTCTTTTCAGTGTGATGAAAATTAATCTTCAATCTTCTTATTTCTCCTGGTGATCCTTCTCATTTGTTGTCCTACACAAATAATCCAGTGATGTTTCTGAGCCTCTTCACTATCGTTTCACAACATTACTAGCATTCTCTTGATGTGCTGCCAAATCCTACTAGAACAGTAGAGTTGCATACAAATAGAAAAGTACCTAGCTTCCTAGCACATGTTTTAATCTATTACTTTGTCACCTGCACATAGGTTTCTGAGCCTCTTCACTATCATTTCACAACATTACTAGCATTCTCTTGATGTGCTGCCAAATCCTACTAGAACAGTAGAGTTGCATACAAATAGAAAAGTAGCTAGATTCCTAGCACATGTTTTAATCTATTACTTTGTCACCTGCACATAGGTTCTTAGATTTTTATCCAGCAATTTCCTTGGCACACGACTACAATATTCACTCAAGGGGTTAAGACCTGAATTGACTCACAGAATGAGGGGATCGAACCTGGTGCAAAGGATGGTTTAGACCTGAATTGTGGCTGAAGCTGATGTGAAATGGTTTTCTTCGAAATTGGCATGATGTTGAATAAGACTGGGCTTTGATCTGGGAAACAGGATGGACAAAGGACACACAGAATGATTGGAATCCGAAAATCTGGAGAGGAAGGCCATCCTGGGTGCCTGATTTTTTCTTCAATATTTTTATGTATTATTACCTTTTTGGTCGTGCCTGAATATAAGTAATAAAGGATTCCTTATTAAGGAACGGCTTCCTGCCAGAACGAAGTTAGTTCGACCTTTATAAAATGAATCCTTACAAGATACACATGACTACATTAGAACAGTGAGGATTAGTGTTTAAGGATACATGTAAAATCATCTGGTGCCTTCAACGAGACGGCTTTGTTCTTGATATCAAAGACCGACTTTTCCACATTGAACACTAGATAAGTTGGACAACATTACCAGTCGGCTGCTGGAGCCTGAACTTTCTGAACATCCTTAACTCTTGCAACTTGCACTTCATTATTTAAGATGCACTTAATTATTTAAGGCTCAATCCAAATCAACTGAAATCCTGGTTGGATACTTGTTTTAGTTTTATCAGGTAATCATCTCACGGTTATATCTAGTTAGCTGCTAAGATCCCTATTCTGTCGACCATTATTAGGTGATGGTGCGATTCACTAATCGATACTTCCAATCCTTAATTTTCTTAAGGTAACTCCAGCTCTCAAGTGTAGAACTCTCTTCAGCTGGGACTTCTTCAATTCTGGGTTTTAGTTTTAACTCAGATCAGATCATTGCATCCTCTAACCATAGTTTAAAGTATCGGCCGATACCGATCCGATACGGCCGATACCGATACTGTTTGGCATGTCCCGATCCGATACCGACCGATATCCGATACTGACCGATACCGACATTAGATGTCTCTTTTCCGGTCAATTCGGCAAAAAATATTGAATTAAAAAACCAATTAGCAAGGGTGTAAAAGCATAGTAAGGTTGTAAAAACATATAAAAGAGACAAATTTATCTATCGCATATAAATCAATCGACAATGATGACTACTATTTCATTCAATATCAAAAATACTAAAAAACAATACTGGAAATACTTTAAATTATGCATAAATGTATAAAATATATTCTCGAAAATGTTAATAATTTACTAATAGTTGTTTGCTTTCCGATACCAAAAAATCCGATACTCCGATCCGAAATTGCCGATACTACCGATACCGCCGATCCCGATACTCATAGGAATGGTCCGATACCGATTCCGATACCGATACTTTGAACCTTTGGCTCTAACATAGAGAATCCTTTGATGTTTATTTCAAAAATTCCCATGAACTTGACTTGATTCCACGGTTTTAGTTGGCATTTCCAAATTATCTGAACACGTATTTTATACTACTTGGGAAACACAAGCAATAGTCCTTAACTTTTGACTTTTACTACTTGGGAAGAGCAAACAACATCCCCTTAAACTTTTTCTATACGTAATTACCTAACCGTCCATGTTAAATTCAATGAACAATTTTAAATAGTAAACATAGGTAAGGATATTTTTGGAACAAAAACTTCCACTGTGAAACCCTAACTTTTTCCTATTATATAGTAGTACTATGGATTAACATATAGTCTCAGACTGCAGCTTTGAGAATAATAAGAAGCCAAACAAGGAAACCACTGCCCTCTGTTATTCATCTGATCGAAAATCAACAATTGGAATAAAGTTACTATATGCAGCAGTAATAGTAGTTCTGTGAAATTGTTTTCTAACAAAAGAGAAGAAAAGGAGAAATGTTGATCATGCAAACTAACAGTTCAGTGATCTAGTCTGGCACTAACAATTTTTGGTCTATGTGGCATGGAAACCCTTTGCCTCAGTACTTTATTATGATTTGTTATTTTTTCTGCTCTTTTTTTTCCACTCTCATATGTACGAAAATACAAAAATAACTGTATTTTTTTTCTTTTAGTAGAATATTTTATATCTGACCCCCAAAGAATTACAGCATTGCTTTATCTTAAAAAATACATTGTCGGTGTAATTGCAGTTATGCTAATGGGGACTCTTGTATATGGTATTAAATACACCATCCCCGAATACATATGCACCTTCCTTGTTGCTGGAGGCGTATCTGCATTTGCATTGGCCAAGGTTTGGTGTCTCTCTTTTCCCATGTATTTTGATGAACAAAGACTGATTACTTCAATACCAGAATATTTATGAACAACATGTTAAGCTGGTCCCCACTATAATTGAGCCCGCATGAAATCGTTCTATATGGAGTTATTTTTAATAAGCACAGTCCTATATGTAGGTTTAATTTCACAGTTGCACACTTCAGAAATTTTCTGCCCAACTGTTATCTTCGTCTTGGAAAGATGTTCTCGTTTTGAAGTTATTCTGCAAATACTGAGAGAGTATCTTGTTTCGGTTCATTGCAGACTAGCTCAAAGACTGTAAGCAAGCTCGCACACCCAAATGCCCCTCTGGGCTATGGCCTGTGTTTCCTTAACTTAGCATTTGATGGTTTCACAAATTCCACTCAGGATTCTATAACTGCAAGGTAATTCCAGTTCTTCCAATCTGGGTTCCTTAGATAACAGGAACTCTATGATTGAGATCAAATCATTTCCATTCAAACAAAGTGTTTATTTCTAAGACCTACATTTTCACAGGTATCCCAAGACAAGTGCTTGGGAAATAATGCTAGGAATGAATCTGTGGGGAACCATCTATAACGTCGTCTACATGTTTGGTTTGTCTCACGCAAGCGGTTTCGAAGCGGTGAGGTTCTGCCAAGAGCACCCGGAGGCAGCATGGGACATTCTCATGTACTGCCTCTGTGGGGCAGTTGGACAAAACTTCATATTCCTCACGATAAGCCGTTTTGGTTCCCTTGCCAACACCACCATCACCACTACCCGCAAGTTCGTCAGCATCGTGGTTTCTTCTCTGCTGAGTGGCAATCCGTTGTCTGCAAAGCAATGGGGGAGTGTGGTTATGGTCTTCTCAGGCCTTTCCTACCAGATATATCTCAAGTGGAGGAAGGCGCAGAGTAAGCAAAAGAAGGCAACATGAAGGGAATAATTTTCTGTTCTAACTGCAGTCTTTTGACTGCCCATTGAATATTTTTAGGTATGCGACCGCTTCGACAAATGCAACGAAAATTTATCTCAATACAAATGTAATTTAGCAACATTGTAATAGAGATTAGTTTACTCTTTCCTGCTTGAAATTTTGGTAGATAAATGAGCTCTACGGAGTGTTGAGATGAAGGGCTTGTTTTGATTGAAATAAATATAGTCTGTGGATGAAGTAAATTACATATATTACTTTTAATATGGACAGATTTGAAGTCTATGCAAATGAAATGTTTGTGCAGGTTGGACATGGTGATGGAATCTGTTTGATTATTGGCTTTAAGCTATAAACTGTATCGGGGTTTTGCCAGGAATGGCCACTTCACGCATGTGATGGTAAATTTGCAAGGCAAAGGAAAACTGTAGTAATACGATAATGTGGACTGTGGGCTGAATGTAAATTGTAATAGTATAATTGAAAATTGGATCATCATGGATTAGGCACTGAAGAACTTCAGAAGGTCAGTAGTGGGAACGCAAAAAATTTGTTTTTGGTTGCAGGCTACAACGAACACAAAGTAGAATAATGGAACTCAGGAGCCAGTTCTAGTGTTGGGAAGACCCAGGGATGAGGGGTGTGGCTTCCATAATTTTTATAATCTGTGAAAAATTCTATTACAACTTTTTAAAATATTTTATTTTTTCAAAATATTTGAAATATATATAAAAAGTAATAGTAACGGAATCATGTTATATTTTAATTATTTCCATTAGTTTAGGGATATTTTAAATAGAGATTATTTTATCTCTTTTATCAACTAGAATTTTAAGTTGATTTCCATATGTTTATTTTGATTTATTTATTTTCATTCATAAATATAGCTCTACAATGCTATATATAATTATTCTTATCTGAATGGAAGAATGAGTTGATAAATCTTAATAGTGCAATGTCAAAATTTTAGACTAGATCGTCTTCTTCTCCTTCTCCTTACCATACGTCGACGACGAGTCGAATCTCGAGTACAAATGTCAAGTCGATTTTTATCTTGTTGCATCTTTATTATAATTTTTGTTATAAATTGATAGCAGTTGATTGTTCATGATCTTTAAAAGTGCACCCAATTTTTTTCCAAATTCCTAAATTTCTAATTTCCATACTAATCTTATATTCTCTAGGTCTTGTACCATGCCAAATGTGTATTAGAGCTCTTGTTTAGAAATATTCTTAAATATAGGTAAGATCCAAAATAAATGTTTACACAAAATTACTCATGTTGAATATGACAAGAAAGATAATTTGACCACTGATGTATGCGCTGACATGAAAAAGTTTTCCAATAAAATTTTCAGCCATATTAAGGTTGAAAATATTGTTAAGTTGTTAATAGTGATTCTATATCCTTAGAAAATCTATTTACTAGAACTATTGAGACCATCGTAATTGACTCACAGTTAAACCCGTATAACTGTTAATAAAATTTGACTTTTATATATTATCATTACAAAAATTAAATATGTCATTTATTGAACACAATAAATTAAAAAGAACCTATTAAATCTTGTCCTATTGATTATGATTAGCAATTTCTATTATTTCTTTGTTATGAATAATTAAACTAGATGGTCCAAAATACACAGTATGATTCACCTTCTTATTATTTCTTTGTTATGAACCTAATAAAGAGAGAGAGAGAGAGAAATAATCCACCTTAGAAAATTAAAATACACAGTATGATTCATGCAATCTTACAGGAAATGCTCTACATCTTCTACCTTGAGAGCATAGTGGTCCAAACATTACAATTAACTGACCAAAATAATAAAATAAATAAAAATTCCCTAGCAAGAGCAAGTCAGGCCATTGGGCAACCAAGAGTGACCTTTGGCTTCATATAAGGACAAAATTTCATGACACTTCACAAGCAAAGCTTGATAATGGTGATCCCGGAAGGGTGAGCATTTGATGAAGCACAATCTTTAGAGGTCACAGCTAGCGACATGCGCTTAGTCCTGCTAAAAAAGATGGCTAAGAAAACTTGGAACCAACATCGACCAATTTCAAGGCAAATTGAGAAAGAAGCCAATGGCTATAAATAATATACCCTGCAGAAAGATACGTTGACTTGAGTTCATGTTGTTCACCAACTTCATCTGAAGAAAAGTAAATAGGAAGATCAAAATACTGGACAATGTCCTAGAAAGATGATTTCTTGCATAGTAAAAGAAATTGAGTATGTAATACACAAACCGACGATGAATCCAAGTCCCTATCAGATTTGATAATCTTACCTTTGGTTTTTGGTTTAGCACATGCCCTCAAGTTTAAGGAAAGTTAAGGTTTGTTCTCGTTTTGATTGTTTCTTCACGAGGAGGCCATGTGTTTCGGGCAATCTGCATGTCCTTTGGTTGTTTGATCAGGAATCTCTCTTTTGAATAATATGTAACTTGACCAATATTTGATTTCAAGGACAAACAACCTACTTAAAGGGTACCATAGTTGCCGCAGCAATGTCCATGACTTTCAGGAACAAAACTTAATATCTATCTCGTTTTTTTAGTTTTCAAGGAAGGGTATCACAAGATATTCAGATGCTACTAACTGATGACAACCGCAAAAAGGAGAAAATGCAAATTAATCCCAAAGTCATGAGGGATAAATAAGAAAATAGCACCACAGGAAGGAAAAATATTGCCAAATCGCTGAACACAAGGATTATTGCAAGGGGACTTCAACAGAGGAGTCAACCTATGTCGAATTAGTACAAGTCACTCCGATACTCTAATTTTCTGCTCCTGCTGATATTTGCCAGAATCTAATTAGCCGACAACATATAAGTTGAACTATATGGACTTCCGAAACAATCCTCGCTTAGAACAAGGTAAACATAGAGTTCGGGTTGTTACATATTTGGTGTAGTATCATATTTTATTTTTTCTATTTTTGAAGCAATGCTTAGAGGTTGAATGGCTAACCATCTCTATAAGGTGTCATACTTTCAGTTGCTAGATGTTTGGAGTGCACAAGACTGGAGTAGTGAGTTTGTAGTTGGCAAGACTTACCACCTCACATAACCCAAGCATCATAATTTGATAACCATAAAAAATAAGCAGTCAGTTAATCTCTGTTCTAGGTAGAAAGATGAAAGGTTTAATTGATGAAATCTTTTTGTTCCCAAACAAACAGAATTATTTAATAATTTTATTGCTTGCTAGCCTCCATGACGACTTTCCCAGTTTGGGAACAAAAGGATTGGCCCCGGGCCAAAATAGCAAATCAACCCCATGCGTAAATTTGCTAATCAACAGGTAGATATAGTTTGAATACGTATTTACCTTTCTAAAGTTTGAACTTGTGTTTATAATCCTCAAAATCTTAAATAGCTGCACGCTTACCCTTTTTAACATATCTGGGTCTCTAGCTAATGCCACCAAGGACCGAGGCAGGAATTTTGGTTACAGTGGGCCTAATACTTTTTGTCAGAGAGGACGGGGCATTGCGATCCCCACACCCTTGTGCGTTGCAGCAATATTGCGATGTGGTCGTGGGACAATACTAGTGAGCACTGTGGTAAGTTGTGGTTGCAGTTGCAGTTGCCATGTTGGAATGGTTGCAAGAGAAGTGGTTGGTTCAAGTGGAGATGATGAAACAGTGAACTAGCTGGGCGAAGTGATGGAAGGAGGGGATACCTTAGATTCAAGAATAATGAGACGATATGAACATTTTGAATTTGAACATTATGAGGATTACAAGACCCAACTGATTTGCCAAATATATCTTCAAAATATTTTTTTGCCTTTAGGGTCTTTAATATATATCTTTTGTTTTTTTAAAATTGAGAGAGGGCTCAAGCCCCCCTCAAGTTAATTAATGGAAACATCCATGAAGACCAAAATATAAGTTGTCTTCCATTTAAAATCTGTCATAATCTAAAACCAACAGATTAACCCTCATATTGTCCCGATCCTTTTTATAATTTTATCAATAGTCTAGACGTGTCTTCTCTTTCTATCTAGAGGAACTGCATGGATGGAAGGGAAGAACCAAGTCACAGGCAAGGACATGGAGGAGTTTCGAAATCTTGCGACTGTGGACCGCAAGGAGGGCTACTATCACTGTGGCAAAATTGGTCATATCAAGAGGAACTGCATGAAGCTCAAAGCTGAGAAGGCTAAAGGGAAGGATGATCAGGAGGATCTCACGGCTATGGGAGATCTCATCATCGCAGCAACCGACGCAGAGGAACCTTGTGGCATGTGTCATGATGGCGATTGGGTTATGGACACGGGGGCGTCGTATCACGTCACTCCATATAGAAGGATCTTCACGTCATACCACGACGGCAGGTTTGGACGTGTGAAGATGGACAACAAGGGGACGACTGCAGTTGTAGGCATCGGTGATGTGCACTTGACAACAGAGCTTGGTGAGAAGCTCGTTCTCAAGGATGTGCGACATGTACCGAGTTTGTGCTACAACTTGGTTTCGGTAGGGAGGCTGGCGGATGATGGTTGTCGCAGTTTGTTTGGGGACAAAGATTGGATGCTTACGAAGGGTTCCCAACAGCTGGCTCGAGGAGATTTATTTTTGGCATATACAGGCTCAACCCGTTGAGTTGTACAGACATGCCACAGACATCGGATGGAGGCTCGAGGGGTATTCGACAGGAGTTGGATCGTCGGAAACTTGCTGATGAGGGACTTCGAGATACTTTGAGGATTATGGAGGATTCGATTCGTCGAGACAAAGCGACGAATGGTGATGAGCCAAAGATTGAGGGTCAGTACGTCGGTCCCATGACAGCTGATCGGTCTCCAGATAGGGGTTGTTTCACGGATCTGATTTTGGCGACGGATGGTTTGCCAAAGCTTCACGGAGCGACATTGGTTTCAGCAGTTTGAGGCCAGGAAGGAGATCAATGTTTGCAGCAAACTCAATTTGAGGCGAGATCATCTTTCACACAGTTCAGGGAGAGCTGTGGGTCATCGACGATATGCACAGTGCGTGATGTTCTGCTCGAGAACGCATATGTATGGGAGAGCTTCACGTTCCGACACGAAGGTGGGCATATTCAGGAGTTCGAATCTCGGGAGAATCGTACCGTCCACTTGGTTGGACCAGCCAAGGGTGAAGAATCTCGTCAGAACGTTAATACGTTTCGGTGAAAGACGAAAGTCGGGGACAGGCAGCCAAGACTCACGGTGAGGCTGATAGTCAGGGACTTTGGTCTCAACCGTGTCATTGATGTCGGCATGATCCCAGTGGTACAGAAGGTGCTACGCATACCAGGCTATATATATATTAAAAAAAATTCTCGATCATTCAATACTGCTTACTAATCCTCAAAATCTTAACACAAAATCTATCATATGTGCTATGTCCTTAATTACAAAGATAGTCACAAAGTAATGTGATTGGCCTATGGGGTATATCTAGTACTATCCGTTTATCAAACTTATATCAAGCACGAACGTTCGTCTTTCCGAAAGAGAAAAAGACAGAAAACAATAATAAAGAGTTTGAGGAGGTGATAGAATGTAAGTATGTGGTTCAAGGCGATTAAAGAATTTAAAAGGGAGTTGTCAATGCAGTTGTGGATTGAAATCTTATTTTTGGTAAATTCTTATTCGCATGCTCATATCAGTACAGTTATGTAACCGATACAATATGTTCTGACCTGTCTAGAGGGCAAGTATATTTGTCTAACAAGCTAAGTCGACTATATCTCAATCCATGTAAAGTAGTCATGCGAAGAGCGAACCCAGTGCAATAAGGTTGATCAGACCATAATACACTGATTCTAATAAGACAATGTATTAGTGTGGGCCCCCAATAATACATATGTCATGAACAAGCTCAATAAAGAATAAGCTTGCAAAACTAGGCTGTAATAGCAACATGAGTCAAGATAGTCCAAATAATATAAGTATGTGAGTTTATGATGAATGAAAGTATAATAGTTCAAGTTCATCAAGAATCTAAAACTCGATCGGTGTTTGTGCCTCTACAGTTGCCATGCTAACTTCTTGTCTAAGTGTCTAGTCGACCAAATGGGGGTATGGTCTCTAAAGCTCTACAGTCTGGATAAACAATATCTTCTTATGCTAGCATATAGTTGGGTCATTCAATTACACTTCATTAATGGGTCAAAAAGGACTATGGAGTACTATGTTGTGAGACATGCTACCCAACTTATAAGAATTTCTAATACTATAACTGCCTTAAGGGGATTCTACAAAATAACCTTGTTCTTGTAAATAAAGTAGAAACTCTTGTTGGAAAATACGAGAAAAAGATCTTAGTACTTATTAGGGTATCCTATTTTATTATAAAACTTCATAGGTAATGGTCATCTTAAGTCTTAATCATAGTGCTTATAGAACAAAAGTGTTGATATTAAGAATGGAGAAGTAACTGGCTCTCAAGTGGAAGAGGACATAACCTGTATTGACATATGTGGAACAAATTACTTGATTTGAAACTAAAGGATAATCAAAAAGTCATAATCTAAATGAACAATTCAAACTATCAAGTTCTAATTACTAAGCACAAAAATTTTAAATTCAAGATTAACAAACTACAATCCTACTAAACTATATATCCTAACATAAAAGGAATCACTAGGCCTATCATTACAAGGGTAAGGTGTCACGATTTGAAATATGAAAGAAATTTTTAGTCATCACACAAATAGCGAGCGTTAAGATTTTGAAGAAACAAGATATAAAAGTAAATAGAGAGACTCTTGATAATATCATAGTTTTCTAAGGGTAGGTGGTATGCTAGTCTCTATGTTCGAGGTATGATCAAGAAAAATGTTCTAATCATTCAATAGGTTTTAATTGGGTAAAGATCTATGGCGATTGATCTATGGCGGAGGGAGGGATTAACTCAAGATGGGAAAGTATATAGATAGTTGGATGAGATGGCACAGTCGGTGACTCATGGAGACTCAAGTATGACTCAGTGATGATTATAGATTCTAGGGGATCTACTAAGCTGAAGGTAGGGTACCATTGTTCTTACTAAGGTATTGGTTCATTCCTCTTGGTTTTCTAAGGTACTGCTCTGCTAATATCAAGACAAGAATCTAAATTTATAGTCCTCTTATATTATCTCACTATGAAAGTTAGCTTTAGTCATAATATTCAACCTTGGATTTCTATTGGTTCCACAATACTAGGGTCAAACAATATGGTCAAATTTCTAACTAACCCTAGTAGTGTCTATACTACTCTCAAGTCATTCCTAAATATATCAAGGGATAATGGTCAATTAATTTACAGGTGTTGGATACTAAGGTTCATAAGGTATGCTAAACTTTTGGGAGCTGCCAATATTCTAATTTGTTTTTCTTAGTAGGTATGATATCATAATTATCTTCTACCAACAAGGATTCCTATATTCTGGCAGGAGGCTATACTCAATGAACTATTAGGAAAATACATTAAATAGGAAGAGGTGAGAAAACAAGGATACCGATGTCAAGAGAATTAAGCGAGTACAATTTTGAAGGTCAAAGAAGGTAGGTGAGTTCAAGAATTCAGAACAAAAATAAAGGGAGAAGTCAAATATGTGGATGAGATCCTATACTCTAATCCTATTTGCAAGCTTGCTCGGTACAGTAACGTAACCGAGTCAATATACTCTCGACCTGCATGTGCCACCACTAAAAACATGTCACACTCCAGTCCCAACATACGTAGGACTAGGAATACGTAAGCATGCCAGCCGTATGTACATGGCAACTCCAATATATGAAAATTATACACATACGTACGCTGATTTATGAATAATAATTCATAAGTGGTATATAACTTCACAAGTCATAGGCAATACTAATCTCATCCACAAAACCAAATAGAAATATAAAACCCAATATGGCAATGTACCAAGTAGGAAATAGTCGAGAAGAACTAGTAGTCGGGTGGAGACAAATCCACTACCAACTAGGATATAAGAAAGATAACAAAATAAGTACATCATCTAGTGATCAAGAAGCTCTAAGGGAGGACCTCCTCGAAAGAGAAAGAAGTAGCCAGGTCTGATCCGTGCTCCTGCAAATAATCATGATCTTCTATACCTGGAAAGGGTGCCAGGTCCTAAGAGGGACATAACAAGTATACAATAAATCGACATGCATAAAAGTAAAGCAATAAACAATAAATAGGGTAACTAAACCACCTATGTGATATGCACTCGAGACATCTCTAATGGCGCATGAGGGGGGAGAAATAGAAGAATAGTCGTCCCACCAGGCGTTCCGCAGAACTCAGGGGTACACGATATACACCATTAGAAACAGAAATCCCATACGCTCACTAGTAGATTCTCCTCTCCCGATGTACTATCTGAACCATATACGCGGTACAGACATAATGCAATGACGTCAAATAATATCTAGAAAACTAAATCAATACCAACTACTAACATAATACTCGAACTTTCGTACCGATGATCAGTCGACACGCTAATCCATGTACTCACTCACTCAAACAGTGAACGTGTTTAAAACAGTGTCAGGTCAGAAGATACCATATATCTTTACAATATACTAGGTAAGTCAACTACTTCTAAGACGCGTGCACACAACTAAATAAATAAAAACTAGGCATAATATAAACTGAACAATACAATCAAGCAAGGTGTACTTGCCTTCCAAGCCAAAATGCGAGCACAACAAATCTGGTCCGGAGCTATCCACAGGAACGTCTCGAACACCTACCAATTAATTATTACACTAATTATATTCTTATTCTCTAGTCAAATTAAGTTATTATCTAGTTATTCATCCTACGTTGGTTGCACATGCAAGTAACTACACGCTAAAATATTACTAACAATTATATATTGCCAAAAAATATTTTTAAATCATTAATTAATAAAAACTATTAATTATAGAATTTTATTATAAAATAGGGTTTTTAGTTATAGGGTCATCTCCTATAAATTTTATGAGTCCAAAACTAAGTAGAAATCAAAACTAGGTCATAACGGATTACCTACTAGTCAATAAAAATTAATTTTGACAAATAATTAAATTTGGAATAAATACTCATAAATCAGTTAAAACATAATAATATAATTTTAAATTCTAAAAATATGGGTTTTTGGTCGGGTTTAAGTCTAAAACTGTCGGGGTAAAGTTTTGTCAAAACTAGGTCAACTTCCTACATAAAACACATAAAATTCTAATTTTTATAAATAGAAATAAAATCTGAATAAATATGATAAAATTAGTAATAAATACAATAAATACTAATTTTTTTATCCATACAAAAATAATTAGGGTTTTTTACCATCTACAAGTTGATCCTATTAGGGTTGGCAACCAAACTCGCTAGTATGCATGCCAAGGGGTGGTACATAGATGTTGTAACAATATAATCATTAAATAATATAATTTTGATATATATTTTTTGAAAAATAATACTTCATCAAGAAAATTTTAGGGTTTTCTATCTATGATCAAGTCCTAACAAGGTCCAAGGGTCTCCAACATACATACATCAAAACTAGGTCAAAACTACCCATAAAATATGTTCAAAACTTTAATTTAATACGATTTAATAAATCTAGAATTATTTATTAAAAATGAATATATTCCATATTATTAACATCTATATGAATATATTAACAAGAATTAAAGAGGGTTTTGAAAGAGGTTTCATGCATGCACAAAAATTTTGGGTTGAACATCAAAATTAGGGTTCATGGGTTGCATGAGTTCTTCAATCATAAATTAATAGAGTTTATCAAATATTCCACACATATATACAAATCTATATAAATATATAACAAGAAGATATTGAAGAAGGAATGAGAGAAGGATTAAAGAAACTTACTAGAAGAAGAAGAAGAGAATTGCTAGGGTTCTTGGATGGAAGAAATGGTTGTGGGTGTCCACGTGAAGGGGGGGGGGGTCGGCCTTGGTGGTGATGGTGGCGGCTAGGGTTCTTGGAGGAGGGAAAAAATTAGGGTTTTGAAGGAGAATTTAAATTAGAATTTTTAGAAGAGAGAATCGGTTTATATATATATATATATATATATATATATATATATATATATATGGAGAGAAGTGAGAGGGAGAGATTCGGCTAAGGGAGGGTGCGGGTTTGTGAAGAGGGGTAGGATTATGATTGGGTAGTTAGTTTGTTAGGATATTTTCTAATTATGTTGTTAGTTATTAAAAGTTAACAACTAATTAAATAATTAATTAACGACAAAGATTTGATTTGATTCTATGGGATTAAAAATAGTAATAAATAATAAATAAATCCTACAAAAGAGGAAAGTGGCCTAATTTGGCATGGAGGAATTATGTGTTGCTTATTTTATGAAGGTTAGATTGAAAAATAACCATAAATAAATTATATATATAGAAATATCTAAATATTAAATACAATAAACTATGGTTGTTACACTAGTGCTATACTAATGTTGAATGATCGAATTCTGAGTCACGAAAAGATTCTACAAGTCGTGTCTCCCGTATAGGCTACTTCCTACTAAGGACGTTGTAGGTTTTGGGGTCGTCCTATATCATTAGTATCCAAACTACGGTGAAGTATCCTAATAAAATAATTAAATTTTAATTTATTTAAAAATAACCGAAAATAAATAAAATAAATATAAAATACACACAAAATACCTATTTTGGGTGAGGGATATTACACTGGTCTGTGGATAGATGCCAGGGCATGAGTAGGTATACCTGTGCTTGTATGGGCATAGTAGGTGATGTTACCCCCGGAGGTGGTTGGAGTTGATGCCTCAGAGGTATTGGCTCCACTGTCGCTGGCTCCACGCATCATGCTTCTCCATATCTCTATCATTTTCCTCTCACTAGGGGTCATATCGGATGACTGACACTCACTTTCCTCTTCTATCAGGTTTGCCTTGTACCCTCCAGAATAATTACTTCTACCACCCGCATAGCCTCCTTTGCTACCCCTACGTCCTCCACGGCTGCGTCCGTGGCCGCTGGACTGGCCTCTCATGGGTTTCGTACCGAATATGATAAAGTGTCAAGGGTCTCCACAGTTGTAGCAACCTCCCCCTCCGGAATGGTTTGGGTTAAAAACTGCTATAGCTGATTTTGCCCCTGGAGATCTAGTGGTGCTAGGCATCAGCTTCAGTCGTGTCTCTTCTTGTGCCATAGCAGCTATGGTCTCCTCCAGTGATGGCAGCATGGGTTTTGCAAGTAGGATATTCCTCATCTGCTCGAATGCTGGGTTGAGTCCCTTCAGGAACTTTATCATTCTTTGTCGCGAGATATACTACATGAACTTCTGATAATATTTCGCAAATGCTGGTTCCACTTGCTCATCCTCCATGCCAATGGGATAATAGTGGTCGAGATCTGACCAATACTTCTTCAGCAGGGCAGCATATTCAGAAATGGTGTGATCTTCTTGGACAACCTTATCAAGTTTATCCTATAATTGGAAGACCCCATAGGGTTGCCCGTCCCTGAGTATATATCTCTCAGCGTCATCCAAATATCACTAGCACTCTCCATTGCTTCCACATTTCCTGACACTTGGTCCGTCAATGATGCTGTCAGCCATCCAGCTGCAACATTGTTGACGATTTCCCATATAGCAAACTCCCGTGATGAGTGATCTTTAGATGCCTTGGTTTGGCCATTCATATAGCCCACCAAGCCCCTTGCCTTCAGAGTTCACATTGCTTGATGCGACCACTTCAAGTAGTTGAAAGTACTCTCCAACTTTACCTCCAGTTTCTCAATCTTTTTTATTTTGTATGGGCCATGATCCACATCTGCATGTGCAATATGGGAGCTAGTCGCGATTAGCCTCCTGGAGAAGAGATCGTCCACCAAAGCCTTCATCTCTTGGGCAGCCAGCTTGCCATAGATCGTCTCCGTCGTCTTCTTCTTCTCCTCTTCCATCAACAAGGTGGTGGCGGATCTAGATCTTGATCGACGTCATCTCCACGTCTACTATTCTTTCTTCAAAGGCAGCGGTGTCCTTGAGAGCCACTGCTCATGTCCCGTGCATTGCTGTGACCAGTGGCCGCATAGCCCGATGAGAAGAATAAGGCCAACAGAGCTTCTGATAAACTTGTAGTCTACCCTCTGTTGGCCAAAAAGTTATAATCGAGATTTGGAAGCTTCAACAAACAAGTTTGCCTTCCAGAATCGCGATTCCAACGAAGATGAATGAACAATGCCAACAGAGCTTCTGATAAACTTTACAGTCTACCCTCTGTCGGTCCAAAAGTTGTAATCGAGATATAGAAGATTTAGCAAACAAGTTTGTCTTCCAGAATCTCGATTCTAACAAAGCAGAAGGAGAAGAAGGAGGGGAGGGGGGACGGGCGGCAGTTAGGAAGGGAGGGGGCGAAGATGAGAGGGCGGCGGACGACTGTGGAGACGATCGAGAGGGGGGCAGAGGTGAGAGGTCGGCGATTGGGGGGCTGTAGGCGGCTAGGGTTAGGGTTAGGAGAAACCTGACTCTGATACCAAGAAGATTTTAGTAGAATACTTGACTTCATTTTATTGATGGGTGGGACTACATATATATAGGAGAGGCTAACACCCTTTCTATACTATTCTACTAGATGTGGGACAAAACACCCACTAATACTTGTTTGTGGTATTAAATGAAAGAATGAAAGTGTATTTCAATGACGGGGTTTGTGCGAAACTCGCGCCCTTTGGTTTACAAACAAACTTGTACAATGTAATCCTATACGAGGATGTGGGAGTACAATTTATTTAATCTGGATATAAATTGCTATAGGTGTCTGATCTGCGGTCGATCACTTTAGCCCTTGGACCACGCGATGTTGAAGAAGTGCCATGGAAGACAGGTAGCAGCTTCGAAGGTTGTAGGAGAGGGTGGATGCACGATGCCGAAGTCGTCGATCCCCGCTCTTTGACTGAGCTCCGGGCTCTCTCTCTCTCTCTCTCTCTCTCTCTCTCTCTCTCTCTACTCCTCCTTGTTCGATCTTCTCCAATTGTCGACCTTGGATCTGATATTGGTACTCTTGACCAAATTTTCCGACCTTGTTCCCCATTGACAGGGGCCTCTATTTATAGAGTCTTTGGTGACAGTGACCACTCCGTTGGTGTAGCAACCGAGGAGTGGAAAGTACAGCACCCTTTTACACAACGGTTAAAGTAACCAATGCCTACGTATAGATGATCTTTTGACTGAGTGGGTGACGTGGGTCCAACTAAGGGGACACAATACGTACGGTTGCTACTAAGATCACGGCATAAAAGCCACGTGGGTAGGTATCCATTGTGTAGAAGAGGTTGGCGTAGAAGCCAAATGTCCGTCACCATAGCATAGAAGCCAAGTAGGCATAAAAGTCGAACAGGTATAGAAGCCGAGTAGGCATGGAAGCCGAGCAGGCATAGAAGCCGAACAGTCGTAGAGACTGAGTGGTCGTAGAGACTGAGTAGGCGTGAAAGCCGAGTGAGCACAGATCCTGAAAGGGCGTAGAAGCCGCTGCATATCGTGCCAGAATGGGCGTAGAAGCCGCTTGAGCACAGATCCTGAATGGGCGTAGAAGCCGCTGCATATCGTGCCAGAATGGGCGTAGAAGCCGCTTGAGCACAGATCCTGAATGGGCGTAGAAGCCGCTGCATACCGTGCTGATGTGGATGCCTTAGCCGAAATTACGGCTTTTGAAGATATAACAAAATCTCTTGCAGAGATTTGCCATCATCTTATGCATTAAATGCGGAGGCGTATTTCGAAGGTCTGCAGGCCTTCTGTGCACCCGTCGCAGAGACGTGTCTTGAGAGAAACTGTCACCGCTCTGTGCAATTAGACGTGGAGACGTGCCTCGAATCCCGTACGAAGTGCAGCTTTTGACGTGGCAGGCGGTTTGTCTGCTGCGGAGCATAAAATAGCTCACGTTTGCCAGTGTAAAAAAGGGCAGCGTATTCCCTTGTATGCAAAAGAGCGGTTTATGCTGAGGGGACTCCAGTAAACGACGGTTTGGTGATGTTTTACCAAATTCTCTGCATTAAATGGTGAGATCCGCCATCATACTGTGGGACACGTCCCGAGAGGTCTGCCATCGTTTTCAGCCGTCGTCTGGGTAGCCGTGCATCACCTTTTGTCAGGAGTCAGAGGTCAGATTCACTGCGTGACTTGACAGGTTTATTTCGGGGAAGATGAAGCGTTCCTCGTACGTTATAACGCTGCTTTGAGAGTGGATGAGTTTTACGCCATGGAGGCGATGAAGAACTCTGTTCACGCTGGAGCGGCCTGGACGTACTGCACTTATGCGGATGGTCCTTTGAGCTTTATTCTTCACGCTGTATTTTAGCGGAGAAAACTCTGTTGTACGCCTGATGGCTCTGAAGGCCTCTGCTTACGCTGCCCTGTATCAAGAGGCTGCGTAGCTCTTTCCAGCGTATTTTTCATGCTTCTACAAGACCCCCTTCAGAGCTTTTAAATTCCTTGGAATTTGAAACGCTTTGAACGAAGCATGAACGGCCCCTCCTAACTCAAAATGTTTCTGAATGGAGCATTAAAACGGTCGGTACAGACTTTATGGCGGATTTATGGGGGACCGCTGTGATCTCTTTTGCCTATAAAAGGCTGGGGGAGTTAGCCTGTTCTCCCCACATCTTCATCACCACGCAGAGATGATCACCAGAGTTCGCCGGGTCGATTTGAGAAAGAAGGAGATCATGTTCTTCCAGCGTATAAGGAGCCAAAAAAGACGGCATCTTCGAGCAAGTGTCCACTGCAACGATGGATCATGGAAGGATATCTTAGCCTCCCTTGCTCGGGATAATCAGCAACTTTGTATGGCGTTGCCCCAGGAGAGAGGAAGGGTCGTATTTGACCACGCAGCTTGCAAGCTGTATCTCTTCTCCTTAGATCCCCGCGGACGAGATTAGACAAACCGTAATCTATCGTCCCCGATCGAGCTGGGTGGAAGACCCCTCAGCTGGATCGGCCATAAAGAATGGAGGATCTTCTTGTTCATTACTGTGGAAGTAAATAAACCGCCATGGAAGAAGAGGAAAACCTTCACCGGTGCGAGAACCTGTCCGAACAGATTCAGGGTACGGTTTTCCGACGACGATGACAAGGAAGCCCTTTGTAGACGGGATTTCCCTCATATGTAATCATGAAAATAAAAATAAAACCCTTTTAGATTGGATTTCCCTTATATGTAATCATGATTTTGATTTTTTAATAAAATCGTCTTTCTTCTCCATATGATCATCTTGCCATACGTTGCTGTGAAGTCTGAATATGTACAGCTTCAACACGTCTGAATCTGTACGCCGACTCTGTAGAAAGAGTGCTAGGTCCTGTCCTTTATGCATAGCGAGTAGTCCATAGAACGCTGTAGAGCATTTTAAACATTTTAGAACTGTCCTGTTGCTAGGACTGAGGAATCGCGTAGAGCTCTGAACTTCTGGTGAACAAATTTTTTTGTTCAGTCTTTGTCTTCAAGAGTGACTTCTCGAAAATCCCTTGGAACAAGGTCGAGGAATGGCTGTCAAAACTGAGTTGCCATCTTTTGATAGACGAGATATTCAGACTGGAGTCTGGATGAACCTCCAATTGACCCGAGAAGAGTAATTTCTCAATGTTTGAACTCTTGTATATTTCGGGTACTTGGGATATGTTGAGGCCAAGGAGGAGTATCTTCTGTGTGAACTCCTGTAATTGACCGTCTTGGGGACTGTTCGAATATACGGAAGTCGTGGAGCGAGAAATCATCAGTCTGTAGCCTCCGGGCGTAAAATACCGTCGAGCTTGAAATCGTAGACTTGTAGTTCCTGTGCGTGAAGTCATGGGTTTGTGGCCTCTCGAGCATAAAAGCTACTGAGCACAAAGGCATCCGGGCCAAAAACCTGACTTGTAGCTGTCGAACGTAAAGTTGTAGATTCGTAGCCGTCGAGCGTAGGAAGCTCCTTTAGCGTAGAACTGTTTATCTGTAGCTCCTGAAAAGAAAATTTCTTCGAGCGTGAAGTCTTGCGGATATGTTGCTTCTGAGCGTAAACTGAGCGCTACCGAGCGTGAGATCATCTATTTGGTATCTGCTGAGCGTAAAGTCGTAGATTTGTGGCCTCTCGAGCGTAAAAGCTACTGAGCATAAAGGCATCCGGGCGTAAAATCATAGACTTATAGCTTGCGAGCGTAAAACCGTAGATCTGTTGCTGTCGAGCGTAGAAAGCTCCTTCAGCGTAGGACCTGCTGAACCGTCTTTGCACGAAAAACTTTTCGAATTTGCTGACTGTCCGTCTTTCAAGGTTAGTGGACTGACGTGGCATCCAATCATAACCCATTATTTAATTTTGCGAGATTTGGTTAGGGTCTCGAGGAGTCCGTCTGAGGATTCGAGGAGTCGGCCCGAACTCTATATATATCCCAAGTTTTCTGAGAGAGAAACTTTTTATCCGTCTTCTGCGAAAGAGAGCTTTCGACTGTTCGAGTTTTTCTTCGTTCTCTCTCCGAGCATCTCGAGTCTTCAGAAAATAGCGTCGAAACAGACCTCCTCCGCCAAGGGAAAGGGTATAGGTTCCTCTTCTCATTCTTCCGCCCCAGCGAGGGAGTCTTTGGTCGGTCAAGGCGAACTTCCTTCTAAGCGAAGTGTCCTGCCGACGAGCAGTGCACCCGGTCTTAGAGGTAAAGCCTTCGGGGTGACAAAAACGACGAAAAATCCTTCGCACACGTTGAACGTGACCGCGCTAGGTCGTCTTCTGTGCTGATAGCCTCTTCTTGAGGAAGATGATGCACGGAGGCATTTTCATCTTTTACGCCCACATTTCTAATGTGTCAGCGTAAAGACTCCATATTTTCGTAGTTCTGAGCGTAAAAGCTCTGGCTACCAAAAATTGGGGTATATCGTAAAATTTGAATTTTACGCTTGTGGGGGGACCTCCGGCGTAAAATTGCCAGATTTGCACAATCCTGCGTAGAGCACAGACTGTTGTTTCTTTCGGTCCGTATGTTCGTGCAAGACTTGTGATGACGTATTTTCCTTGCACTTTTGTAGTTGACTTGGGTGAGTCTCCACTGGCAGAGGTGATGGGCTCCGCTGCTGGGATGCTGCACTCGAACTACCTGGAGGATCTGTCCCACGTGGCATTCCCTATCTCCGGACCCCAGTACCCTGAAGGAAGAAGGATCTTAATATCGGCTCAGGGCGAGCGAATGCTGCTGAGCATGATCAACGGGGAGCCTCTGACTTATGTAGACGGGGAGCCGTACGTAAAGCCGGCTTTCCTTTTTGGGGACATAATCAACAAACAGTCCCAGACGAAGCCTAAGAGGGAGCCCTGGGTCTTCCCAGCCGGGAATTTGGTTTTGTACCTCCCAACGATGCCGAGGGATTATCCCATCTCGGCCTTCTTCCACGCGACGCATCCTAGGAAGATGTCGTGGACGCTGACTCCTGATCTTCACGGCAAGCCGGGAAAGATTTTTCATCTGAAAGGAGCTGACCAGGGGTCATTCGTCAGTCGCCCCTCCGGCGTTGTGACGTTGTTCAGAGGACTGTGCCCGGGCAGTGTTCCAAGTGAAGATAGCTTGGTGATCCAACCGGTCCAATTGCCGACCTTCTGCAACGACTTCATGGGTCGAGGTGGGGTATATCCCAAGGAGAATCCTCGGTGCAATGGGTGGATCGCCCCAACGAACTCCTGATGGAGATGCCTAGTTGACTGGGCCTTGACGCACTTCCGGAGAGAGTTGGAGGGCATTGGACTATATGCCGCTGTGAGTGCGACGAGCGTCGGGTTGCCTCCGAACCCTAATTTGTTCCTGGCGCTGATGGAGCGGTACATTCTGCTCACCGGGACCTTTGCCACTCCACTGGGAGAGTTGGGATTGGCGCTCCACGAGATGGCAGTTGTCTCGAGACTGCCGATGGGGGATACTCCATATGAAGAGTATGTTCCCACCAACCGGGAGTTGGGGGATTTGGACCCTCGGGTGGCGGAAGTATATCAGGAGCTGATGTGTCAATACTTCGCGTGCACCGCCTTTTATAACGAGCCTTCTGATTTGGCTCATACCACCAAGTGGATGTCCTACCTCTTCTTCCACCGAGCCAGGGCCGCCAGGTCGAAGAAAGCCTCGGGTGGCAAGAATGAGCCCGTGAACTGTTTGGGCGTGCTTAGTGCCCAGGTTGTGGAGACTCTTATGGAGGAGGCTGAAGCTCCGGATCAGATTCTTGTCGAGGGGGTAGGAAAGTACCCGGAAGGCACTAAGGCCTGTAGTTACTTTAGGCGCTGTCGCAGGCCTTTGTCTAAGGAAGCCCAGCTGGCTGATTTCCTCTCCATATGGCTGCGCCGAGTAGTGGTGCCAGGTACCGCGTCCGCGGACCGTATTCACCGGAATATCCTGTGGCCGGTAGTGCGCCTGGTATTTGGGGCAAGACTGGGCTTGCTTCCTGCCATGGTGTGCCGTATACAGGCTGGCTTGAGAGCCATAACTGACGGGTTGCTCGTCGACGAAGCTCGACGTGAGAGTTTTCCCAGGGTGGAATTACCATACCTATACTTGATGGGATGGTTGATTGTCCACAATCCCCGGGTGATGTCTCCTGGGTCCGGTAGCAGCTCGGGGGGTATATTCTTTCTGAATTACAAGGATTCCTCCTGGAATGTGAGCACAGTTTTAGACTGCCGGCTGGTGTTGAACCTCAGCTACGGTTGGAAGCTCCTCTGTACTGCTCCCCCCGTGCATCACAATCAATCAGGGGTGCGGCTTGAGGATTCAGGTGGAGAGAAGACCGACCTTTCCCCGGAAGCTTTTAACTGGTTGGTCTGTATTAGACCCTCCCATCTGCTGTACAGGAGCGAAGATCACTGCTTCTTTGAGCCCTACTTGCCTAGTCGGTTCGCCAGGCAGTTTGGGTACGATCAGTTGCATGTGGGCAATGCCGTTACCAGCTTTAGGTCCAGGGGCGGACTCATTGATGGAGCTAGAGGGTGGCGATATTTCATCATGGGTTGTACGAGGGCAACCTTCATTGTGCCGGTCGTTACAACCTCTACGGAGCTTCGTATTCTCTATTCTTACGCCCAGTTTTACGTGGCGATTAACACCTTCCATCGTGATTTCGACGCGCGTGGAAGATTCCGGGTGCCTTCTCCCAAGCCTGGGGGAAGAGTTGACGTCCCTTCGGTTTCTTCGGACGAAGGTGAGGAGTCTGGTACTCCGGACGAGCCTCTGGTGTCGGTGCCGAGGTACGAAGTGCCTCTGCCTGCGGGGGCTTTGGTAGTCCCTTCTGGGAAGCGACGGGCTTCTGCTCTGAAGGAAGTTTCTCTTCGCAAGAGGAGGAAGGAGACGGTTGCTCGTCCTCTCCGCATTCCTGGTATTGCGGCTCCTGGGAGTGAGCCTGCCTCTCCCTACATCGGGGATGATTCTTTGGCTGGAGGTTCCTCGCCTTCTAGAGAGGGACCTCCTACAGTTCCGGTCGTCGATGCCGGAGAATCCTCGTTAGAGGTGGCTGTGGCGGCTACTACTCCTGGTAGCAGAGCGAGATTGCCTGTGTGGCCGAGGCAGATGGGAGAATCTTTCCCGAGGCCAGCAGCCGGCATGACTCCTGCCGCGTCAGTGAGCGCGTCTGGCGAGATTTTGGCCGATGAACTTCGACCACTTCTTGGTGGAGGCCTGACAGAACTTTCGGCGATGTTGGTCGGCCCACCTCCTTCTCCAGGTATGACGATTCGCATTGCGTCATTAAGGCGTGATTTAGCTATATCGACTGCAGATGCGTCGTATATGCCGTTGGCTCCGGGTAAATGTCGTCTTTATGCCTCCCTTCAGAAAGATTGTCATCATACTGATATTGACTTTCTCGTCTTCTTCTCAGGGGATAGCGCCCACGGGGAGTATAGCGTTGAAGCGCATTCTGGTTCCGCTCGGGCTTCTGACGAGGAGGCGTTCGACTTTGATGAGGAAGTGGCTTCGGGGGCCAGTACGCCCGGAGTAGCTTCGTTACCTCGAGAGGAGGATGAACACGTCGTCGTGACCTTGCCTCTTGTGAGTGTGGCGACGACTTCGACCGCCGTTACCGTACCTTCTTCGATTGCGCCATGTGTCGATGCGACGGCTGTGGCCACCTCGTCTGCAATCATCCCTGGAGAGGGACTTGCTGACATTGCGGGCGCTCCCGGCGTTCAGTCGGATCTAGTTGCGTTGACCGAGCAACATACCAGCCTTTTCTACACCGGTTTGAGAACGATGGTATCAATGGTGTTAGCGAAGAGTCTGGATTTTGAGCGCCTGAGGAAGACTTCTCTCGCTTCGATCAGGGTCATCAGGGAGCTCGGTGATCCCGGGGTAGTTGACGCCCTGGAGGCGGTGGTTAATGGGTTAGAGCAACCTATTAACGAATATTTGCGGCTGACTCGGGGCCTCGATGCTGATATTCAGGCTCGGTTTGACCTCATGACTGCGCGGCTTGCTACGAAGCTGGAAAGCCTAGACAACTCTATCTAGAAGCATAAGCTGGAGGTGGATAGGAGAAAAGTTGTCGTGGAAGAGGCTCTTGCTGTTGAGACGCAGTGTCGTTCTGAGCATGAAGGGAATGCAGCGAGGGTCTCCATGCTGAAGGAAGAACTCGCTCGGACAGAGGAGTGGGCTTCCCAGTCGTTGGCGGGTCTGGAGGTAGCGTTTGGCCGACTGAGCACAGCGCGACGGGAGTTGGACTGTGCAGAAGCTGCTCGCGCGGGCTGTCTTCGGGCAAAGGCTGATCTGACCCTCACGGACACTCCCGAGGCACGGCTGGAGCAGGCTCGTACCGACGCCTTGGTTCTTAGGAATGAGAGGATAGCTGCGCTGGAGCGGCTGATTCACAATCTGACTCACCCGCCATCATGATGTATCCTTTCCCCTTTTTGCTTGCCCAGATGTAATTCTGCCTCCCTCTCGGGAATAAATAAAGGCGACTCTTTTCTGACTTTTGTGGACCCATCATTTTGGAATGTAAATGACAGGTTTTGGTGAGAGTGATATCAGAGGTAGTATGGACATGATAGACTCCCGATAAACTTCTTAGCAGGACACATCTATTCAGAGGTCATACGGACATGATAGAGCGTAACCCTACCAATTGCATTTTGGAAGTAGTTTTGTCAGAATCGAGATCCTTGCTATGTCCCACCCGAGCAGGGGAGATTAAGCATAGTACCTTTTCAGGAATTTGCCGTTGATAGGAGCCATTAACAGGTCTCCATTAGGCTGGGCTATCCTGTAGGCGCCGTTCGAGAACGTTGTCTCGATCACATAAGGGTCTTCCCACTTGGGCTGGAATTTGCCTTTACTTCTGTGGGTAAGAATCATCGGCCTTCTTACGGCTAGAACTAGCTCGCCGACCTTGAACACTCTTTCCTTCACTTTATAATTAAAAGTTTTGGAAATACGTGCTTGGTAGAGCATGATGCGCTGTTGAGCTTGTAGGCGTTTCTCGTCTAATCCTTCAAGCTCTTGGAGCCTTAACAGGTCATTCTTTTCTCGAGTCAACTCACTAGTCACTGCTATCCTGAGCGACGGGATCTGGATTTCGATGGAAAGAACTGCCTCGCTCCCGTAGACCAGTGAAAAGGGGGTACAACCTGTAGGTGTCCGTACCGTTGTGCGGTATGCCCAGAGACATTCGCCCAGCTTCTCGTTCCAGTCTCTTTTGTTTGAAGAGACGAACTTTTTGATAATGGTTTTGTTGAAAGCTTTCGCCAAACCATTAGCAGCTGGATAATATGCCGTAGAGGCAATATTATGTATTCGACTTTTATCGCAAAATCGATGAAACGCTTGGCTGATGAACTGAGGCCCATTGTCATGGATTATCCTTCGAGGAATCCCAAAGCGATAAATGACGTGGTGCTTGATGAAGCTGATCACGTCAGACGCTTTTACCTCAGCCAGAGGGATCGCCTCTGCCCATTTGGAGAAGTAATCCGTGATGGCCAGTATGAACCGGTGGCCTCTGGAGGAAGACGGGTGAATGGGACCGACGATATCCATACCCCATGCTTCGAAGGGCCAGGATGCGACCGTAGGATGTAGATATTTAGACGGTTGGTGTATGAAGTCTGCATGAACCTGACAGGCTCTGCATTATCTTGCATAGCTGATCGCGTCTGTGATCATAGTGGGCCAGTAGTAGCCCATTCTCCTGATACGATCATGTAGCTTAGGACCGGGCTGATGCGCTCCGCATACGTCGTCGTGAGCTTCTCGGATAATCTGCTGTGCTTCGTCGTCTGAGAGACATCTTAATAGCAGTCCGTCGTAGGTCCGACGATATAGGCAGTGTGAAGATGCATCGAAATAGAAGCGTAATGATCGTCTCTTGACGGATACTGCTTTTTTGGCGTCCTCTGGCAGGATTCCGTATGCGACAAAATCTATGAAGGGACTTCTCCAGTCTCTTCCGGGGGGATCTGTGTTCACAGCGTGGCTGCGTTCTATGTGAAGGTTGTTCCTCACGCAGAATAAATCTCTGTTAAGAAGGATCACCGAATCTTGCCTTCTTATAGGGGTAACTAAGTCCGCAGCTAGACTGGCCAGGGCATCAGCTTCCAGATTCTGAGATCGAGGTACATGCTCTAGGAAGAACCCTTTGAACGTCATGGCTATCTCGATTGTCGCTCGGTGATAGGGGATGAGGTCTGGATTCCGGACTTCGTATATTCTTCTGACTTGATTGACGATAAGCAGAGAATCACCGAAAGCTTCCAGGGATTCGACCCCCAGCTCTTCAGCGACTTAGAGCCCGATCAACAGGGCGTTGTATTCCGCCACATTGTTGGAGCATAGTTCATTAAGAGAGTATGCCCGGTAGATGACGAGTTTGTCAGGAGTGACCAGGACGATTCCTACCCCTGAAACCACGTTTCCCTGGGGACCAGTCCTGGAGGCGCTGTCAAAGAACAGTTGCCATGTGTCACTTTTCATTGCGGAATTATACTCTGCAACTTCGTCGGGAATGTCTTCGTATAACTTGGAGGCCTCCGGGATCGGATGAGCAGCCAGGAAGTCGGCCAGCGCTTGGCCTTTGATGGACTTCTGCGGGATGTACACCATGTCATATGGTGTTAACAGCATCGCCCAGGTTGCGAGTCGAGAATTAAGAATACTCGGCCTGCTCATCAGTACTCGAAGAGGGTTGATCCTGGAGATGATATGAATAGTCTGGCCGGTGACGTAGTGCCGCGTCTTTTGGATAGCGAACATCAGAGCCAGACATTCTTTCTCCACTGGGTTGTACCAGTGTTCGGCTCCGACCATCATCCTGCTGAGGTAGTAGATAGCCTGCTCATGCCCCACGTCGTTCTTCTGCGCTAGAAGAGCTCCTAACGAATGATCCATTGCTCGAACGTACAGCAAGAACGGTTTCCCCATGATGGGGGGCACCAGAACTGGCGGACTGGTGAGGTAGCGTTTGATCTCCCCGAATGCTTGCTGACAGGTTTCGTCCTATACGAAGGATACACCTTTCTTCATGAGGTACGAAAAAGGCTGGCATCTTCCTGAGAGGTTGGATATGAACCTCCGGATATAAGCCAGACGGCCTTGAAATCCCCGGAGTTCCCTCAGATTGCGGGGTGGTCGCATTTCTACGATGGCCTGGACTTTGTCAGGGTCCACCTGGATGCCTTTGGCGGTGATAACAAATCCCAGGAATTTGCCACTAGATACGCCCAGGAAGGACTTCGTAGGGTTCATCTTGAGTTGATGTCGGCGCATTAACTCGAATACCGTCCTTAGGTCCTGAATGTGATCATCCTTGAGGCGGCTCTTGACGGCTATGTCGTCTACGTAACATTCTACTATTTTGCGTAAATGTTCATGGAATATGCCGCTCATAGCCCGTTGGTATGTAGCCCCGGCGTTCTTCAATCCGAAGGGCATGACCGTATAGCAATACACTCCCAACAGGGTGCGGAAGGCAGTGTGCTTCTCGTCTTCAGGATGCATCTTGATCTGATTGTATCCTGAGAACCCGTCCATGAAAGACATGCGTTCAAAACCGCAGGTGTTGTCGATCATGATGTCCGTGATGGAAAGAGGAAATTCATCCTTGAGGCAGGCCGCATTCAGATCTCGGTAATCGATGCAGATACGTACCTTCCTATTTTCATGACTGGGACAACGCTGGCGACCCAGTCGGGATGTTGTTCTTTCCGGATGAACCCACAGGCTATCAGCTTTTTGACTTCAGCTTTAATGGCGTCCATCATGTCCGGTCGGAACCGGCGTTGGTGCTGCTTCACAGGCTTTGAGTCAGTCAATATGTTGAGTTTGTGAGTAGCCACCTTCGGGTCTAGGCCCGACATGTCTCCATAATCCCATGCAAAGACGTCGACGTATTCCTTTATCAGCTGTATGATTTCTTCCCTTTTGGCTGGTGGAAGATTGTCACTGATAAATATCGGCTTTGGCGAAAGCTCACCCCCAACATCGATTTGGATAACTTCGTCTTTGGTTGGAGGTTTCCTCTGTTCGAAGCGAAATTCCCACTGTGTATCCATTTGTTGAGCCCAAGAGTCATTCTCAAACAGCTCAGAATCTCGTTCCTCTGCTTCTGAGGGATCTGTCATCACCATATTTGCTGATAGTGCTTGTTCGGGAGCACTAGGTGAGTCAGGGGGTGACGAGCCGTCCCAGGAGGAGGAAAAGATGTCCTCATCCGACGTGGAAGCCGTAAGGGAGGTGGCATACCCTAACCCGAAACGAGTTTGTTGGTAGCGGGGGTCGCCGCGTAGCGGCGTTCGTCTGCCTCTTCCGTAGTTGAGGCCCGGCTTTTGCTTCAAGTCGTAGCCCATGTTTTGCATGATCTTCAGCGCTTGAGGGCTGTTTCGGTGAACCTGCATCTTCCCAGTATCGTCATCGAAAGGATCTTCCTGGATGGCTGGTTGATTGCGCATGCGGCCGAATACTATTGGACACTGACTGCTGCAGGTAGGCAGGATTATGAAGATAGAATCTTCATACGGTCCATACGTTGTGATGACGTTGGATGATGACGCTGCTTCCCAGATATGCGGATGGTAGGAGTTCATAGCTTCCAAGAACTTTCGTGCTATGGGTTCTACCTCGTCACGGGGAGTGGGTTCCTGATTTGGAATCTGAGCATTAATGTACTGGAAAAGAGGATGTTTATTGCCATCTGGAACTCCGTTCCTGGTCGTGTTTACATCGGTCGGCTGCTCGTCGTGCCGAAGGTTGATGACCAAAGGTGGAGGCTTCTGGTTCAGAGTAACCACTGGAGAATTGCTTTCTTTCCCTGAGTTGGATCTGTTCAGGTGAATAGCCATGGGCCCTCTGGCTTTTGGACGAGTGGTTCGTCCTTTCATTTTGATCGACAGCGGTAGTGCGGCAGAGGGTTCTCCTGGCTCCCGGTGGGATTCCTTCTCTGTCTTGCCTGCCACTTCTTTCGTGTGGTCCTGCGAGTACAACACGGCTTTGGAATAGTAGGACTCTACTCCTTTAAATGGGTTTAGGTCGGCCACCTCCGTTTGTACCATTCCTTGGGGGTCTACATATTTAAGACATTGATGTAGAGTTGAAGGAACGATGTTGTGATCGTGGATCCACGGTCTTCCCAGCAAGATGTTGTAGGATACCTCTGAATCGATCACGTAACATGTGGCCACCGATCTGAGGTTGCCAATCTGGATCCTCAGGCGAATCTTCCCCAACGGCTTACTTCTTCCGGCGTTGAATTCCACGATTGTAGTGGAGGTATAAGCCAGTTCGCTGGTAGGAATCCTCAATGGTCTGAGCAGACTGTGCGGGATGATGCTAATCGATGATCCGGATCTATGTGAATCCTATCAACCTCCATGGAACCGACGTACCCGGTGTAATAGAGGGGCCTGTCATGCCTGTTATGTTTTAACAACATGTCGTCTTGGGTGAAGGTGATATTTGGGACCACCTCCATCACACTGTGGCATTGAGGGCACGCTACTGGTTCTTCGTCGGGAGACGTGATCTGGGTCAAGCATGCCTCCGCCTGCATCAGTGCTTCACTCAAGGCTAGACGAGTGTCTTGGGAGAGCCTGAGTAGCTCGAAGATGGAGAGCCTGGCCGGTGTATTAGCCAGTTGGGCTAGGATGTCGAAGTTATACGGCTTCTCAAAACCTTTGTTCGGAATGTTTTTCACAGGTTTATCGAAGCACACTTCTCTTTGTTTTCCTTTGTCCGCCGGCGTCGGTTTTGAAGGGTTGGCTTCCGGTATGACGGGGCTTGGCCCTGCAGGTTTGGCAGCTGAAACGTTTGCCGGTATATCCTCCTGACTTGCTCCGTAGTCGTTGAGGTAGGCTCTCCCTGACCGGGTTACAGCAAGTACCTCGTCTTCATCTGATGGCGAAGAATTTGCGACCATATGGCATGGTTTGCACTTTGAGCTCCTCCTAGACGCAGCTTTAGTAGCTTTAGTCTCTTCCTCGAGCTCTGGCACCAAATCTGGATGAACCCACATAATCTCGCCCTGACGGGTGGTCAGGGGTACCAGGTCATGATTTTGATCCCTAGCCGGAGGAAGATTGACGATGTCCATTGTGGCTCGGGAAATGGGCGTGATACCGTCCATGACTTCTTGGGGAGGCAGATCGCCGAACCGCAGAGAGATCATGTTGGCTGTGACCGTTTTCTCGGTGTTGTGCAGGGTGATGGCCTTAGCATCGATCAACCCCTGGATCTTCCTTTTCAGTACGTAATACACCTTTGTTGGGTGGTGTACGTATCTGTGGAAGATACAGTATTTGGGGTCGTCGGTACTGCCGACCTCTTGGGGCCGCCTTAGCTCCGGCAGGGTGATCTTGCCACTTTTGACGAGACACTCAAATATACTAGGGATATCGTCGTCATCGAAAGAGTAGACCTCGACGGGCCTGGAAGTCCCGGACTTTGTCTGCGTGGTCGCTGCCGTCTTTTGTCTGGACGTATTGACCGTCAGAGCTTCTTTTCCCTTGGAGCTGCGAGGATGGTCGCCGCTGGGAGATGACCTTTTGCCTCTATCGGAGGCGAAGATCATGATGCCATTGTCGCGCGCCTTGCGACTGTTGTCTTCGGCGGCCACTGCCGAGACGATGAACGAGGGCCACTCATGGAACTGATATGGTCCTGTGAACACCGAGACTATAGGAAGGAGGTTCTTCTTGCAAATGTCTATTAACACCGAGTCTGGAACTCCTGGAGGCATTTGTAAGGTGGCCTGACGAAAACGTTCGACGAAGGTGTGAACGTCTTCCTTTTCCCTTTGCTTGACTTTAATGAGGGAGGACATAGACATGTCCATTCTACCCTCGTAGAATCGTGTGAAGAATAGAACTTTGAAGTCCTCGAAGGAAGTAATGCAGTTGTCCGCCAAGCTACGGTACCACTGATAGGCTACTCCTGAGAGGCAGCCCTTGAACACCCGAGTGAGGAGGGCGTCGTTCCCTTGTAGTAACACTGTCATCATACTAAAATAGTTCATGTATTGACTTGGTGATGTTTTTACTTCGAACAGAGCCATAGTCTGAGGTTTGTACTTCGGAGGAAAAGGGACTTCTTCCCAGATAGCCGGGTAAGGCTGGTTGATTCCCAGTTTCTTGAGCTGATCTTTGTGCTTCAAGGCGTCAAACTGGGCTTTCAACTCCCGCACTGCCTGCATCGGATTCTCAGTTGGAAGCGGAGGGACTGCTGACTCTTGATCTAGAGCAGGTTCTTGGCTTGGGTTGGATGGTGGTAAGTCCACCCCCACACGTATCTGAGTTGGCAGGACCGACGCTTGAGCCATGGCAGTCGCGTGCTGAGTTAGCATCATATGGTGCATGTTCTCCATTACGGATTGCATTTGCTTCAGAGACGTCTCTAGCACAGTGATGCGTTGTTCCGCGTTTCCTGAAGCCTCCTCGCGTTCGTCTTCAATGGCGTAAGCTCCCACTTTCCTGGGTGTCATCGAAGGATTAGTATAGGTCACCGCAGAAGTCGACTCTACACTCTCATCATCTGATCTGGGAGATTGGCGACCCCCAGCGTCAGAATCAGACGAGTACGGAGCTGGTTGCTGTGACCTTGCCCGGGTGTTTTGGAACACCCCAGCTTCAGTGCTCCAGAGGAGGTCTTCGAATCTTCTTCGGCTCGGAGGCCCAGAGGGATGACGTCTTGAGCTCGACCTTCTTCTGGGTATGCGTGAAGCCATATTCACGGACGCATACGCGTGCTCTTCTTCCGGAAAAGACTGAGAGTAGCTCAATCGGTCGAAGACCGACCGTTTTGCTTTAGAACAGCAGCAGTCAATCATAATCTTATGACTATTACAACATTGCTCTCTGGGGGCGTAATAGACATGTTGGAAGGTCCCCTCTCCTTACGCTTCTGGATTAGGCATTCGCGTAGGTCAGGAGTAGCAACCTGAGCTTGCTTTACGCCGCGGGACTTCGTCTGACATAATTTGGAGATTAGCTCAGACTGGCGTAAAGCTGAAGAGGTCCTCAGTCGGCCATCGGCTTCTCGCGTAATCCGGAGGGTAGGCAGATTATTCTCTTGCTGGCGTAAAGGCCGAGAGGCTGAATATTCGCCTGCTTGCTTCCCCTTGCGGAGATCACCGCGCTCATCTGTTTTACCGCAGAAGTCAGATGTTGTTTCGCGCGTGGAGCGTGATCTGTTCTTTCGATTTGGCGTTGAGGCACCATCGAAAGTTTTGTCTGTACCGCGCGTAGCGGGAGACTGATTCCTACGCGTAGAGCACAGTGGATACTTCTGGGTTAGCACAGAGGCCTTGTCCGAAGTTTTGTCTGTACCGTGCGTAGCGGGAGACTGGTTCCTACGCGTAGAGCGTAGTGGATACTTCTGGGTTAGCACAGAGGTCTTGTCCGAAGTTTTGTCTGTACCGCGCGTAGCGAGAAACTGGTTCCTACGCGTAGAGCGCAGTGGATACTTCTGGGTTAGCGCAGAGGCCTTGTCCGAAGTTTTGTCTGTACCGCGCGTAGCGGGAGACTGAATTTTACGTGCAGGGCACGGAGGGAGCGATGCTACCACCTCATTGGTCGGAGAGATCGGAGAGTCCACAGGAATGGTTAAGGATGTCTTGGGCATCCACATTTTGCCCAGCTTCCTGTTGTCTTAGACGGAGAGAGAGTGAGAGCTACCCCCGGTTCGAAGCATGTCTTCGTAAGCAGACTGGTCGAAATGAACGACCAGCGTCTTCTTCACGGTTCCTATAGATACCGCATCGCATTGAGCAATTACTTCCTCGTCAGAAGAGAAAGACGTCCCCAGCAGAGTCGCCATCTTGTTTGTGGTATTAAACGAAAGAATGAAAGTGTATTTCAATGACGGGGTTTGTGCGAAACCCGCGCCCTTTGGTTTACAAACAAACTTGTACAATGTAATCCTATACAAGGATGTGGGAGTACAATTTATTTAATCTGGGTATAAATTGCTATATGTGTCTGATCTGCGGTCGATCACTTTAGCCCTTGGACCACGCAATGTTGAAGAAGTGCCGTGGAAGACAGGTAGCAGCTTCGAAGGTTGTAGGAGAGGGTGGATGCACGATGCCGAAGTCGTCGATCCCCGCTCTTTGCCTGAGCTCTGGGCTCTCTCTCTCTCTCTCTCTCTCTCTCTACTCCTCCTTGTTCGATCTTCTCCAATTGTCGACCTTGGATCTGATATTGGTACTCTTGACCAAATTTTTCGACCTTGTTCCCCATTGACAGGGGCCTCTATTTATAGAGTCTTTGGTGACAGTGACCACTCCGTTGGTGTAGCAACCGAGAAGTGGAAAGTACAGCACCCTTTTACACAACGGTTAAAGTAACCAATGCCTACGTATAGATGATCTTTTGACTGAGCGGGTGACGTGGGTCCAACTAAGGGGACACAACACGTACGGTTGCTACTAAGATCACGGCATAAAAGCCACGTGGGTAGGTATCCATTGTGTAGAAGAGGTTGGCGTAGAAGCCAAATGTCCGTCACCATGGCATATAAGCCAAGTAGGCATAAAAGCCGAACAGGCATAGAAGCCGAGTAGGCACGGAAGCCGAGCAGGCATAGAAGCCGAACAGTCGTAGAGACTGAGTGGTCGTAGAGACTGAATAGGCGTGGAAGCCGAGTGAGCACAGATCCTGAATGGGAGTAGAAGCCGCTGCATATCGTGCCAGAATGGGCGTACAAGCCGCTGCATATCGTGCCAGAATGGGCGTAGAAGCCGCTTGAGCACATATCCTGAATGGGCGTAGAAGCCGCTGCATACCGTGCTGATGTGGACGCCTTAGCCGGAATTACGGCTTTTGAAGATATAATCAAATCTCTTGCAGAGATTTGCCATCATCTTATGCATTAAATGCGGAGGCGTATTTCGAAGGTCTGCAGGCCTTCTGTGCACCCGTCGCAGAGACGTGTCTTGAGAGAAACTGTCACCGCTCTGTGCAATTAGACGTGGAGACGTGCCTCGAATCCCGTACGAAGTACAGCTTTTGACGTGGCAGGCGGTTTGTCTGCTGCGGAGCGTAAAATAGCTCATGTTTGCCTGTGTAAAACAGGGCGGCGTATTCCCTTGTATGCAAAAGAGCGGTTTATGCTGTGGGGACTCCAGTAAACGACGGTTTGGTGATGTTTTACCAAATCCTCTGCATTAAATGGTGAGATCCGCCATCATACTGTAGGACGCGTCCCGAGAGGTCTGCCATCGTTTCCAGCCGTCGTCTGGGTAGCCGTGCATCACCTTTTGTCAGGAGTCAGAGGTCAGATTCACTGCGTGACTTGACAGGTTCATTTCGGGGAAGATGAAGCGTTCCTCGTACGCTATAACGCTGCTTTGAGAGCGGATGAGTTTTACGCCATGGAGGCGATGAAGAACTCTGTTCACGCTGGAGCGGCCTGGACGTACTGCACTTATGCGGATGGTCCTTTGAGCTTTATTCTTCACGCTGTATTTTAGCGAAGAAAACTCTGTTGTACGCCTGATGGCTCTGAAGGCCTCTGCTTACGCTGCCCTGTATCAAGAGGCTGCGTAGCTCTTCCCAGCGTATTTTTCATGCTTCTACAATACTCTCAACAGATACTCAAAGTTACTAATGCCATTCTTGATACTTTTTGTGCTTAGAAGTGCTAAACACCAAAACACTAGAGTTGTGGCAAGTGTGAGGGTTAAATATTTATATTATTTCATACGTCCCCTCAAGTTAAAGATCCATTTTGGACTTAGAGCTGGATTCTTGTGGAGGTATATTTTTAATAAAATCCACTTAAAATGTGTGCCAAAGAGATAGAGTGGGTTTGTTTTGATATCATGTTAACGTCCCTGCCACTGCACCAAAATTTTAGATTTATGCCGGGTGAGGGTTAAATACTTGTATTATTTCCATAAGAAGCAATAAGTGAAATTAGATAAGGGATCAGGGTTTGATGAATAAGGATCTTCTATATCAAACACTAAAGAATTGAACGGCCCAGTCAAATACCTACTCAGGGGTGATATAGGATACTCGAAGGTGTTGACATGTGTCGACTCCACAACCTTGATAGTTTCTATCTAGTGCAAGCTTGCTACTTGACAGCAGAACTACTCATTCCAGGCTTGTTGGAGTTTGGATGGTTGTCTTATATCTTTCATTATTTTATCGGTGTAATCTCCTATACAATTGTTTCGTTAACTATCTTTAACGAAATTGTGGGGGTAGGGGGTGGGGGTGGGTTTTGTAATTTTAGTCCCACTGTTTAAAAAAAAAAAATGCTTGTAAGTGAATGGAGAAATAAAAACAAGTTATGCTTGTCATAGAGTTGATTATTATTTTCATGAATGAATATGATATTGACTATCATTTTTGTTTATTATTTCTTCTTACAACCAAAAAGGCCTGTTCTGATATACTCGATTTGAATATTTGATGGTTTGTGAGGGTCTGAGATAACAATTTGTAACTGAATCAGATTGAAATCCCCAAGTTCTCAAACTATTGGACAAGATGTCCCAAACACAAATCCTTAATGACATTTGCACATTCTAGAGGGATTTCTGGTGAGCAAAATTTTATTGAAATGGTACTTGTTATATGCCATGCTTTAGTTCTAGAAGCTTCTTGATCTGGTTTTGGAAGGCAACTTTGATTTGGTATTGTGGGATATGGCTTTATGTGAATTGTTTGCTAACCCCATTTAAGCTAGGTTGTTTGGACATTAACATAACACGACATTCATGTTGGCATGTCCTAATTGTCATTCTATAACCATAAAGGCCTGAACCATAAAGGCTCTTCTTCCAATAACGTTTTTTGTTGGAGTTGAGTTTCCCGAGAATGACTAAATTTTCAAAGAAGTTCTCAAAACTAGGGTAATTACAAGGGCACTACACATTTTACTCGGAACTAGCCCATTGAAAATTTAAAAAAAATTACAAGTTTGCCATCATGAAAGTTACTCGGGACTAGCCCACTGTTATAATCAGGACTGTCAAAATTTTGGCAGTCCTACCACTTGGAAGGACTGTCAAAATTTTGACAGTCCTACAAATTGTTAGGACTGTCAAAATTTTGACAGTCCCATTTCCCAAAATTACAAGTTTTCCAAAGTTACTTGGGGCTAGCCCAAATTGTTATAATCAGGACTGTCAAAATTTTGACAGTCCTACCACTTGGAAGGACTGTCAAAATTTTGACAGTCCTACAAATTGTTAGGACTGTCAAAATTTTGACAGTCCCACAAGCTATGTGGACTGTCAAAATTTTGACAGTCCTAATTTTAACCCACTGAAAATGTTATATAAAACTAGGACTGTCAGGATTTTGACAGTCCCACAAACAATGAGGACTGTCAAAATTTTGACAGTCCTCATTTTAATTGTCAGAATTTTTTTTTAAGTTTATTTCTATTTAGTTAGTTTTGGATTTTGATTTTTTTTATTTAGTTTAACATCCAAAATAAAATATGTTATTATTGAACCAAAAAAA
The DNA here is from genome assembly GCA_036927795.1 of Iris macrosiphon. NCBI lineage: Eukaryota > Viridiplantae > Streptophyta > Magnoliopsida > Asparagales > Iridaceae > Iris > Iris macrosiphon. The sequence goes on from JAYESA010000008.1 coordinate 148,308,626, forward strand.
AAAAAAAAATCTACCGTACGAATATTACGTCTGCCGTCGATCAGACTTCAAACGGCCATAACTATTTGTTTTCAAATCGTTTTTCGTCACACAATAGGTCTATTTGTATGTTTTCGACGAGAGTAACACAATTCGTGTAGAGAGAATTTTCATCCGAAGTAAGACGTACATATTACAGGCAAAAATATAAAATATAAAACTTTAAAGTATCATAACTTTTGATTGGGAGATCGAAACAAGCTCCAGTTTGAGCCAAAATGACCGTATGAAAAAGTACTTCGGGATAAATAGTTTCATCGTTTGACGGGCTTCCCAAATTTTTAGAATCGCAAAAAAACGATGTTTCGACATTCAAATTTTACCTTTGGTAATTTTTTTTTTTTTTACAAAATATTTATTGTACCAATAATAAATTTACTATTTTAAATAAAGAATACTTTAACAAATTTTAAGGATAGAAATTTTAAGGATATTTTGAAATTGGCCCCCCCAACAATTAACAAAAATAAATTAACAGGAAAAAAAAAATTTAGGACTGTCAAAATTTTGACAGTCCTACCAATGGGAAGGAATTTTGACAGTCCTTCCAATTGGTAGGACTGTCAAAAGTTTGACAGTCCTAAAAATATATGTTGAATTTTTAGGACTGTCAAAATTTTGACAGTCCTAAAAATCAACATATATGTCAAATTTTGACAGTTCTTTTATTTTTTCATTTTCTTTTTTGGTTTTGACGGCGACGACGACGGGAGGCGCGGCGACGGGAGGCTGCGGTGGAGGACGGCGGGAGGGGGGAGGGCTCCGGTCGGATGGGGAGGGTTTGGAAGGGTTTGGAAGTAGTGGGCTAGTATGAGTAAAATGTTGGGTTAGTATAAGTAAAAGTTCCTCTTTAGTGGGCTAGCCCCAATCCTGGGCTAGCCCCAAGTAAATATGGTAGTGCCCTTATCAAAAGCCCAAAACTATTGGACATTTGTCCACAACACAGACTAGAGATTTCATCTACCACCCCTTCAACGTCTAAACTTCAAGTTCGATGAGGTCTTAGTGACATTTACATGTCTAAAGGGATTGATAATGGGCAAAATATGTTGGAATGAGATTTGGAGGTATATGCTATGTTTCTATTTCTACGCATTGCGCGACCTTGCTCTGAGTATATTATTGAAGCAGGATTTCTATGAATTATTATCCAATTACCTTAAAGCTTAATATTTTGGGTTAAAGGGGGTAATATAATGTTATACACAGCGGCAGAACTTACGATGTGATCCTGGATTCAAGTCTCATATTGGAAAAGATCTGTATTTCCACACAGGAAACAATTATGTCGGTTACGATGGACCATTTTGTTTGTAGTTTTTATGTTTCTTATGTATGTTTTTGTTTTGTTGCCAATTATTATCAAGTATTTGATGTTTGAGACAATATATTTTTTGCAAATTCTAAAGGTACTCGATAAATTGTATATCACAGTCTAATTTTTTTTTCAGTTTATTTCAAAGTTTGTCATCCAATTTTTTTACTTGAGGGCTGTCCAAAATCTCATATAAAAGTCAATGAATTCTATTTTTCTCCAATTTTTTTTTAGTATTGTTACAATGTTGGCAATCCTAATTTTTAGGACTGTCAATATTGTGACAGTCCTTCCAACTGTCAATATTGAGACAACCCTTCCAATTGGAAGGACTGTCAACTTTACGACAGTTCTAAATAATTAGGATTGTAAAAAAAATTGATAGTTATTCTTATTGGAAGGCTAGGTTGTTAATTTTGTTTACAGTCCTAACAAGGAGGAAAAGAAGAAGCAGCATCGGCAGCATAATGAGCGGGGTGCGGGGAAGGGCGGTGGTGCAGGGCTGCGGCGAGCGGGGGCGGCGCGGGACGGAGGTGCGGGACGAACGTGTGCGGGTGTTGCGCGCGGACGGAGGTGTGCGGGGTGCGGGGTCTGCGCGGGACGGTTTTGGTTGTTTTCCATATTAAGCCAGTTGAGCTCATTTTGATGTTCAAGCTCTGCTCCGAAGACGGTTGACACTCAAAAGAGAGCCCCAAAATGTTCATAAAGGAACTCGTCCATAGCACCATAAAATGGCCTTGGCAAGCAAACAAGCTTTCTTACTTGTTAGAGATGGCCAAGGAGCCCAGCTTCGCCGAAGGACTCACCAAAGAGGCAAGATGGGTCTGTCACCTCATCGACATGACAGCCATAGTCCCACGGGAAGGTTAATTAGCGTCAACGCAGACGCCACCCTACCCCACCGAATCCACTTGCGGGGCCCATCATTATCCTTCGGTTGGCAACCCAAGTAGTCTACTTGGCATTTAGCCCTTTGGGCTAGCCTCTCTATAGGCTTACTCTCGTTACGGGCTCGAGACGCTTCACAGAAAGAAGCTTTTCCCTTGGGAAATAGCCCCCTATAGGAGCATTAAAGGAGGTCGGCTCCAGAGAGGTGGGTTTTTGGCAGTTAACGTTCAAGAGCTTGAAGTCTAGGAGCTCTGGTTTGGAGTTAATTACAGGCAAAGAACCCGAATGCTGACAAGAACAGTCCACTTGGGTTGATTGCTCTGGAGAAGAGATTTGTCTTGTTCAATGGAGCTTTTGGGAAAGAACAATTGGAATGTTGGTGTTTTTGGACTATAAAAGATAGTCCCCCACGTTGATTATTATATCACTAAGTGGGTATCTTAATATAATATTTTGATTGTGTTGAGGTGTGCACATGGGATTAGGATGAAGAAGGATTAACTCCTTAATGAAAGCATTTATGCTTTTTGTCATTCTCTTGGAATTTATTCCATATGAGCTAAGCCTTAGCGACTCGGGCGCAAAGTGGCGCTTTGTTGGCGCACTTTGCACGTCAGCATCGGCGCATGGTGCTTGTGCTCATTTGATGCGCTCGGTTATGCGTGAGTTGCATGCGCCGGCCGCATGAGCTGGACGCATGAGAGGGCTGCAAGAGCGGTCGCATGGACGGCCGCATGCGCTACGACATGATCAGCCGCATGAGCGGTTGCTTGCGGGGCCGCATGAGCGGTTGCATGCGGGTCCACTGCTATCAGATAGATTTAATTAGTTTATGGAAAGATTGAGTCATTAATTTAAGTCCGATATTTATGAGATTTGAATTTAATTCATTCCAATCATGTAGGATTTAAATCATTCATGTGGGATTTAAATTTAATTAATTTCAATCATGTTGGATTTAAATTTATTCATATGGGATTTGAATTTAATTCAAATAAATTATATGAGATTTAAATTTAATTCATTCCAATCGTGTGAGATATGAATTAAATTCATTCGAATCTTTTTGTAACTAATGGGCGGCCAGGCTCCTCTATAATTACTATTTTCGTGCCTACATTGAGGACTTACTTCGAAATAGAGGAGACGAAGAGAGTTGCAGCAGCCATCATTGCAGTCTAGGAAGTTCGTGCGAGTCCAAGCAAGGAGGTGACAGCGAGCGTTCCAGAAGTTCTACGTGAACTTACTGGTTCCTGAGAGCAGATCGTATGGGGCGAATCTTGCTTTGAGCAACGGTGATCTTCATCACCCCATCAAGCAGAGTTTATTCTTCTGCTTCCTCTTCTCTTTTGCAAGTTGTAAAATCTGTTCTGTCCGCTTGCAACAGCGATTGCAAGGAAGAACGAGAAGATAGTTTTCTCTGATTCTTTTGTTATCTCGTTTCAAGTTGTAATCAGATCATATATATATATATATATATATATATATATATATATTCTTGTTAGATCGAGAAATATCAAGAAGGGATCTCTTGTGTGAACTCCTGATCTCGACTTCAACTCAGGTTATACCATCTTTGATTTAGCCTCGGGAATAACAATCTCAAAGCAAGATTCGAGTAAGATGGAGAACAATCGTGCAAGTCTTCTAGACACAAGTTTTTACAAACTTGAGGAGATGAACGGGCTACACTTCTATCATTTGGATGAGGAAGGAGTCCTCTGTCAAATGATGGATACTTGTGTTGCCAGATCTTGGATCTACCATTCATGCGGATGGAGGTGGACTTGAAGCTAGCGTCGCTGGAGACGCGCATTACAAGAGGGAGAAAGACGACATCTTGTTCAAGTTGCCGCATGGAGATATCTTATGCAAGTTGTCGAATGAAGATGTCAACTGCACTTGGCACATGGAGACTGGCACTATGCGTGAGTTGTATTTGCGCATGGCGTTCCGCGGCACATGGTAGAACTCGAGGATAGCAGTCTTGGTGCATGGCTGGACTTGGAACATGAAAGCATACATGCGGCTGGCTCTGAGCAAGGTCTCTGCGCGACCTGTGTATGCACATAGGGTTATGCACAAATTGGCGCATGTCTCTTCAAGCATGAAGTAACATGAGAATAAGGATTGCAGATCCAAATTTTAAACCAAAATAGCAAAATAATAGCTTAACTTGGTTACTTTGATTACTTAACTTGGTTGCTATGATTGCGCAGGTTAAGTCCTATGGCGTGGTTGCTGACCAGTGGATGGAAACTGGTGCATCTAGCCACATGTGCTTTAGGAACAACTGTTGATCAAGGTCGAACCTTTCAGCGGTGAAGGTCTTGATGGCAAGCAATGATCAAGCAAAGGATCTGGAGATTGGGACAATGGTTCTGAACTTTGAGAAGTTACAGTCAAAGGAGTACGCGTATCAACGTACCGATGATTACCAAGGACCTAATATCAGGAAGTCTGTTGCAGACTTGAAAGTGAACATCCATAGTTGCCAGATGATGATATCTTGGCAGGAGACATATTTGGAACAAGCTTTTAGTATCAAATGGATGTTCGAGCTTCTGCTTATAAGAAAAGTCTTATTGTAAGAGTCGTGGGACCCTAGACTAGGATATGTACTTCGTACTGCAAGATGTCTAGTCTAGAATTTATCTCCAAATATGGGGGTAAGAAGGTGGAGAAGTGTAAGGTCTTTGCGCAGACAAAGATCACAAAAAATCTGTTCAAACTGGTAAATTGAAGTACAGATCTTCTGGAGTTGGTTCACTCAGATATCTGTAACTTCAAGCAGTTCTCCACAAAGTCCAAGAGGAAGTACTTCATTACTTTCGTCGATGACTACTCGAAGTACGCGTTCGTCTATCTGCTCAAGTCAAAAGACGAAGCATTCAAGAAGTTCAAGGAGTTCAGGGTTGAGGCTGAACGTCAAATGGGACAACAACTCAAGAGACACAGAAGTGATCAAGGCGGAGAGTATAGGTCTATTGAATTCACATCGTTCTGCAAAGAACATAAAATTGTCAATGAGACAACTGCTCTGTATTCTCCTCAATCAAATATAATAACTGAAAGGAAGAACAGGACGTTGACAGAAATGATGAACTCAATGATATTGACTGCGGGTCTTCCAAACTACTTCTGGAGAGAAGCTGTGCTGACGGCTACGTTCATTCTGAACAGAGTGCCATACGCAACTTTCGATGTCACTCCTCAGGAACTCTGGTTCAGAGTCAGACCCAACTTGAACGTCATTCGAGTGTGGGGGTGTCTGGCGTCTGTGAAGCTTTCGAAATTAAAGATTCAGAAGCTGGAATTGAGGACTACGAAGACAATCTTTCAGGGTGATGCTGAGAAGAGTGATGCTCGAAGATTTTTTGATATCGAATCAAATTATATCATTGAATCTCGCGACGCAAAACTCTTCGAAGATAAATTTGCAAGGCAGAAGAACATTGTTATCGCGGATATTCAAGAAAATAGTGTGGGTGCACAAGAGGCTGAAGCTTCCAACAAATATGTAGTCCAAGAAGAAGTTGTCATCCCAATGACAGTGATTGAACCAGAACTCGCAGAGCCGGTATCTAAGCGAGTGAGGAGAGTGAAGGACTTCGGAGAAGATTTTGTCACCTATCATGTAGAAGAAGATCTGCTTATCTATGATGAGGTGATGAAAACCAGAGATGTTATTTTCTAGAGGGAGACTATAAATAATAAGTATGACTCAATAACCTCCAACTACACTTGGTTGTTGGTCAATCTGTCCGAAGGAGCTAAACCAATCAGATGCTTATCAGATCTTCAAGTCGATGAAGATAAAATCAGACAAAACAGTTGAGTTCAAGACTAGGCTATCTACCAAGAGGTTTTCTTAGACAATAGGGGATTGAGTTCTTTAGCACCTCGATGAGGGTGTCATAGATCAGGATGATGATTGTCGTAGCTGCTATTCACAAGATGATTATTTATCAAATAATGTGAAGACAACAAGTCTTGGAGGAAGACATACATGAGAGATTCACGGACAACAGTCAAAATTATTGTCATTCAAGTTTGAAGATAGTCTGCGAGTTGGTGACATCTCGATACGGCCTGAAACAATTCCCAGGATATGGCAGCAGGAGTTTGACAAGTCATCTAGTCAAAGTTGTCGCAGGATCAGAGAGACGGACAAGTGTGTGTACACGAAGTTCGCTGATAATGGAGGCGCCATCATTTGTATCTATGTGGATGACTTTCTAGTTCCAATTGTGGACATAGAAGTGTCACTAGAACAAAGATATCTTTTTTATTCAAACTCAAGACATGGGATTGCGGATGTCATCCTGAGGATATAAGATAATCTGGATGCCAGGTGGGCTTGCTTAGTCATAAGCTCTCAACATGAAATATTGATCACACGCTTTGGGTATCAGGGACGATACTCCTCAGGGTATGACATGAATATGAAGCCAAATCCAAGAAAAAGTGTCAGACAGTTGGTGTACTCGAGCATCATCAGGTGAATGATTCAAGCTGCGTGTACCACCAGGCCTGATATAGTTTTTGTTGTAGGGATGCTGAGTCAGTTCACAAGTAGCATATGTGTTGAACACTGAAAGCTGTGAAGAGTCATCAGAATTCTCAGGAGAACTCAGTAGTATATCCTATGCTATAACATTTATCTAGATATGAAGGAAGGGTTCGGTGATGCCAGTTGGTGCTCGGGAAAGAAGAGTGAAAGAACCATATGAGGACGTGACTTCTCCAAGGGTGGTGCTGCTATATCATGGAAGTCGAAGAAGCAGTCTTTACTCCCAGAGTTTTTTCCATTATTAAGCTGCAACAAGCAAAGCAGAATAGCTCTGGAAGCTCTCAGAAGATCTTTCTATGGTTAGTACACAGATTCGGATGATACCGACATACTGAGAAAACCAGAAAGCTGCAGCAGTGGCATTTGTTCATCTCTTCAACGGTTTGAAGAGAACTATGTGGATATAGCACAGGACACTGAATGAGCGCATATTGCATAGATAATTACAGTACTTTAATGATCGAAGTCAAACAAATCTGGCGGATCCATTCATGATAGGCTTCAAGGGCCAGTACAGGACACTGAATGAGCGCAGCTAGCGTAGATCATTACAGTGTTTGATGATCGGAGCTAGGAGGGTCTGGTAAATCCGTTCATATAAGGCCTCCAGCACCAGCTGATCCCAAGAACTATAAAGGAGGGTAGTACTCCATGTTACAGTGGCGTAACACCACAAGAGAGAGTGAACCTCGACTTCGGGTCATGTCACAGTGGCGTAACACCACATATAGTCAAGGACACATCATATATGGGCTTGGAGGACCTCTGATATTATGTCTTTGCAATCCTACCATTTAGTTTTATGCTTTTAGTTCAAAGAGAAATCTACTAGGTATCTAGCTATTGGTTCAAGGGAGGACTATTGACTGGAAGAATATTAGGAACAGTGGATAGTCCTTAGAGACAGTAAGGGGTTACGGATCCAGAACCACTATTGTCTACTCCTTGTTCGTTGTGAAGAACAATTTCCTGTGGAATGATGACTTTGACGACTTAATGAGTTCTCTGGCAAAGTGAATGTCCGGTGTGCTTTATAGAAAGTATGTCGTAATAGCACTACAAGGGACTAAGATCCCATGCTATAGTGGCATGACACCACTAAGAGGTAAAAGATGTAAATCCTCGGCATTAAGTCATGTCACAGCGGTATAGCACCGCGCATAGGCAGGTAGCCTAATATTGAAGAATGAAGAGTGGTAGACAGCACTACAAAGAGGTCGATGACCACATGTTACAGTGGTGTGACACCACAGAGGCAAAAGATACAAATCCTCGACGGAAAGTCATGTCACAGCGGCGTAACACCGCAAGGAAGCGCAAGACTTTGTGCTAGGTAGTTTGGCACTACAAAAAGGAAGTGAACCTCATGCTACAGTGGATGATACCACATGGGGGAGTGAACCTCGGCAGAAGGCCATGTCATAGCGGCGTAGAACCGCAAGGAAGCGCAATGCTTCATGCCAAGGACTCTTTAAGAACTCACCTATAGTGTATGGAAAGAGATACATGTCGTCTCTTGAGGGAAAACTTGTAGACGTCCAAAATATATACACCGAAACCAGGCGTGCACAGGGCTTTTAATGTGCAACCGGAAGCACAGTTGATATCATTGTGTGAGTGGGAAGGATTACAACTATAGTGCAGAATTCAAGGCTTAGTCCATTCTTGTATTATACTGTTATTTGACCCATGCGAAAAGATTCAAGTCGAAACGACATCTATCCTAATACATGATGGGAAGTCACTGTGAGGAACGCTCAACCTATATATTGAGATATGTGAGCAGCCACATGAATGGTTGCATGCGGGTTCACTGCTATCAGATAGATTTAATTAGTTATGGAAAGATTGAGTCATTAATTTAAATCCGATATTGTGGGATTTAAATTTAATTCATTCCAATCATGTAGGATTTAATTTTATTCATATGGGATTTGAATTTAATTTAAATAAATTATATAGGATTTAAATTTAATTTATTCCAATCATGTGGGAATTAAATTTATTCCAATCTTTTTGTAACTAATGGGCGGCCAGGCTCCTCTATAAACACTCTCTTCGTGCCTACATTGAGGACTTATTTCGAGACGAAGAGAGTTGCAGCAGCCGCCAGTGCAGTCCAGGAAGTTCGTGCAAGTCCAAGCAAGGAGGTGACAGCGAGCATTCCAGAAGTTCTACGTGAACTTGCTGGTTCCTGGGAGTATATCGTGTGGGGCGAATCTTGCTTTGAGCAACGGTGATCTTCATCACCCCAGCAAGCAGAGTTTATTCTTCTTCTTCTTCTTCCTCTTCTCTTTTGCAAGTTGTAAACTCTGTTCTGTCCGTTTGCAACTGCGATTGCAAGGAAGAACGAGAAGATAGTTTTCTCTGATTCTTTTGTTATCTTGTTTCAAGTTGTAATCAGATCATATATATATATTCTTGTTGGATCGAGAGATATCAGGAAGGGATCTCTTGTGTGAACTCCTGATCTTGACTTCAACTCAGGTTCTACCATCTTTGATTTAGCCTCGAGAATAACATGGAATAGCTTGATCACGTCCTCCACGATTCCACCAACAGGAAGCAGAAGGTGGTGAAGGTGGTGGTCATCTCTCATTGCCCATTGGATTCTGGTGCAGCAACACCAGAGACTTCTGTGGAATTATAAAGAGCTAGGTGATGAAAGTGGTACATTTTTCAATTCTGCTGCATCTTTTCAAAAAAGAAAGGCGAACGAAGTGAGTGTGAGGTGAGGCGACCAAAGGGAGGGTGAGGTGAGAGTGAGAAGTGGCGGAATCCCAGGGGTCGCTAGGTGGGGTGGTTGGAGTATTTCAGGACGAACTATAACAAATCCAAATATTTGGAGTTATGAAGGTGTGGCAGGGGCACATATTGTGTTTTCTGGCTTATGTTTCTTGGCAGCCATTTGGCATTGGGTGTATTGGAACCTAGAAATATTATGTGATGTCAAAAGAAAAAAAAATGGGCTCGTTGGGAAGAAAGATGGAGTGCGGGCTATAGAGCACATGTAAGGCACAGTCGGGTTGCTCACGCAACAGATCTCTCTCTCTCTCTATCTATAGATATCTAGAGAGCAATCTTTTTTGCATTGGGCTCTTTGTTGGTTGACTTGATGTAAAGATCAGTTAGTCCACCATATTTCTTCTTCACATGAAGATAATGAGATGGCTCCATGTGCTCTTATTCATTATTTGTATTCTTTATCTAGGAGCAATACCAAAGTATTTCAAAGATATTGCTGGAGGAAGCGGATCTCTTTCAGTAAAGAAGGGAGGCGACCGAAGGCTATAGTAAGGCGAAAGGACCTAAGGGAGACCCCTGGCAGTGCTAAAACTGCGGGAAAGTGGGACATCTGAGGTATGCTTGCACCAAACCACCCAAGGAGGAAGATTCAGGTGGTGGACGTGGACAGTTTGGAGGCCGTGGCCGTGGTCGTGGGGGTCGACGGGGTGGTCGAGGAGATTATCGGGCGAACCTGCTAGTAGCAGAAGGCGAGAAGGAAACTTATGGCGCCTATACTGAGGAGGATCATGTACTGTTGTGCATGCTGGAGGTACTCGGAAGAAAGCATAGAGCGTCAAGCGATGGAGACAGGAGGAGTGAGACTGAGGAGGCGTCAAACTCAGTCTTCGCCAGAGGCAACGCTGTCATGTATGCCTATCCATCGGAAGGTACTGACGACTCACTCGCCCTTGCATCTATGTATTCCCTTAGATCATCAGACTAGATTATCGATTCGGGTGCGTCTCGACACGTGACAGGGAATGCTAGTGAGTTCTCTTCCTACACTCACCTAGCATCGACGGACAACATTCAAATAGCCGATGGTACTTTCCAGTCAGTGGTCGGTAAGGGTATTGTCGATTATACAGGTTCGGTAAAATTATTCAATATTTTGCATGTTTCTTCTTTTTCAGTCATTCTTTTGTCCATTAGTTCTATAATCTTCCAACTAAAATGCATTGTTTCTTTTGATATTCCTAAGGTGATCTTCCAGAAAAAGGAGACGGGACGAAGTCTTGGGACTGGCACTTGGCATGATGGACTGTGGTACCTGGATCGGGAAGGACTAGATTCGGCATTGATGTCTTAGCAGAGAGGGCAGGAATGGGAGGACCGAAGATGAGTGCCGAGGATACACTGATACTCCACCACAGGCGGTTGGGGCACTCCTCTTTTGGTATTTTGAGTAGGTTGTATTCATCTATTTATGAGAAAGCAAATAAGAAGAAACTAGTATGTGATGCATATGATTTAGGCAAACTTACTATGAGCTCATATGTTAGTGCGGGCCATAATCTCTTCTGTTTTTCATATTATACATTCTAATATTTGGGGGTCGTGCGCTACAACTACTATGAATGGTAACAAGTATTTTATTTTTTTATTGATTGTTTCTCTCGTGTCACCTGGTTGTATTTGTTGAAGAATAAGAGTGATGTCTTTGCCTATTTTCTGGACTTTTATAAACATGTCCAGACTTAGTACGGAGCAGTGGTGAAGGGACTGAGGTCTGACAATGGGACAGAGTATACCAACAAAATACTTGAGGAATACATGTCAGCCCAAGGGATACAACATCAGACCACATGTGCATATACACCAGCACAAAATGGAATAGCAGAAAGGAAGAACAGAAACCTTCTGGAGGTGGCAAGGAGCATGATGATCGCCATAAATATCCCACAGAGTCTGTGGGGGCATACAGTATTGACAGCAGCTCAACTGATCAACAGGATGCCCTCGAAAGTACTAGGATGGAAGTCTCCATGTGAGATATTACAAGAAAATAATAGTGGGATACTCCCGCTGAAGGTGTTTGGCTGCGTATATTTTGTGAAGGACAACAAACCGTCTGTTGGAAAAGTTGACCCTAGAGCAGTCAAGTGTGTCTTTGTGGTGCTATTCGGCGACTCAGAAGGGGTACGTGTGCAGGAGCCCAGTAGAGAAGAAGAGGTTTGTGAGCATGGCTGTTCACTTCAGGGAGCTTGAGCCATACTACCGTTAGGAGAGAACCTCATCCATGGACAACTCACCTGACACTGAGAGTATGAGGCGAGAGGGAGATTGGTGAGAGTTTGGTGACCGATTTAGGAGTATAGCATGGAGGAACGGTTGAGGAAGAGAGTGGAGAGGAACAAGGGGAGGAGATAAGAGATTTTAGGCCCATGGCTCAGGGAGAGTTACTTTCCTACAGCAGTAAAGGGAAGCAAACTGCAGGACCGGTACATATAGTGACAGTGCCAAGTCCCTTGCCTGCGTCCATCTCGACTCATGAGATACCTACACCACCACCACCAAATTTTTCTTCAGGTGATATCATTCTTTCTACCCCTCCCACACCATTATCAGTATGAAGGACCACTTGCAGCAATGCAGAAAACCCTCCTGATAGATATGGTTGGGACCTTGCTCAGTTTATTTCATATGATAACATCTCTTCTTCTCATTGAGCATTCATTGTATCTTTGGATAGGTATTACTGTACCTAACAATTGGCAGGTTGCCAAGAATGATCCAAAGTGGAAATCGGTGATGCACGAGGAGTTAGGGGCTCTTGAGAAGAACCACACTTGGAAACTGGTACAACTGTCAGAGGAGAAGAGGGCAGTCGGATGCAAGTGGGTCTTTACTGTAAAGCAGAACCCAGATGGACAAGTTGAGCACTACAAGGCTCGACTGGTGGCAAAATGATACAGTCAGACGTACGACATTGACTACAACAAGACTTTTGCACCAGTGGCGAAGATGAGCACCGTCAGGACCCTAATTTCTTTGGCAACGAATGGTGGATGGAAGCTACACCAACTGGATGTGAAGAATGTGTTTCTTCATGGGGATCTAGTGGAGGAGGTGTACATGAAGATACCACCAGGATTTTGCAGTGATAAGACAGTAGAAAAGGTCTACAGGTTAAAGAAGTCCCTCTATGGACTGAAGCAGTTTCCTCGAGCGTGGTTTGATAGATTCAGGAGGACGATGATAGGGATAAAATATCGGCAGATCAACGCTGATCACACTGTGTTTTTCCATCTGAGTGGAGGCCACATCACCATGCTTGCGGTATATATAGACGATATGATTATCACAGGAGATGATAAGCAGGAGATTGCCCGACTCAAGGGGAAGCTTGGCAAGGAGTTTTAGGTGAAGGACCTTGGCCTTCTTCGATACTTCCTTGGGATTGAGATTGCTCGAGAAGCAGAGGGGATTGTTCTTTCTCAGAGGAAGTATGCGCTGGACCTTCTCACAGAGACAGGGATGTTGGGATACAAACCTACAGCGACGCCGATCAATCAGAGGTTTAAGCTGGGTGCTGAGGCTGGAGAACCAGTTGATCAGGATAAATACCAGAAATTGGTGGGCAAGCTGATCTATTTGAGCCACACACGTCTTAATATCTGCTTTGTAGTGAGTGTGGTGATCCGCTACATTCATGGCCCAAGGAAGGGTCATATCGACGTAGTGTACCAGATTCTGAGATACTTGAAGGGTGTCCCCGAAAAGGGGCTGATATTCAGGAAGAATGATCACGTGAGTATCGAGGGCTACTGTGACTCTGATTGGGCTAGTTATGCTGATGACAGGAGGTCTACCTCGGGCTATTGCATATTTGTAGGAGGCAACTTGGTCTCTTGGAGGAGTAAGAAGCAGTCAGTGGTAGCCAGATCGACAGTTGAAACGGAGTACAGAACTATGGCCTTGGGAGTTGTAGAGCTGCTATGGCTGAAGAGTATGCTGGTAGAGCTAAAGCTGAATCAAGGAGCCAAGATAAAGTTATGGTGTGACAACCAGTCAGCCATCAGTATCGCCAACAATCCAGTGCAGCATGACAGGACCAAACACATCGAGGTCGATAGGTTCTTCATCAAGAAGAAGTTGGACAGTGGACTACTGGAGCTAGACCACGTTCCAACCAAGGATCAGGTAGAAGACAGTCTGACCAAGGGACTTAGCTCTGTAGATATGATTAGAAGATGTGACAAGATGGGCTTAATGAATATCTTTCGCCCATCTTGAGGATGAGTGTTGGTATAATAGAATGTATTAGAGAATTTTATGTAAGATGGAGGATTGTAAGGCTATATATATATATATATATATATATATATATATATATATATATATATATATATATATATATATATATATATAGCCAAGAAATTGATAAAATAGAACTCCAAAATATTCTACAGAAATTATTAGTAAGAAAATCATCAGAGACAGTACTCGCCTGGGGTCCAAAGCGGATGAAACAAGTCAGAGTGTGTGATGGGGTACAGATAACCTATATCATGAATAATTCACATTAATTGGTGAAATATAATTAAGTATATTTAACCCACTAGATTTCTAGGTCAATTTTATGCTATTTCTGGTTATAGGTGAGACTAGACTTAGGTTATTTTATATTTATTTTTTAAAAAGTAGATAAAATATATGTATATAGATATTTATAAGTAAATACATAAATATAGGTAATTACATATTTATATAGGGATTAGACACACACACACACACACACACACACACACACACACACACACACATATATATATATATATATATATATATATATATATATATATATATATATAGTATAGTATAGTATAGTATAGTATAGTATAGTATAGTATAGTATACACATATGTACATATACATATATATAGGTACATATATATATATATAATATAGTTACATATATAGTACATATATATAGTATAAGTACATATATATTTATACATATATAATTACGTATACAGTATGTATTTAGTATATATATATATATATATATATATATATATATATATATATATATATATATATATATATATATATATAAAACTATATTATATATATATATATATATATTTATAGAGTATACTTATATAGGTGATTATATATATATATATATATATATATATATATATATATATATATATATATATATATATATATATGTGTATATACATATAGGTGCATGTAGGAAAAAGGGCTTGCTGCTGCTGTTGTTGCTCTGCAGTTGCTGCTCTCTACTGCAGCTCCTCCCCTCCCTCTTGACACACACACACACACACACACACACACACACACACATATATATATATATATATATCCTAGTTAGAGTTATAAAAAATTGAAGAGGATCAAGGGTTACCTTATAAGGAGAACTCCTATTCCCTTGCTAATAGGGTTGAGGGGAGAGTGGGATGGGTTGGAAGAAGAGGGTAAGGATCCTTATATAGAATTGAGAGAGGGGGTTGGGTCATGTGAGGGAGGGTGAGGGAATTATGTAGAAGGTGATGAGGTGTCACCTCTTGGAAGTGCGTAGGAGGGTATGGAAGTGTGTAGAGAGGGTGAGTTGTCAAGATATTATGAGTTTATGGTGAATTGACTATTTTGCCCTTAACCAATTCAATTTGGATTCCTCTTCTTATGAGAATGTGTGAAAGTGTGTAGAGAGGATGAGTTATCATGGGAGGGTATAGAAGGGGTGAGGTGTCCAAGAATTGTAGAAATAAGAGGTGAGGTCATGATGATGTCATCGTGATGTAAGCGATAAGGTCATCGTGACATGTGTGATGATGTCATCGTTTGTATTAATAAATCCTAATTAACACTTAATCAAATTTGGAAAAATGGTGAGGTTACACATTAGTTTGTCGTAGATCGTCTCCATTGTCTGATCCTTCTCCACTTCCATCAGCCCAGCGATGGCAGATCTAGGGCATGCGAGTTCCGGTGGTGCCCTCCAGGTTCGATCATAAATCTCACTACGTCTACCGTTCCACCTTCAGCGTCAGCAGCGTCCCCGAGAGCCGTTGCTCATGTCATGTGCATGGCTGCGACCCGAGGCCACATAGTCTGACGACGAACCGGAGGACTGTGGCTGCGTTGGTAGAGGCGGAGGGGGAATATGATCGAAAATGTCGGTCGGTGGGGAAGAGGTGGCAGTGGTGGCGCGAGAAAGGAGGGTGGATGGCGGGTGAAAGTGGTGGCGGCGGTTGTGGTAAAGTAGGGTTAGGGTTAGGGTAGCTCTGATACCAAAAAGATATTTGACCAAAGTAAAATTAGATTTATTTCTGATAAAGAGGGTATAAATATTCCTTGGTTTACACTTAACACCCTTCTAAGATGGACTATTATAGTTTAGTCCTTGGTTCTCAACAAGTTTTATTAAGGATTCTTCTTATTCTACTTTTCTTTGGTATATCAAAAACGAATATGATTTCAGTAGAATAGTGTTGGTATATTAGAATATTCTTGGTATATTAGAATATTCTTGGTATATTTGTTGGGATATTAGAATATTCTATACGGGATTTTAATAGGGTATTAATGTAAGATGAAGGGTTATAAGGCTATAAATATCCAAGTAATTATTAATAAAAATATAACAATTACTCCAAAACAATCTATATAGTATCAGAGCCCAAACCCTAGCCACCACCTCCCAAACCCTAGCCGCCACCACTGCCACCCCTGCCATACCGCTCGACACCACCGCTGTCGCGTTGTCCGCCAGCACCGTTGCCGTACCGCTCGCCCTCCACCACCGTCGCCGCTCGCCCGCCACCACTACCGAGAAGTCGCGACTCCCGCGGAGCCCTTTGCCGCGGTTCCTGGCGTCTACCGCGGGTCGTTCCAGAAGTTAATATCGAAGGCCTAGATCTGATGGGGGAGAGATATGTTCGAGTCTAGGAGAGGACGAAGAGGGCGAACATGAATCATGGGACGGGTGTGAGGTGATCGAAGAAGAGGAGGATCGATGGAGGAGATCATCAAGAAGTTGGACTCTACGGAGGTCGCAACGTTGATGAAGCTGATAAAACTGTCGGCTGGTGAGATCGCTACACGAACATTGGCAAAGTTAGATCTTTCATCTATCGATCTGAAGCTTGATGGACCGGCCATATACCTGAGTTGGTCACGACGGGTGAGGAGAACCCTTGCAGGAAAGAACCTGAAAGGTTTCTTGTCAAGTGAGAAGATAGAGCTGGATGAAGGCTCGGCAGGACGCGAAGAATGGAAGTCCACTCATATGGTGGTATACATTTGGCTCCTCAATTCTTTAGTCTAGTCGATCTCCACCATAGTGGATGGTCTTGAGTTGGTGAAAGACATGTGGGAGAAGTTGAGAAAAATCTACGATGGTGTGGGGAATAACTTGAGAGTTTTCCAGATAATGGGGAGATCGACGACACCGTACAGGAAAAGAAGACGGTACAGGAGTATGCCACAGAGTTGGAGCGTCTGTGGTTGGATTATGATCACTTCTCAGATCGGACAAGCTGTGAGAACCCGAAGTATAAGGAGAGACAGGTATGTCTGCAGGAGAGAACGATAAAGTTTCTTACGGGGCTGACCGCAGTGTTACCTCAGATGACATCACTACTTCTAGCCCAACCGAAGATTATCATACTTGAGGAGGCTATCTCTGCCATGATCTAGAAGGAGACTCGTATCAAGCTACAAGCAGGGACAGGTGGTCCTCCTAAAGTGAAGACAGCACTGGCGGTTGCCAATTTAGGCCGCACATGACCTAAGGGAGACCCCGGCAGTGTTATAACTGTGAGAAGGTGGGCCATCTGAGGTATGCTTGCACCAAACCACCCAAGAAGGGAATTCAGGTGGCGGACGTGGACAGTTTAGAGGAGTTGGCCGTGGTCGTAGGGGTCGACGGGGTGGTCGAGTTGGTTATCGGACGAACCTATTGGTAGCAGAATGCGAGGAGGGAGCTAATGGTACCTATACTGAGGAGGATCAGGCACTACTGGGCATGCTGGAAGTACTCAGGAGAAAGCAGAGAGCGTCAAGCGATGGAGATAGAAGGAGTGGGACTGAGGAGGCGTCAACCTCAGTCTTCGCCAGAGGCAAAGCTGCCATGTATGACCATCCATTGGAAGGTACTGACGACTCACTCACCCTTGCATCTATGTCTTCCGTTAGATCGTCGGACTGGATTATCGATTCGGGTGCATCTCGACACGTAACAGGGAATGCTAGTGAGTTCTCTTCCTACACTCACCTAGCATCTGTAAACAGCATTCAAACAGCCGATGGTTCTTTCCTGCCAGTGGTCGGTAAGGGTACTGTTGATTGTACAGGTTCAGTAAGATTATCCAATATTTTATATGCTCATTCTTTTCCAGTCAGTCTTTTTTCTATTAGTTCTATAATCCTCTAACTAAAATACATTCTCTTTTGATATTCCTAAGATGATCTTCCAAGAGAAGGAGACGGATGAAGACTTGGGACTGGCACTTGGCATGATGGACTGTGGTACCTGGATCGGGAAGGACTGGATTCGACATTGGTGTCTGTGGCAGAAAGGGCAGGAATGAGAGGACCAAAGATGAGTACTGAGGTTACACTGATACTCCATCACAGGCGGTTGGGGCACTCATCTTTTGGAATTTTGAGTAGGTTGTATCCATCTATTTATGAGAAGGCAAATAAGGAGAAACTAGTATGTGATACACGTAATTTAGACAAACTTACTAGGAGCTCATATGTTGGTGTGGGCCATAGGAGCTCTTCTATTTTTTATATTATACATTTTGATGTCTGGGGGCCGTGCGCCATAACTAGTATGAATGGTTACAAGTATTTCGTACTTCCTTGGGATTGAGATTGCTCGAGAAGCAAAAGGGATTGCTCTTTCTCAGAGAAAGTATGCGCTGGACCTTCTTACAGAGACAGGGATATTAGGATGCAGACCTGCAGCGACGCCGATCAACTAGGGGTTCAAGCTGTGTGCTGAGGATGGAGAACCAGTTGACCGAGACAGATACCAGAGACTGGTGGACAAGTTGATCTATTTGAGCCACACACGTCCTGATATCTGCTTTGTAGTGAGTGTGGTGATCCGCTACATGCATGACCCAAGGAAGGGTCATATGGACGCAGTGTATCATATTCTGAGATACTTGAAGGGTGCCCTCGGAAAGAGGTTGATATTCAGGAAGAATGATCACTTGAGCATCGAGGGCTACTGTGACTCTGACTGGGCTAGCTGTACTGATGGCAGGAGGTCTACCTCGGACTATTGCATATTTGTAGGAGGCAACTTGGTCTTTTGGAGGAGTAAGAAGCAGTCAGTGGTGGCTAGATCGACAGCTGAAGTGGAGTACAGAGCTATGGCCTTGGGAGTTGCAGAGTTGCTATGGCTGAAGAGTATGCTGGTGGAGCCGAAGCTGAATCAAGGAGCAAAGATAAAGCTGTTATGTGACAACCAGTTATCAATCAGTATTGCCAACAATCCAGTACAGCATGACAGGACCAAACACATTGAGATCGATTGGTTCTTCATCAAGGAGAAGTTGGACAGTAGACTACTGGAGCTAGGTCATGTTCCAACCAAGGAGCATGTAGCAGACAGTATGACCAAGAAACTTAGCTGTGCAGATATGATTAGATGATGTGACAATATGGGCTTAGTGAATATCTTTCGCCCATCTTGAGGAGGAGTGTTGGTATATTAGAATATTTCTTGATATATTTGTTGGTATATTAGAATATTCTTGGTATATTTGTTGGGATATTAGAATATTCTACAGGAGATTTTAATGGGGTATTAATGTAAGATGAATGGTTGTAAGGCTATAAATAGCCAAGAGATTATCAATAAAAAAATATAACAACTACTCCAAAATATTCTACAAATAGTCAAGTGGCTGATGCAGAGAGGAGGACTATAAGTCAGATATGGACTTAGGTAAAAGAAATTGCAGAGAATTCCCATAATAGTTGTGGCCTCCCAATGGTTGGGGCTGGTGGGGTTACTGGGGAGGTCCGAGTTCGAGCCTTGGCCACAATGGCCACAAAATAAATAAAAAGTGACCTCTGCAAAGGAGTGCATAGAATCAACTTAGAAATTCAAGTAAGTACATTGCCTTTTGTGAAATTTGTCAACTTGAATGTTAAATATTTATATATATGGACATTTTTCTCTGCTCTATTTATATTATCTTCGGATCAAACTTGCATATTTCTGCGTACTTGTTTCAATTTTACTGGTTACCTTATTTTGTTCCCCAATGACTGCATCTTCATTTTGGCTAGTTATTTAAAGTCTTCTAGTGTAGAAAGTGTTGGAATTACTTTACTCTTGTTAACAAAAGGCTTCAATTATTTTGGTCTCCACACTCTTTTTTCCCCCTTCATTTAAGTCATTTATGTTTGATTATTTCTAATATGGTTGATCTACTATCAATATATTTACTGAATAGCAGATTATGGAATCTACTTACTGCTGAATATTAATTATCTTGAAAGCTTGACATTAATATCCAGATATGATCCTAGCATATCTATTGATGGAGAAGGTTGGCGTGGTTGTGGAGTGAAAGGAAGCATGAACTTACCTTAATCTTAGTAGGTTTGCAGTGAGCAGAATTTTCATATTACCTTGTTGATTCTGAAGTCAAAGGTGAAACCCTAGCTAACCTTAGTGTTCTTAAATCTATATTTGAAGATTCTGAACTCTTTGCTCAGTGCTCGACATCTTACGATAAGGATTCTCATATAACCGATAGCTTTTATTAGTGATGATGTGCATATTAGCACTAATTAAAGTACATGTAGAATATTTTGGAGTAATTATTATATTTTTTATTGATAATCTCTTGGATATTTATAGCCTTACAATTCTTCATCTTACATTAATACCCCATCAAAATTCATGTAGAATATTCTAATATCCCAATAAATATACCAAGAATATTCTAATATACCAACACTCATCCTCAAGATGGGCGAAAGATATTCACTAAGCCCATCTTGTCACGTCTTCTAATCATATATGCAGAGCTAAGTCCCTTGGTCATACTTTCTGCTACCTGCTCCTTGGTTGTAACATGACCTAGCTCCAGTAGTCCACGGTCCAACTTCTACTTGATGAAGAATCTATCGATCTCGATGTGTTTGGTCCTGTCATGCTGCACTGGATTGTTGGCGATACTGATGGATGACTGGTTGTCACACCACAATTCATCTTGGCTCTGTGATCCAGCTTCAGCTCCACCAGCATACTCTTCATCCATAGCAGCTCTATAACTCCCAAGGTCATAGCTCGGTACTCCGCTTCAGCTGTCGATCTGGCCACCACTGACTGCTTCTTATTCCTCCAAGAGACCAAGTTGCCTCCTATAAATATGCAATAGCCCGAGGTAAACCTCATGTCATCAGTACAGCTAGCCCAGTCAGAGTCACAGTAGCCCTCAATGCTCAAGTGATCATTCTTCCTGAATATCAACCCCTTTCAGGGTTCACCCTTCAAGTATCTCAGAATCTGGTACACTGCTTCCATATTGTTGGTATATTATAATATTTTTAGTAAATTTATTGATATATTAGAATATTTTTGGTATATTTGTTGGGATATTAGAATATTATATAGGGGTTTTTAATGGGGTATTAATGTAAGATGAAGGATTGTAAGGTTATAAATAGCCAAGAGATTATCAATAAAAAATATAACAATTACTCCAAAATATTCTACACATATGACCCTTCCTTGGGTAATGCATGTAGCGGCTCACCACACTCACTGCAAATCAGATATCAGGACGTGTGTGGCTCAAATAGATTAACTTGTCCACCAATCTCTGGTATCTGTCTCGGTCAACTGGTTCTTCAGCCTCAGCACACAGCTTGAACCCCTGGTTGATCGGCATCGCTGCAGGTCTGCATCCCAACATCCATGTCTCTGTGAGAAGGTCCAGCGCATACTTTCTCTGAGAAAGAATAATCCCCTCTGCTTATCGAGTAATCTCAATCCTAAGAAAGTACCGAAGAAGGCTAAGGTCTTTCACCTCAAACTCTTTGCCAAGCTTCCCCATGAGTCGGACAATCTCCTGCTCATCATCTCCTGTGATAATCATATCGTTCACATACACCACAAGCATGGTGATGTGGCCTCCACTCCAACGGAAGAACACAGTATGATCAGCATTGATCTGCTGATATGTCATCCCTATCATCGCCCTCCTGAATCTGTCAAACCACGCTCGAGGAGACTGTTTCAGTCCATAGAGGGACTTCTTCAACCTGCAGACCTTGCCCACTATCTTATCGGTACAGAATTCTGGTGGTATCTCTATGTACACTTCCTCCACTAGATCCCCATGAAGAAATACATTCTTCATATCCAGTTGGTGTAGCTTCAATCCACCATTTGCTGCCAAAGAAATCAGGGTCCTGACGGTGCTCATCTTCGCCACTGGTGCAAAGTTCTTATCATAGTCAATGTCGTACGTCTGACTGTATCCTTTTTCCACCAGTCGAGCCTTGTAGCGCTCTACTTTTCCATCTGGGTTCTGCTTCATTGTAAAGACCCACTTGTATCTGACTGCCCTCTTACCCTTTCGCAGTTTTACCAGTTTCCAAGTGTAGCTCTTCTCAAGAGCGCCTAACTCCTCGTGCATCGTCGCTTTTCACTTTGGATTATTTTTGGTAACCTGCCAATTGTTAGGTACAGTAATACTATTCAAAGATGCAACGAATACTCCATGAGAAGAAGAGATGTTATTATATGAAATAAACTAAGCAAGGTCCCAACCATATCTATCAGGAGGATTTCGCGCACGCTGCGAATGGTCCTCCGTACTGATAATGGTTTGGGAGGAGTACAAAGAATAATATCACCTGAAGGAGAATCCGGTGATGGTGGTGTAGGTGTCTCAGGAGTTGAGACGGACGCAGGCAAGGGACTTGGCGCTGGCACTATAGGTACTGGTCCTGCAATTTGCTTTCCTTTCCCGCTGTAGGTAAGTAACTCCCCCTGAGCCGTGGGCCTAACACCTCTCATCGCCTCCCCCTGTTCCTCTTCACTCTCTTGCTCCTCCTCAAACGATCATCCATGCCATACTACTAAATCGGTCACCACACTCTCACCAATCTCCCTCTCTCGCCTCATACTCTCAGTATCAAGTGAGTTACTCATGGATGAGGTTCCCTCCTGGCGATAGTATGGCTCAAACTCCCTGAAGTAAATATCCATGATCATAAACTTCTTCTTCTCTACTGGGCTCCAGCACACATACCCCTTCTGAGTCACTGAATAGCCCACGAATACACACTTGACTGCTCTGGGGTCAAGTTTTTCAACAGACGGTATGTTGTCCTTCACAAAACATACACAACCAAACAACTTTAGTGGAAGTATCTCACTATTATTTTCTTGTAATATCTTACATGGAGGCTTCTATCCCAGTACCTTCGAGGGTATCATGTTGATCAATTAAGCTGTTGTCAATACTGCATGTCCCCACAGACTCTGTGGGACATTCATGGCAATTAGCATGCTTCTTGACACCTCCAGAAGGTGTCTGTTCTTCCTTTTTGCCACTCTATTCTGTGCTGGTATGTATGCACAGGTGGTCTAATATTGTATCACTTGGGCTGACAGGTATTCCTCAAGTGCCTGTTGGTATACTCTGTTCCATTGTCAAATCTTAGTACCTTTACCACTGCTCTGTACAGAGTCTGGACATGTTTATGTAAGTCCCGAAAATAGGCAAAGACCTCACTCTTATTCTCCATCAAATACAGCCAGGGGACACGAGAGGAACAATCAATAAAAAGACGAAATACTTGTAACCATTCATAATAGTTATGGCGCACGACCCCCAGACATCAGAATATAATATCAAAAACAGAAGAGTTCATATGGCCCACACCAACATATGAGCTCCTAGTAAGTTTGTCTAAATCACATGCATCACATACTAGTTTCTCCTTATTTGCCTTCTCATAAATAGATGGATACAACCTACTCAAAATACCAAAAGAGGAGTGCCCCAACCGCCTGTGATGGAGTATCAGTGTATCATCGGCACTCATCTTTGGTCATTTCATTCCTGCCCTTTCTGTCATAGACACCAATGTGTCTCCAATCCTTCCTGATCCAGGTACCACAGTCCATTATGCCAAGTGTCAGTCCCAAGTCTCCGTCCCGTCTTCTTCTCCTGGAAGATCACCTTAGGAATATCAAAAGAGACAATGCATTTTAGTTGGATTATAGAACTAATAGACAAAAGACTGACTGGAAAAGAAGGAGCATGTAAAATATTGGATAATCTTACTGAACTTGTACAATCGACAGTACCCTTACCGACCATTGGCTGAAAAGTACCATCGGTTGTTTGAATGTTGTCTGCAGATGCTAGATGAGTATAGGAAGAGAACTCACTAGCATTCTCTATCACGTGTCGAGACGCACCCGAATCGACAATCCAGTCCGACGATCTAAGGGAAGACATAGATGCAAGGGCGAGTGAGTCATCAGTATCTTCCGATGGATGGGCATACATGGCAGTGTTGCCTCTGGCGAAGACTGAGGTGGACGCCTCCTCAGTCCCACTCCTCATATCTCCATCGCTTGACACTCTTTGCTTTTTCCTGAGTACTTCCAGCATGCCCAGTAGTGTTTGATCCTCCTCAGTATAGGCACTATTAGCTCCCTTCTCTCCTTCTGCTACCAGCAGGTTCGTCCGATAACCTCCTCGACCACCCCGTCGACCCCCATAACCACGGCCACGTCCTCCAAACTATCCACATCTGCCATATGAATCTCCCTCCTTGGGTGGTTTGGTGCAAGCATACCTCAGATGGTCCACCTCCCTGCAGTTGAACACTGTCGGGGTCTCCCTTAGGTCTTGTGCCGCCTGAATTGGCAACCGCCAGTGCTATCTTCACTTCAGGAGGACCATATGTCCCTGCCTGTAGCTTGATACGAGTCTCCTCCTGGATTATGGCCGAGATAGCCTACTCAAGTGTAGGAATCTTCGGTTGGGCTAGAAGTAGCGTTGTCCTCTGAGCAAATACTGCGATCAGTCCTTTAAGAAACTTTATCGTCCTCTCCTGCAGACATACATGTCTCTCCTTACACTTCGGGTCCTCGCAGCTCGTCCGATCTGAGAAGTGATCATAATCCAACCACAGACGCTCCAACTCAGTGGCATACTCCTGTACTGTCTTCTCTCCCTGTACGGTGTCGTCGATCTCCCCCTTGGTCTGAAAAACCCTTAAGTTATTTCCCACACCATCGTAGGTTCTCCTCAACTTCTCCCACACATCTTTCACCATCTCAAGGTCATCCACTATGGCGGCGATCGACTGGACTAAAGAATTGAGGAGCCAAATGTATACCGCCATATGAGTGGACTTCCACTCGTCGCGTCCTGACGAGCCCTCATCCACCTCTGTCTTCTCTCCTGACAAGAAATCCTCCAGGTTCTTCCCTGCAAGGGTTCTCCTCACCCGTCGTGACCAACTCAGGTAGGTGGCCGGTCCATCAAACTTTAGATCGATGGATGGAAGCTCCAACTTTGCCAATGTTCGTGTCGTACTCTCACCAGCCGACAGTTTCATCAACTTCATCAACGTTGCGACCTCCGCAGAGTCCAACTTCTTGATGATCTCCTCTATCGATCCTTCTCTTCTCCGATCACCTCACACCCGTCCCACGATTCATGTTCGCCCTCTTCGTCCTCTCCTAGACCTGATCATGTCTCTCCCCCATCAGATCTAGGTCTTTGATGTCAACGTCTGGAATGACCCACGGGAGACGTCAGGAACCACGGCAGAAGGCTCTGTTGGAGTCGCGATGGTGGTGGCGGACGAGCGGCGACGGTGGTGGAGGACGAGCGGTGTGGCAACGGTGGTGGCAGCACGGCAGCGGTAGTGGCGGGCGGTGTTGCAGCGATGGCGGTGGTGGCAGCTAGGGTTTGGGAGGTGGTGGCTAGGGTTTGGGCTCTGATACCATGTAGAATATTTTAGAGTAATTGTTATATCTTTTATTTATAATCTCTTGGCTATTTATAGCCTTACAACCATTCATCTTCCATTAATATCCTATTAAAATCTCTTGTAGAATATTATAATATCCTAACAAATATACCAAGAATATTCTAATATACCAACAAATATACCAAGAATATTCTAATATACCAACAATACAAATTCTAGACTTAAATAGTGAAAATTTGCACGTCACGGATAACGCATGTTGAGCATTATCAGATATAGGTGTCACAACTTTAGGCTTCGATGTTGGCATAACGGGTCACCTTCCATAACTTGCAATGAGGTGAATTTCTCTTGATGACGAGTACAGTGCAGGGTGTCAGGATAAGAGGCACTATGGTGAGGAAACCAAAAGCGGCTGTATCTGTAAGGGGACAATAGCGTGAACAGAGGAAACTTGATATACTATTTCTAATTACTTGGCCTGTTCTATAGAGCTTTAATGTGATTTCTTTCCTTAATTGCTTACTGAACAGAGTATTGTTCCAGGAATAAAGGAATTAAATTAATGGTTTAGTACGTGTTTCCATAGTTGGCTTCTCTCTGGCCAAGTGACCTCCTCACGTTCTTGGATCTTATCCAAGACTTGAGCAACTTGCTGGCCCTGATCCTCTACATAAATAACAAATTAGAGCAATAATTAGCTGATATCATTAGTCCCGTCCACACAGATGCTATATATATACATCAAACATCTCATATCACATAGTCAACTAAATTCTTTCCTGGCCCCTATGCACCTTTAAGAGCCACTTAAGCCTCCCTTCACTTGTCAAAGGCAGCCTTCTTCTGTCTCGTCATTATCATTACATTATAGGAACTATTATAGGAACTATATTGATTGTCAAGCCTCCTAGGTCCACATGCCATGACCTGTGCATGAGCCTCACATGCATTGGCTTATACTCTTCAGGAGGTCGCTAGTTCAGTTCAGTTCTACTTAGATGCAAACATACTTAATTGGAGAGTTTTGATGTGATCCACTTGCCAAAAGGACTAATCTGGATGGTACATAAGAGATTTAGGCAGTTCCATATATCAAACTCACTTACGGTGTGAGTCTGGGATTTCATAATGATCTTATGATGCAAGCATAAAAAACAAACCAAAAAAAATCACAGAAGGGAAAAACTGAAGCCTAATGTCAGGGCCAATATAAGAATCTAACCCTTCTTATCCCTTGGGGTGACTGAGACGGTGTATGATCTATAAGAAAGTGAGGGAAAGGAAAGAAAAGAAAAATGGAGTTTCAATACTTTGTAGTTTCTACGTGAAACACTTTCATTTTCCTTGTCAATTCCAGATGTTAAGAAACACTTCCAAGTTTCCAAGATTCTAGAAATGATCCAGGCCCATATTAATTTTCAGAGGATAAAAACTTTGAGTGCAACTTTAATAGCAACCTACCGAACGAGTAAGTATTCTTAGTTTCCTTGGGCCATCTCCAATGGGGGGTTTCTATCTCCCTATTTCTATAGTAGAAATTCTTTTTAGAAAAAAATTCTCACAATAATGGTTTTTATTCCAATTTCCATTCTACATGGCATTGATGTAGGATGGAGAATTTATATGAGAATTTCTACATGTAGAAACTCTCATAGACATTCTCCACCTCTCATATCAATTAATATTTGGTCCTACTTTCAAACTAAATTATTAAATTGACCCTTTTATTTTCTGCCACGTAGAATAGAAATTGAAAACCGTTCGAAGAGTCGTTCTTTGGGTGCAATTTCTATGTAGATCTGCCAACTAGAATAAAAAAATTCTTTAAATTACAATGCCAATTAGGATATAAACTCAATTTTAGAAATCCCCATTGGAGGTTGCATACTTTTCTTGCACGAGCAAACCAAAACTAGCCCCAAGTAGGGGAGGAAAATGTTGTTACGTTGTGTAACTTCTCCATCATCTTAATTGCAGCCGCACATCTAATTCTGACTTGCTCAAACTCAAGCTCCTCTTAATTAGTGGCTTTTCATTCTGGTCAAAGGCCTGGTTTCTTGATATATAAATAACAAGTCCCTTGGTCTTGGATCGCTCAACAACAACTCAAATATCACATACCCAAGTAAAGAAGGAAGGAAGACTCTTCTTCTGTCCTAGCTAAGATGGGTGGTCTCTACTCAATTCCTGTCCTCCTCTTCTTCCTCCTCATAGGGACTGCTGTTGAAGGGGTGATCTTCTCTACCCTCCCAAAGACTCTCATAGTCTCTGCATCTCCCAAGCAAGGCCAAGGTAACTATTCTTCTTATATCTGCATCATGTCTGACACGTATTTGACACGATACAGACACTCCAACATACACTAGGACATCGTCCCACCACATAGTAGAGTAACACAATGAAAAGTGTAAAAACTAGATGCTCAAGTAACAAAGGAGTTTTTATATACCTTCCTACTTTCTTTATTGCTAGCAATGCATTTTTTCTTCAAAATTTCATGCGTATATTTATTTATTTTCGTTCCATAGAAATATGACCTTCCCAGTTCCCCTTGTTCATTTGAGGTCATGTTTTGTGATGAAAATTAAATATTATTAGGGAAAATATTGATATCCCATATAAAAATTTTCAATTAGATAATTGATCAATATGAGGTACATGTTTCCTCTTCTCTTTGTATGAACACAGGAATCATGGTGCACCAATAGTTTTACATTACTTAAAAATCAGATATAAATAGTTTTTACTTTTTGTAAGAGAAAAGAGAGGTTATTGTAGAAAACTAAATTGGAATCAATTGGATTCCCCGACTGGTTTAGGTACATAAATATAGAGGATGATAACCTTTGTCGTACAAAGTTTATCCACACGCAATCACTCACTCACTAAATCTAACCATCATTTTTTCAAACCTTGTTTTTGGAAGGGAGGCGTCAAATGTTTTAGAATGATACTAATGCTAGCCTTGATTAATGTATAATATGAGGGCTCCAGATTTTGTTTGTACCTGTTAACTATCAAAACATTTAAGTTCATATTTACCCATATATGCATATTTTATGTGTACCTTATCTTAAAAGTTTAAGATTAATTTTAGATAAACTCTGACATCTTGAAGTTTGTACTTGTATATACACGTGTCTCTTTTGGTTGAACTGGTTAACATGAGGGAAATTATTCGGTGGGTCGGCCTCACCACTGGCGTCACCATATGGCATTGGCAATAAGTTGCTCTCAATAACAGCATCACACACCACTCTTTGTTAACCATCAAGACATTGATTTATGTATTTACCTCATTTGTATTTTTTTCATGTATACACGAGTCTTTTTTGGTTGAGCTGGTTAACATGAGAGAAATTATTCGGTGGGCCGGCCTCACCACTGGCGTCACCATGTGGCATTGACAATAAGTTGCTCTCAATAACAGCATCACACACCACTCTTTGTTAACCATCAAGACATTGATTTATGTATTTACCTCATTTGCATTTTTTTCATGTTTGTCTTGTCTTGAAGTTCAATATTTTATGCAAAAACTGACATCTTGAAGTTTGTATTTTTGACTAGTAGTTATTATTAGATGCATCTGTATCCGTCTATAAAAGCACATCTCGCTCACTAAATCTATCCATTGTTTTTCAAAACCTTGTTTTTGGAAGGGAGTCGTCAAATGTTTTAGAATGATACAAATGCTAGCCTTGATTAATGTATAATATGAGGGCTCCAGATTTTGTTTGTACATGTTAACTATCAAAACATTTAAGTTCATATTTGCCCACATATGCATATTCCATGTGTACCTTGTCTTAAAAGTTCAAGATTTTAGATAAACTCTGACATCTTGAAGTTTGTACTTGTATATACGTGTGTCTCTTTTGGTTGAGCTGGAGAAATTATTCGGTGGACGGGCCTCACCACTGGCGTTACCACGTGGCATTCGCGATAAGTTGCTCTCAATAACATCACACACCACTCTTTGTTAACATCAAGACATTGATTTATGTATTTACCTCATTTTCATTTTTCCATGTTTGCTTATCTTGAAGTTCAATATTTTATGCAAAATCTGACATCTAGAAGTTTGTATTTCTCGTCTTAAAAAGTTCAAGAATTTAGAGAAAGACCTGACATAGTCAATAAGTTTTTATAGACAGATACAGATGCATCTAATAATATACTAGTAGTCAAAAAAACATTGTCCAATTATCTTAGTTATATCCAGAATAAGAAAACAAATTACAGATGCAGTAATACTTTTGGTATATGTTTAATGTATAATATGAGGACTCCAGATTTTTGTTGTACATGTTAACTATCAAAACATTTAAGTTCATATACATATTCCATGTGTACCTTATCTTAAAAGTTCAAGATTTTATATAAACTCTGACATCTTGAAGTTTGTACTTGTATATACACGTGTCTCTTTTGGTTGAGTTGGTTAACATGAGAGAAATTATTCGGTGGACGGGCCTCATCATTGGCGTCACCACGTGGCATTGGTGATAAGTTGCTCTCAATAACAGCATCACACACCACTCTTTGTTAACCATCAAGACATTGATTTATATATTTACCTCATTTTCATTTTTCCACGTTTGCTTGTCTTGAAGTTCAATATTTTATGCAAAATCTGACATCTAGAAGTTTGTATTTCTCGTCTTAAAAAGTTCAAGAATTTAGAGAAAAATCTGACATAGTCAATGTGTTTTTATAGACAGATACAGATGCATCTAATAATAGACTAGTAGTCAAAAAAACATTGCCGAATTGTCTCAATTATATCCAGAATAAGAAAACAAATTACAGATGCAGTAATACTTTTGGTATATGTTTAATGTATAATATGAGGGCTCCAGATTTTTGTTGTACCTGTTAACTATCAAAACATTTAAGTTCATATGCATATTCCATGTGTACCTTATCTTAAAAGTTCAAGATTTTTTATAAACTCTGACATCTTGAAGTTTGTAGTTATATGTACACGTCTCTCTTTTGGTTGAGCTGGTTAACATGAGAGAAATTATTTGTGGGCGGATCTCACCACTGGCGTCATCACGTGGCATTGGCGATAAGTTGCTCTCAATAACAACATCACACACCACTTTGTGTTAACCATCAAGACATTGATTTTGTATTTACTTCATTTGCATTTTCCATGTTTGCCTTATCTTGAAGGTCAAGAATTTACGCAAAATCTGACATCTTGAAGTTTGTATTTTTTGTCTTAAAAAGTTCAAGAATTTAGAGAAAAATCTGACATAGTCAATTTGCTTTTATAGACAGATACAGATGCATCTATACTAGTAGTCAAAAATAACATTGCCCAATTATCTGAGTTATATCCAGAATTAGAAAACAAATTACAGTAATACTTTTGGTATATATATGCTCCTTTTGCACCCCCCAGTAAAAATGTGACAGAATTCTAACCAACATCTCTATATATACAGTGCTGAAGGCTGGAGAGGACCACATCACAGTATCCTGGGGGCTGAACCAGAGTCTCTCAGCCGGTGTCGATGACGCATACAAGAAGGTGAAAGTGAGGTTGTGCTATGCTCCGGTCAGCCAAACCGACCGCGGGTGGAGAAAGACCATCGACGACCTCAAGAAAGACAAGACTTGCCAGTTCGGAGTCACCATCCAACCCTATGCCAGGTCCAACACAAGCTTCGAATACAAGATCGAGCGCGATGTTCCCTCCGCGACATACTTTGTGAGGGCATACTTGCTCGACTCCTCCGACACCGAAGTGGCCTACGGCCAGAGTACGGATGCACACAAGTCCACCAACCTGTTCGACATCATTGGAATATCTGGACGGAGTGCTTCGCTTGACGTTGCTGCTGGATGCTTCTCCGCCTTCTCGGTTGTGTCTCTGCTCTTCTTCTTTGTGGTCGAGAAGCGAAAGGCCAAGAAGTAGTTATATGGCAAATAGACAGCTCTGTATGCTTATAAAGTGTGTCCACGAACATTCCTCTCATGTATAATGTATAAATTGCATCACGCAAGAGAGTCAATCTTTATATTAAGCAGTATATGACAAATAGCCCCAGTATACTCTCTTAGCATTAAGCAATATATGACCCAGATATATGTAGAAGATTTTCATGACAGCAACAGCTTCTCAAATTTTACCTCTATTGCATGTCTTAGATAACAGACTACATTTTGAATGAACCAGTACAACAGTGACAAAACATTTTACTGCAGTTTCAATCACCAAAATAAGAGGTACAGGCTTATATCAAGAGTTATATTAGAAATTCAAGTAAGTACATTACCTTTTATGAACTTCGTCTTAACTTGAATGTTAGGTATTTATATACATATGGACATTTTTCTCTGCTCTATTTATATTCTCTTCAAATCAAACTTGTATATTTGTGCCTACTTGTTTCAATTTTGCTGGTTAGCTTATTTTGTTCCCCAATGCATCTTCATTTTGGCTAGTTATTTAAACTCTTCTAGTGTAGAAAGTGTTGGAATGATTTTACTCCTGTTAACAAAAGGTTTCAATTATTTTGGTCTCTCTGTTGCTGGAGCAAGTTGGCGTGGTTGTGGAGTGAAAGGAAGCATGAACTTTCCTTAATTTTAGTAGGTTTGCAATGAGCAAAATTTTAATACTACCTTGTTGATTCTGAAGTCAAAGGCAAAACCCTACCTAACTTTAGTGTTCTTAATACGATACCGTAACTCTTTGCTCATCTTACGATAAGGAATCTCATATAACCGGTAGCTTTTATTAGTGATGACGTGCATATTGGTGCTAATTAAAGTCAAAATTCTAGACATAATAGTAAAAATTTGCACATCACGGATGACGCATGTTAAGCATTATCATATACAGGTATCACAGCTTTAGGCTTTGATGTTGACGTAATGGGTCGCCTTTCATAACTTGCAATGAGCTAAATATCTCTTGATGATGAATGCAGGGTGTCGGGATAAGAGGCACTACGGTGAGGACTGAGGAGGAAACCAAAAGCGAGACAGTAGCATGAATAGAGGAAACTCTTAGTGTTCTTAATACTATATCTTAGTTCTTTGCTCATCTTACGATAAGGATTCTCATATAACCGATAGCTTTTATTAGTGATGACGTGCATATTGGTGCTACTTAAAGTCAAAATTCTAGACTTAATAGTAAAAATTTGCACATCATGGATGACACATGTTAAGTATTATCAGATACATGTGTCACAGCTTTAGGCTTCGATGTTGGCGTAATGGGTCTCCTTCCATAACTTGCAATGAGCTAAATAACTCTTGATGACGAGTGCAAAGTGACGGGATAAGAGGCACTACGGTGAGAAGGAAACCAAAAGCGACTGTATCCGTAAGGGGATAGTAGCATGAATAGAGGGAACTCTTAGTGTTTCTGAAAGCAAGCGTCATTTCTTCTCAATGCCCGGGCATCCATCTATTGCATGATTTTCGATAGCTTGAACGCGGGTTACTTCACACCCACCCAATCTCGATTTGACATAGACAAACTTTCCTTAATACTATATCTTAATTCTTTTCTCATCTTATGATAAGGATTCTCATATACCGATAGCTTTTATTAGTGATGACGTGCATATTGGTGCTACTTAAAGTCAAAATTCTAGACTTAATAGTAAAAATTTGCACATCACGGATCATGTATGTGAAGCATTATCAGATACATGTGTCACGGCTTTAGGCTTCGATGCTGGCATATTGGGTCGCCTTCCATAACTTGCAATGAGCTAAATATCTCTTGATGACGAGTGAAGGGTGTCGGGATAAGAGGCACTACGGTGAGAAGGAAACCAAAAGCGACTATATCCGTAAGGGGACAGTAGCATGAATAGAGGGAACTCTTAGTGTTCTTAATACTATATCTTTATTCTTTGCTCATCTTACGGTAAGGATTCTCATATAGTCGATAGCTTTTATTAGTGATGACGTGCATATTGGTGCTAATTAAAGTCTAAATTCTAGACTTAATAGTAAAAATTTGCACATCACGGATGACGCGCATGTTAAGCATTATCAGATACTTGTGTCACAGCTTTATGCTTCGATGCTGGCATAATGGATCTCCTTCCATAACTTGCAATGAGCTAAATATCTCTTGATGACGAGTGAATGGTGTCGGGATAAGAGGCACTACGGTGAGGAGGAAACCAAAAGGGACTGTATCCGTAAGGGGACAGTAGCATGAATAGAGGGAACTCTTAGTGTTCTTAATACTATATGTCGGGATAAGAGGCACTACGGTGAGGAGGAAACCAAAAGTGACTGTATCCGTAAGGGGACAGTAGCATGAATAGAGGGAACTCTTAGTATTCTTAATACTATATCTTAATTCTTTGCTCATCTTACGATAAGGATTCCCATATAACCGATAGCTTTTATTAGTGATGACATGCATATTGGTGCTAATTAAAGTCAAAATTTTAGACTTAATAGTAAAATTTTGCACATCACGGATGACGCATGTTAAGTATTATCAGATACATGTGTCACAGCTTTAGGCTTCGATGCTGGCGTAATAAGTCGTCTTCCATAACTTGTAATGAGTTAAATATCTCTTGATGACGAGTGTCGGGATAAGATGCACTACGGTGAGGAGGAAGCCATTGTATCCGTAAGGGGACAGTAGCATGAATAGAGGGAACTTGGTATACTATTTTGAACTTAGCTTGTTCTATTCTTTCCTTGGTTGCTTACTAAAATTAGTATTGTTCCAGGAACGAAGGGAGAAAATTAATGGTTTAGTACTTGTTTCCATATTTGGCTTCTCTCTGTCCAAGAGAACTCCCCACATTCTTGGAACTTATACAAGACTTGGGCAACTTGCTGATGTAAGAACTTGCTGGTCCTGAATGATGCTCTATATAAATAGCAAATTAGAGAAATAATTAACTGATAATATATCATTAGACCCATCCACACAGATATATGCATCAAATATCTCACATCACATAGTCAACTAAATTCTTTCCTGGCCCCTAAGCACCTTTAAGAGCCATTTAATCCTTCCTTCACTTGTCAAAGGCAGCATTCTGTCTCTTGTCATTATTGTTGAGAATCAAGGACTAAACTATAATAGTCCATCTTAGAAGTGAAAATGTTGTTACGTTGTGTAACTTCTCCGTCATCTTAATTGAAGCAGCACATCTAATTCTGACTTGTTCAAACTCAAGCTCCTCTTAATTAGTGTCTTTTCATTCTGGTCAAAGGCCTGGTTTCTTGATATATAAATAACAAGTCCCTTGGTCTTGGATCACTCAACAACAACTCAAATATCACATACCCTAGTAAAGAAGGAAGGAAGACTCTTCTTCTGTCCTAGCTAAGATGGGTGGTCTCTTCTCAATTCCTGTCCTCCTCTTCTTCCTCCTCATAGGGACTGCTGTTGAAGGGGTGATCTTCTCTACCCTCCCAAAGACTCTCATAGTCTCTGCATCTCCCAAGCAAGGCCAAGGTAACTATTCTTCTTATATCCGTATCATGTCTGACAATATTGGACACGATTGACGATACAGACACTCCAACATACACTAGGACATCGTCCCACCACGTAGTAGAGTAACACAATGAAAAGTGTAAAAACTAGATGCTCAAGTAACAAAGGAGTTGGTATATACCTTCCTACTTTCCTCATTGCTAGCAATGCATTTTTTTTCTTCAAAATTTCATGTGTATGTTTATTTATTTTCGTTCCATAGAAATGTTGATTTTAAAGGCATGCCCTTCCCAGTTCCCTTGTTCATTTGAGATCATGTTTTGTGATCGAAAATTAAATATTATTGGGGAAAATATTGACAGCCCATATAAACTTTCTCAATTAGATAAATGATCAACATGAGGTACATGTTTCCTCTTCTCTTTGTATGAATACTGGAATCTTGGTGCACCAATAGTTTTACATTACTTAAAAATCAGATACAAATAGTTTTTATTTTTTGTAACAGAAAAGAAAGGTTATTGTAGAAAACTACATTGGAATCAGTTGGAATATCTTTCCTTGACTGGTTTAGGTCCATAAATATAGAGGATAATCTTCCTTGTACAAAGTTTATCCACACGCTATCACTTACTAAATCTAACCATCGTTTTTTCAAAACTTTGTTTTTGGAAGGGAGACGTCAAATGTTTTAGAATGATACTAATGCTAGCCTTGATTAATGTATAATATGAGGACTCCAGATTTTGTTTGTACCTGTTAACTGTTAACTATCAAAACATTAAGTTCATATGTACCCACATATGCATATTCCATGTGTACCTTATCTTAAAAGTTTAAGATTTTAGATAAACTTTGTCATCTTGAAGTTTCTAGTTGTATATACACGTCTTTTTTGGTTGAGCTGATTAACATAAGAGAAATTATTCGGTGGGCCGGCCTCACCACGTGGCATTGGCGATAAGTTGCTATCAATAACAGCGTCACACACCACTCTTTGTTAACCATCAAAACATTGATTTATGTATTTACCTTATTTGCATTTTTCTATGTTTGCCTTGTCTTGAAGTTCAATATTTTATGCAAAATCTGACATCTTGAAGTTTGTATTTTTGACTAGTAGTTATTATTAGATGCATCTGTATCCGTCTATGAAAGTACATCTTGCTCACTAATCTAACCATTGTTTTTTCAAAACCTTATTTTTGGAAGGGAGGCGTCAAATGTTTTAGAATGATACTAATGCTAGCATTGATTAATGTATAATATGAGGACTCCAGATTTTGTTTATACCTGTTAACTATCAACATTTAAGTTCATATTTACCCGCATATGCATATTCCATTTGTACCTTATCTTAAAAGTTCAAGATTTTAGATAAACTCTGACATCTTGAAGCTTATGGTTGTATAGACACGTGTCTCTTTTGGTTGAGCTGGTTAACATGAGAGAAATTATTCAGTGGGTCGGTCTCACCTATGGCGTCACCACGTGGCATTGGTGATAAGTTGCTCTCAATAACAGCATCACACACCACTCTTTGTTAACCATCAAGACATTGATTTATGTATTTATCTCATTTGCATTTTTTTATGTTTGCCTTGTCTTGAAGTTCAATATTTTATGCAAAATCTAACATCTTGAAGTTTGTAATTTTGACTAGTAGTTATTATTAGATGCATTTGTATCCATCTATAAAAGAACATCACGCTCACTAAATCTAACCATCGTTTTTTCAAAATCTTGTTTTTGGAAAGGAGGCGTCAAATGTTTTAGAATGATACTAATGCTAGCCCATGATTAATGTATAATATGAGGGCTCCAGATTTTGTTTGTACCTGTTAACTATATATCAAAACGTTTAAGTTCATATTTACGCACATATGCATATTACATGTGTACCTTATCTTAAAAGTTCAAGAATTTAGATTAACTCTGACATCTTGAAGTTTGTAGTTGTATATACACGTGTCTCTTTTGGTTGAGCTGGTTAACATGAGAGAAATTATTCGGTGGGCCGGCCTCACCACTGGCGTCATCACGTGGCATTGACGATAAGTTGCTATCAATAACAGCGTCACACACCCCTCTTTGTTTACTATCAAGACATTAATTTATGTATTTACCTCATTTGCATTTTTCCATGTTTGTCTTGTCTTGAAGTTCAATATTTTATACAAAATTTGATATCTTGAAGTTTGTATTTTTGACTAATAGTTATTATTAGATGCATCTGTATCCGTCTATAAAAGCACATCTCGCTCACTAAATCTAACCATCGTTTTTTCAAAACCTTGTTATTGGAATGGAGACGTCAAATATTTTAGAATTAAACTAATGCTAGCCTTGATTAATGTATAATATGAGGGCTCCAGATTTTGTTTGTACCTGTTAACTATCAAAACATTTAAGTTCATATTTACCCACATGCATATTCCATGTGTTCCTTATCTTAAAAGTTCAAGAATTTAGATAAACTCTGACATCTTGAAGTTTGTAGTTGTATTTACACGTCTCTTTTAGTTGAGCTAGTTAACATGAGAGAAAGTATTCGGTGGGCCGGCCTCACCACTGGCATCACCGCGTGGCATTGACAATAAATTGCTCTCAATACAGCTCATATATCACTCTTTATTAACCATCAGGACATTGATTTATGTATTTACCTCATTTGCATTTTTTTCATTTTTGTCTTGTTTTGAAGTTCAATGTTTTATGCAAAATTTGACATCTTGAAGTTTGTATTTTGATTAGTAGTTATTATTAGATGCATCTGTATCCGTCTATAAAAAGCAAATCAGGCTCATTAAATCTAACCATCGTTTTTTCAAAACCTTTTTTTTTGGAAAAGAGGCGTCAAATGTTTTAGAATGATACTAATGCTAGCCTTCATTAATGTATAATATGAGGGCTCCAGATTTTGTTTGTACCTGTTAACTATCAAAACATTTAAGTTCATATTTATCCACATATGCATATTCCATGTGTACCTTATCTTAAAAGTTCAAGATTTTAGATGAACTCTGATATCTTGAAATTTGTAGTTATATATATACACGCGTCTCTTTTGGTTGAGCTGATTAACATGAGAGAAATATTCGGTGGGCCGGCCTCACCACTGGCGTCACCACGTAACATTGGCAATAAGTTACTCTCAATAACATCATCACACACCACTCTTTGTTAACCATCAAGACATTGATTTCTGTATTTACCTCATTTGCATTTTCCATGTTTGTCTTATCTTGAAGTTCAAGATTTTACGCAAAATCTGACATATTGAAGTTTGTATTCTTGTTTCTTATCTTAAAAAGTTCAAGAACATCTGACATAATCAATCTGCTTTTATAGACAGATCCAGATGCATCTAATAATATACTAGTAGTCAAAAATAACATTGCTCAATTATCTGGAGTTATCTCCAGAATAAAAAAACAAATTACAGTAATACTTTTGGTATATGCTCCTTTTGCACCCCCTAGTAAAAATGTGACAGAATTCTAACCAGCATCTCTATACAGATTTGAAGGCTGGAGAGGACCACATCACAGTATCCTGGGGGCTGAACCAGAGCCTCTCAGTCGGTTCCGATGACGCATACAAGAAGGTGAAAGTGAGGTTGTGCTATGCTCCGGTCAGCCAAACCGACCGCGGGTGGAAAAAGACCGTCGACGACCTCAAGAAAGACAAGACTTGCCAGTTCGGAGTCACCATCCAACCCTACGTCAGGTCCAACACAAGCTTCAAATACAAGATCGAACGCGATGTTCCCTCCGCAACCTACTTTGTGAGGGCATACTTGCTCGACTCCTCCGACACCAAAGTGTCCTACGGCCAGAGTACGGATGCACACAAGTCCACCAACCTGTTCGACATCATTGGAATATCTGGACGGAGTGCTTCGCTTGACGTTGCTGCTGGATGCTTCTCCGCCTTCTCGGTTGTGTCTCTGCTCTTCTTCTTTGTGGTCGAGAAGCGAAAGGCCAAGAAGTAGGCTGGTGCCTTCTCTTTAATCTATGTAGTCCATCTTCCCTTAATATTAAGAGTTATATGACAAATAGACAGTTCTGTATGCTTATAAAATGTGTTCACGAACATTCCTCTCATGTATAATGTATAAATTGCATCACGCAAGAGTCAATCTTATATTAAGCAGTATATGACAAATAGCCCCAATATACTCTCTTAGTACAAGGAATATATGACCCAGATATATGTATATGATTCTCATGACAGCAACAGTTTCTCAAATTTTACCTCTATTGAATGTCTTAGATAACAGACTACATTTGGATGAACCAGTACAACAGTGATAAAACATTTTACTGCAGTTTCAATCACCAAAATAAGAGATACAGGTTTATCTAGTAGTCTAGCAGTTAACATAACGCCGCTGCCGCTGCTTTACCTTGACATGGGAAAAAGGTTCAAATCTTGTACCATATCAAGATAGCAATAAATTGTGGCGACTCTCGCTGTTGACCAGGCATTCTCGCCACCAGTACAAAACAAAAGGGGACAAAATTTGAAACAAAACCGAGTGAAGACATTATTATGTTTTGCTGTCAAACAAAGAAAAGACCAATTGATTCACACCACCAGCTTTCACCATCCGTCTCTCCTGGACCTGAGAGGAAAAGGGAAGAAGGGCCAAATTAGTATGCGCATTTCGCGACAGCAGGATCTACCAACTAAGTGGCTTTATTAAAGATACTTACTAATTCTAAAGCACAAACACTATGACCTTAAAGGAGGCAAAATTGTAAGCTAACAACATATTCATCTGCTTCAAGTGTGAATCCTCTCCACCCAATATAATATAAATATGTTCTGTTGTAAGAAAACAACAGAACTGCAACTTTCCCGTGGCCAGAAACTTGTGCATTGCAATAATCAAGTGTCACTTGGACCCCAAAAATGTAAAATGGAAAATTGCACTTGGCCTCATCCATAGGCATTCAGAATGGAGTAATAACCCTTAAACCTCTACTCCAAGAGAAGTAGTAACGAAACTACCACAAAGCCCAGAACTCTGAACAATTTCTTCTCAGCCAAGCAAGTGAACAACTTAAATTCTCCCAAAAAAAGTATGCAACTTAAATGGTAACTTTACCATATATTCATGATCATTTTCCACCTCCAGTTCTCAGTGTTGAAGAAGATTTCAAAAACCAAAGAAAATCCTTATCAATTTATAATAATTTCTCCAATTTCTCAAAATATTACTTCTGATGTGTTTTCTTGCGTTATCACCCAAATCATATTTTGGAGTATGAGAGGGAACTAAATGAACAGGGAGTAATCAAATGGAAAAAAGAAACAGAGGAAACTGGGAGAAATTTTGGACTACCCAGCACGCACACATTTTGTACTTAGGTTTACAAAGCTTCAAACAGGAAAATTGATTCAGGATCAGACTTTAGAAATGGCATAAAAACTCCTTTGCTGCATGATGGGCTAAAGATCATAATCCACCTTTTGTAAATTAGGCACACGGCATTCACTCCAGTTTTGAATGAGAATTTACACTGTACCCCTTGGTAAATAGTTCATGGGTGTTAACAAATTGGTTTTATGGACAACAGGGGGACTTAGTGCTCAGACTGAATAGTTCAACACCGGTTTAGTACAATTTACCCAATATAAAATGGATACAAGACTTTTTGGTTGCATGCATGACAAAAGGAACTGGTTGTTGGATGTTTAGGCGGGGCCAACAGATTTTCAGCTAATAAATAACAGAGTTGGAACAGAAATTTGTATCACTTGATGGAAATGTACAGTTAAACCTCTATAAAGTAATAACCTTGGGGCCAAGGAAAATCTATTAATTTAGCAAATATTAAATAATCGATAACTAATAGTTTATTAATTTATCGATTAATTAACAACTTATCAAATTTATCAAAGTATTCACTATTTTCTTAAATAGTGTACATTATATTTAGTTTCTCATTTTACGAATTAACAATTTTATGTATTTGTTTAACTAAGTAAAATTCTATTGTTCAATGTACTACTACTACGGTATTCCATTTTATGAACATTTTAACCAAGCAAAAACTCTACATAGTTTCTTATTTTACGAACTAACAATTCTATGTATTTGTTTAACCAAGTAAAATCATAAATCTACTCTTAGTTCTCACAAAAATAGATTGTACATTGTTCAATGTACTACATTATTTCAATTTATAAACATTTAACCAGGCAAAAGCTCTATTTAAAAAACAAAAGACATAGTAACACAACACATCATACATAAACAATGGCTTCTCATCTCAAAGGTGTAAAGAAATCAACAATGAACAATGAAATGTGTAAGAGATATATGACAAATAGACAGTTCTGTATGCTTATAAAGGGTGTCCACGAACATTACTCTCATGTATAATGTATCGTGCAAGAGAGTCGATCTTATATTAAGCAGTATATGACAAATAGCCCCAATATACACTATAAGAATTAGGAAGTATATGACAAATTTTAAGTTAAACCTCTATAAATTAGTAACCTTGGGACCAAGAAAAATCTAATAATTTAGCGAATATTAAATAATCGATAATTAATAGTATTAACATTTGTTTAACCAAGTAAAATAATAAATCTACTTTTAGTTTTCCCAAAAAATAGATTGTGCATTGTTCAATGTACTACATTATTTCAGTTTATAAACATTGAACCAGGTAGCACAACACATCATACAGTATTAACATTTGTATATTGTTTAACCAAATAAAATTCATAAAAAACAAAAGACGTAGCAACACAACACACCATATATACGACAATGGCTTCTCATCTGAAAGATGTAAAGAAATGAACAATGAAGATTGAAATGCGTAAAGTATTGGGCGAGTACAACAAAGATAATCCAGGTAGCACACGAAAACAAGAAGTTGAAGATGATAGTTCTATTATGGAACCCGTTTTGCGAAAATAAGCTCTCAAAGCAGTGATGACATTGGAAAAAAAAATTGTTGCAACATGAGAAAACCACACCGAAACTTCTTACATGTTAACAAAAGTTAGAGATGAAATCCAATGTGACATCAATTTCAATAAAGAAACAAACAATGATTTGAGTCAGATTTTAGAAAGGCCTTTCAGTCGAATCATAAGTATTATACTATTATGTATATCAGAAAATTATTACTTTATATATTATGTGAGACATATACGATTTTTTTATAATGTATTATATTACAAATTTAGGACATCCCCAAGTCAGGACCGGCCAAAAATATTATTGACTGAGGTTATTAATTTATCAGGTATTAAATTATCGAGGTTCTAGTGTATATCACAAACTTATTTGGAACAATAATAAACAATTGTGACATATTATCCTTCTACATGAAGGATGTCCACAAGAATAGGAATCTTTGCAAACCTGATTCAGGTTTCTAATAATCTCCCATTCCCCTATTTCAGAAAAGATATACCCAACAATGTTGTTTCTTGAGTGGTTGGTGCGAGTGATCATGATGAGTGAACTGGAAAAAAAGTGTACAGACGATCTTGGTGCATTTATCATCTCAAATCATGTTCAGGATTTGTACATCATTAGCTGAAAGAAGAAGTGTAGGGTAAATTAATCCTCAACAGAAATACAAATCAGTTTCTATTGTATCTCAAAAATATGTTCTCATCTTGTGACTCTATCTTAAACTATGCATACCTAAAGAATAGAAATGTCCAGTGTTTGCTTGGATTCACCAAACTATGTTATCTGTGCATGACATACAAGGCATCCTTAAAAATGAACCAAAAAGCTTGTGTATAACAGCATTTGACCATAGGCTGTAGACCTTAATTCACCAGTATCTTCATTTACCATATTTTACTTCCCTGTAAGAGTGTCAAGAGTTCTCAAATACAAAATGTTAACAGGGTTGGTATATTGGGATTTTCAATACCTGTCCAAGTTTCTGCTGCCGAAAAAACTCGATTCTCTACCCCCTTGAAATCCCCGTCTATCATCCATGGGCTTGGCCCACGAGTCTCCTAAACCGCCACGTGAACGAGGCCTTTCTGTGAACTCCATATTCCTCGGTTCCTCTGACATGCCAGACTGAGAAGACGGACGATTTCCAGCACCAGAACCAGGCCTCATCTCACTGGTGGCTTTTTGACCAAACCGAACCTTGTCGTCCAAGTCACGTATCAGCTTCTCCAGATCTCTCTCTTTCTGAGATATCTGCTCATGCAGAAAGGCTTCTTGCTCAGTACGATGAGGTGCAGGATCTCCATTCAGATTTCCCTCAGTTTCTATGCTCAGTTCCTTTTTTAGATGATTTATCTCTTCTTTTAACATCTTCTCTTCATCTGTTACAGGTCTGAGAGTCGAGATCCCAAGTCATTAGATGTGAACGAGGAAAATAAACAGCTGACATTATGCAGACAAATCCAGTAGAAGTATAATCATGCAGTAGATAAGTTGTGAAATAAGATATCCTTTACAACCTATTCTCCATATAATAGAGTCAGAAACACTCAAAAACCATATTCATTATCTACTACCTATGCATATCACTAGTTTTAAATGATACTGAATAACCTACTGACATGTGCCAGTCAAGAGGAAGTGCAATCAATAAAGATACGCTCTCACCTATTACATACTTATTATTATCAGAAATGTGATACATTGACATGGAGACAACAAAATGTCTTAGCATACTTCTACTGCTATTTTGAGGTCATACTAATTTCACAAAAACTACTGAAATACAGCAAACATTTCAGAATGAAGGAGAAACAAAATAAGGTAGCCAATCTAGCAGT
Organism: Iris macrosiphon; assembly: GCA_036927795.1. Lineage (NCBI taxonomy): Eukaryota > Viridiplantae > Streptophyta > Magnoliopsida > Asparagales > Iridaceae > Iris > Iris macrosiphon. Next base: position 148,352,432 of record JAYESA010000008.1, read on the forward strand.
TAGTCTACTCTGATACAGAAGCCCTTACAGTTCAAATTACTTCTATCACTCTTACAGTTAGAAGTCAATTACTAATTACTCCAGCCAGTCTCTCTCTCTCTGTCCAGATTTTCTCCAAGGAGACTTGGAAGCCAGCATGCTCCAAGTTTGCACACTTTAGTTAGCCTACAAGGCAGCTATATCAACATCGTCCTAATCTTCCAGTGAGCAAGGTGATGGTTGGAATTTGGAGCTAAAGATAATGGCTTAAAAGCAGATCTACAATCTGTCCAATAAATTGAATCATTTTAGGAGTTGCCTCCAGCCATAAATCATGCTTCATAGGAAGACCCCAATTTGAAGGGATGAAGCTTAAATAATGATGACGCAATGACAATGAACTGTCAAAAGCTAAAAAAAAATCAGATGCTATAGATATTCCTTCCAAAAAACTAGAAAGGCAAATTTCTCGGGAGAGCAAAAAATATCCATGTCAAGTTAATCCTCATCCTAACAACATCGTAAAATTTACAGAATAATTGCAACTAGTAAAAACTTTGTTTACAAGCATGGGTAGCATGCATCAGCAATATTTAACAAGGCAGAATTCACCAAACAAATGAAGGCTCTGCTGTAGTACAATACTCAACACCAAAATCATTGGTAAGAATCTTCCTATTAATACAGGATATAACCATATGAAGCAAGCTTATCCCTATTAAACAAGCTCATCTTTAGACCAGCTTTTCAAACTCCTATGCATATATCCTCAACAGCCTCCTTTATGACCGACCCAAGGAAGTGTCCAAACGAATCTGATTTTATACCATTTAGCCAGCCTTCCTCAATGATTCTCGTTAACTCTTAAATCAGTTTATTTGGGAAAAAAAATACTAAAGAGGAAGTCTCTAGTCTCCACAATCATAGAATATAATTTTACAAGTCCATGCAAGAAACTAGCTAAGATCAACACCTCCAGATCTACTATTCAATATGTATAGATCTGCAAAAAGAAAGGACTATTCCCATCCGGTTATTTTCAACCAAGGTTGGTACGGATACAAATACATATCGGTTGTATCCTAAGCAGACCCGATACTTGAAGAAAAAGTAAGGCATTGTCCGAAACCAAAAGTGCAGGCTGAAGTTTGTGAACTTGCATCCAGTTTTGGCTCTAAATCCACCCAAAAGAGAGCAGCACTTAGAAACAGGTAAAAACAACCCAAAATTGATGAAAAATTATCTTTGGACATTTTGGTAAATTTTGGTTGGTATAGGACCAGCACAAAAAATCAAAGGGATTTTTTGACTTCAGTCCCACTTAATAAGTGGTATTTAGACTTACATTTCACTTTTTAATTTTATTAGACTTTAGTCCCACTTTTGTCACCAAAAGTATTTATTTTGCCATGAAAACCCGTCGTTAAATATTTTTCGTGACGTTTTTTTTGACAAAAGTGGGACTAAAGTATAATAAAATTAAATACCACTTATTAAGTGGGACTACAGTCAAAAAATCCCAAAATTAAATGTTGCTGAAACTGAGCAAACTTTCCAAATTGGCCACAACTTAACAAAAGTTGGGAAAGACTGACCGACGATGGCCAAACTATATACTTGACTTGGCTTTAGTTTCATTTCCATGATTTTTTAAAGACCGCTTAGGGCCGTTACTGGTATATGATAACCTGCCATTTGAATCATAAAATAATCAAGTTAAAATTTTACGAAAACTGTGCAACTATTCAGTGAACCAACATATAACTATAAAATTGTACGAAAACTAAGCAATTATTCACCCGCACTCAGAGGGTCTGATACCAATATCAATGCGAAGTTTTTGAACATAATCTCCAATTTTAACAGTTATACACTGAATCAAAACCTGTTCTTTTCCAACCAGAGTTCTGAGATATTGTGTGTAGAGACATTAGTGCGAACTTTTTGAACCTAATCTCCAATTTTAACAATTATACTTGAAGCACACACATTTGTCCTTGGTATTTAGATATAGTTGATAACCACTGATTAAATACATCACTCAACTTGCATATTCACGTCTATGTTGTACTGGGCGCTACACGAGGCGAGACGACAAGCCACCGGCCTCGCCTAGGAGCCCGCCTAGTTTTTTTTCCAGAATTTTATTTTATTTTATTTTTAGTGAAGGATTTGTTTATTTACTAAAACAATTTGTTAGGAACAACTTGAAAATAGTTAAATTATATAATAATTTCAGTAAAAAAGTGAAGTTCACAGTACTAAATAGAAAAAGAAGGAACAATAGCTCAAAAGTATCCATTATTCTAATCTTCATCATTGCTTCCTTTATTATTCAATTCTACATACGAACATGCATAAGTAATATATTAGCTGATCTATGTGATATTCAACATTAATATATTGTCTCCAATTTGATTAAAAAGTGTCACATGGCTTAATATATATACACTTAAATTTTGTTTGAACTAAGAGTTGATAATGACCAACTGACCGCCTAGGCGCGCCTATGAAATTCCCCGGGTCGCCTCAAGGCGTCCGCCTATGCGCCCGTCGACTGCCACGAACATTTTTTCCGCGGGTCGAGGCGAGCTCTCCCTGACCTGGACGCCTAGGCCGCCTAGGCGTCGCCCATGACAACCTAGGTTCACGCATTTGATGACAAGACTTTGTGATATTAGAGTCCATCCCAAGATTAAGTCAAAATATTTCATTATATATATATATATATATATATATATATATATATATATAGCTCACCGAAAATCAGATTTTGAGAAGTCATAAATCAAGATAACTCAAAGAACCAGACAACAGAACAAAATATGAAAAGTTGTTAGTTCTGACCGAATTTGAGAAGTCACTAAAAACAATATTTGACAAGTCATTTAAGTTGAATACAAATTTATTGTATGGGATTGTGATTCCTTTCACTCTTTGGCTAAATGTGTCTTAGAGATAGATGGCATTCCCTATAGCAAATTATATCATCTTACCTCTTTGTCTAGTCTCTTATAGTCTGGGATAACTTGAATTGCATATCTCAAAGGTTACCTATCTGCCATGCTTAGGCCTCTAATGCTCATCGCTAACTTGGCAAGAAATTTGTCACCAATATAGAGGGTTGACTTTGGTCAACAGCCGGTCATAACAACTTTGTCAAACTTTTTAACGAAGCTTCCTTTGACTCAATAGTCAATCACATTCTAATGGAAGAAGGCTTGGATAATGATGTCAAATTTATTGTATCTTAATAGCCTAAATAGCATGTCTAAGCACTAGAAGCAGTGAGGCACAGCTCATTAAGGGTGTATCACACTAAGGGATATGCGGCGCTATGCATCATTTATGCCTCACCTTTGTGCCTAGACACGAACGCCTTGACAATAGCATTGCCGACGACAACAAAGGGCCCATGTGGGCGGCAGGCTGACAACAAACTTGGAGGTTGGGATGGGGACGGGCTTATTCTTCTTGGGATAGAGGTGGCAACCTCCTTCAAGCTTGAGAAGGATCTGCTGGAGCACACATGAATGAGACCGTTCTCCTTGGCCTCAACAATTTGGACCTTTCAGTCCATTTACTAGCGTCATTCTAAGGCACATTTCTTGTAGAGGAGAGAAAAATGAAACTAATTAGGTTTTGGGATAATGGGATATTAGAGATACATGACACAGAAAGTAGATTATAAGAGAAGGGCCTATTGGGAAGAAGATTTACTAACGTGGGAAAGGGAGGATTTTTAATTGACTTATATACAACTTGACTACAAGAAATTAAAAAATTAATGGAGAAGTTTGATTCCGCCCGAGACCCTTGGATGAAATTGCAAATTTTGTATCTGGTTCAGGCCCTTTGACCAAACAATATTGGCCATTCACCACAACAGGTATTTATTGAGCTTGATGAGAATACGTTGGTTCATGGGTCAAGACCCCACAATCTTACAAAACCAAAGGCCACGCTAACCTGAGTCTAAACTTTAATGCTTGATCAGTAATGTGGCACCAAATAGATGACTTGATTCAGGGCCTGATTCGGTTTTTGTGCTACTTGCTTATTCAGCTGAGATTTGATGACTTCGATATCATCCCATGTTGAGAATTATTGATCCTTCAAGCTTGTAACTATAATTTCTCACATGATTTGGGATCAAGGGGACTTGTCAATTAGAGTAAGATCCTCCTCTCCAAAACCCCACCATATAGACTTATCTACTTGCCTAAAATAAGCATATTGTCATTTATGGATGACTATACATCATTTACTAAAATAGTTCTATTTGAACGTTTTCTACTATTCTAATAGTTTCATGGTATATTGATTCTATTATTATAATGGCCAAATGAATTTTATTAGGGAGAAGTGTTCTGTGTGCCAAATAGACAAGCAGAGGCTAATCAAAGTCATAAAATCAAACAAATCCTCAAATTATACTAGGTTTGGTGAATCACAAGGAAATATTATGCATTGCATGTTATAAGCTCAAATGGTGAATCACAAGGAACATAAACAGAAATGTCAAAATTTATTACAATTTCCTATATATGCAAAAAGATGAAACAACAAACTGCAAAAATGGCAATCAACAAAAATGTGAACATACTAACCAACAGATGCCAAAAAAGAAAACAATATACAGAAATAGTAAACAGTTGCTAAAACATATATGACGTTAAAACCATTAGCTTGGTATGAATGATAGAAGTTGAAGAGAATGTAAACCTGTCAACACTGCGATGCTCCAGCTCCAAATCAATCTTCCTCCAATCCTTCCCTTTCGCCTGCAACAGAACCTCCCTCGGCCTCGCGTTGCCGAAAGGGTTGATCTTCGGCCGAGCCTTTGGTGCTCCACCTCCTTCTCCAGGACTCCCAGGCCTACTACCTGACTGTGCGCTTGAAGGACTACTAGAATGTGAACTAGTTGGCCTGCTCGTACTCTTCTTCACCTCAATCTCGGTTTCGACCTTCCTCCAATCCACACCTTTCTCCGCCAGCACCTCCTCCCTCGGCCTCGCCGCCCCAAACAGGCTAGGCCGGTTCTTTGCCTGCTCAGCATTTACCGCCAAAGAAACGTTCTTTGGAGGATCGAGAACGAGTCTGGGCCTTTCTCCGTTATTGTTCGTTGCAGGAAATCCTGCACCTCCCCCTCCACCTCCGTGAACCCACCGATCCGAATCGGAAGAGCCGCCACCAAAGGAATCCCTGAACCCAGATCCGAACCCGGAGCTCCTCGACTGTGTCGGCGCCGTCTTCTTGGCGGAGAACCAGCTGTCGACCTCGTCGGCCTTCGAGGAGCTGCCGCTGCCGCCGCCGAGCGACCCGTACCGATCGTGCCGTCCCGGTCCAGAGTCGGAAGGGAAGGGCTTTTTCGCCGAGGCCCAGTTGTCAACCTCGTCAGCACGCGAGGGGAGGTCGGGATCCCGCGACGGGGTGTCGCGGCGCCCTTCGTCGTCAAACCCGCCTCCGTAGGATCTCCTCGATCCGGATCCGGGTCCGGACCCGGATCCGCCGCCGCCGTAGGACTGGAAGCCGCGGCCGAACCGGGAGCTCTCGAGCTCCTCGGCGGAGCGCTCCTTGGGGCCAGTGGGCAGGCGGAGCATCTCGTCGTGGGTGTTCCCCACGCCGCCGCGGCGGGACCCGGCGCCGAAAGCGGGGGCGGACATGGGGGAGGGGGTCGCGGCGAACTCAGAGAGGGGGATGGCGACCGGCTTCTTCTTCTTCGGCTTGGCGGCGACGGCTTCCTTCAAGCTGGGGAAGAGGTCGGCCGGGGCAGCCGCAGAGACGGCGGAGTGCTCGCGTTCCTCGGCTTCGGCGCGCTCGGCTTCGAGGGCCCACGCGCCGATGGCACCCCATGGTTTGGACATTGATTTTAGGGTTTGCTTCTTTTTCTTTGGGAAAAAAATTGGGATCTTTAGGGTTAGGGTTGGCGGGGAGGAAATAAAAATAACTTTTATTTGGGGAGAAGGTTGGAGCCGGGGGTGGGGGCTCACGGGAACCAGAGAATTGCTAACGTGCGAGAATTTTTTTTTAACGCAATCTTTAATTAAAAATCGGGTAAACAGAATATGAGTAATAGTGGTCATTTTTTTCTAAATAAGTCATACATATGTAAACCAATAGGAATAGAATGTAACAGTACATATGGATGCACACGAGATTAAAAAATTCATTCATATTGATCCACATGTGTATGACTCAATTTAGAAAAATGACCACTATGACTTATATTCCGTTTACCCTTAAAAATTTAATAACAACAATAAAATAAAAAATAGACGAAGACTCCCGCAGGCATCTTCAAATGAGAGCTTTTCAAAACAAATGGTGGTTTGGCTTGCGTTGTGATAGCAACAGGTGGCTATGTTCCTTCCCCCTTCCCCCTTCCCCCTTCTCCTCATTTCTGCTCCGGCCACCCCGTCGTCGCGCATACCACAGCACGAGCAACTGTCAGCCCCGTCCCTTCTCTCCCTCCTTTCTGTTTCGCGTTCAGCCGTCCCTCCGTCGCGCGTCACAAGCGCTGGTAACAACGCTAGCAAAGTAGTGTAGGTGTTTCCAAAATAGGTAGTATTATATTGGGTAAATTAAAGAATAGACATACTTCTGTTCTATTGGTATTTCAGTTTTCCATCTTTTTTTTGGGTATATTTTGGTCGTGAATATCTGAGCGGAACGAATCGTGTCCATGGATATCCATGCTCTGGAGCAAAATAATTTCAATTAGGCTCGTTCAACCGGAATATATATTATCTATATGAAAAATCATCCAATTGAGAACAACATTCGGTTTATTCAGTTCCAACCGAATCAAAATAGTCAAAACAGAATAAATCGAAAAAAAAAAACCCGAACCAAACCAAACCGATAATCAATTTGATTTATTTGATTTGTTTGGTTGGACTATTTGTATTGTTTAACGGGTCGAGTCTAAAGTTGAAATTGCGGATTGTATTAAAATCTTAACCTTTTATACATTGATTTGTTGTATTTTAAAGTTGTGTTCAAAATTTGACTAGTTGTTAAATTATCAAAGTTGTGCTTTATTTATATATATATATATATATATATATATATATATATAATTGAGAGTATTTAATAATTATATAAGTCTTATTTGACTTTTAATTTTGAACTGAAATTAAAATTTATTTTTAAAATCAAATCGAACCGAATATCTTATTAGATTCGATTTAATTCGGTTGTCAGTCCAAAATCTAATAATTCTCACCCTTAAGTAACAGTTATATTCATCGCTACTATAATAAGATGAGATGGATGTTTGTTGAAACGTCCGTTATTTAGTCGGATTAGCATTTTTTAAACATCTAATTGAATCCTAAAATAAATACTACATTTGAAAAAAAAAACGTTAACTCGAAATAGAAAATCTTTAGCTTCCCCCCCCCCCTAAGTTGTAATCCAAATTGGTCCGTAGGAAACTATACGATGATGCTTTACCACCATTAGGAACCTTGGTCTGATTTGTGGACTTGATTGATGGTTCCTTCGAGCACATGTGAGAGTGACGGCTTAAACCTCCAATATTACTCTGACACTCAAGTAAGAATGAAAACGGAGGACAATTTCCGCACAGTTTAGAGCATATGAAGGTGCAACTCATTCTCCTCTTCCTCCTCCTCCCCCCTCCCCCTTTCCCTTGTCTTGTCTTGTCTTGTCTTGTCTTGTCTTGCGCAGACACCTCTCTCCCTCCGAATTGTCAAAAATTTGACAGTTCTATCAATTTGAAGGACTGTCAAAATTTTGACAGTTCTAAAAAAATAACCCATTTTCTTTAGAACAGTCAAAAATTTGAGAGTCCTTCCAATTGGTAGGACTGTCAAAATTTTGAGAGTCCTTCCTATTGTTAGGACTGTTAAAATTTTGACAGTCCTGAATTTTTTTTTTAATTAGGAGTGGACAGTCCGGTAAATAATTTTTGGGAGTGATAAATTTGTAATTATTAAAAAAAAAAAATGGGACTGTGTTGAGTGTATTTTTTAGCGCCTTTTATCAAGGGCCCTAAATTACTTTTGCACTTATCCTTGTTAAGTTTGCATCTTTTGCAAATACATTTGACTTGCCCTTAAGACAAAGAAAACTCCAGAAAATGGTTGCAGTTTCAATTGTCTTTTAGAAATTAGAAGTCAGTTTGTAACTTTCCGTTTTGTGGTTTTGCAGGTGTTATTGCAAGTGTACTATTTTTTTATTCTTTCACTTACTTCGTACGTTTATTGTAATCAGGAATAGCATTATCATACATAATAAATTAACATAGTACAACTTGTTCATTACATTTTACAGGGCCGGCCCGAAACATTTTTTTTTTAAGATTCAATATTTCATTATCATGAACATATTCTATATTTAGGGTCTCGTTAAAATTTCGTTTCTTTCGAAAAATTAGTACCCTAACAATATGTAAACATCCGAATTTTTTTAGAAATTAAAAATAATTTTTTGGGAATTTTCTGCTATTTTTAACTAATTAAAATAAATGTTCTTCGGAATTAAATATTTAAGTATTAAATTAAAAATTAAAATATTATGAAAATAATTTTTTTGGGTGTAAAATAAAATCTTAGATATAGTGAAATTTTTCTGGAATTTATTGGACCTCAGAACTATTTTTTAAAGACCTAAAAACTAAGTTTCTAAATAAACCAAAACAAACCGAGCTGAACCCAACCGGTTTAATTAAACCGAACCGAACCAAGCATCATGAACCGAACCCAAATCCTGAACCAACCCTAGCGGGTCGGATCCAGACCCGACCCGCTAACCCAAAACCCGACCCGACCCGAACCCATTCCCCTTTGCTACAGTAACCTACCCCGAGAAACTCGATCGCCTCCGACCGTTACGACTCCCCGACTTTCCTAACCGCCGTCGTCCGCCTGCTCGCCAACTTCGCCGCATAATTGTCCAATTTCGAACAGCATCAAGGTACCCTACTTCTAGCTCTCGTATCTCCTTGTGTATTGATCCGAATTTAGTTCTGTCGAATCCTATGCGAAGACCACTTGACCCTCTCGAAATTCCGTGCAACTAGTTCGGAGTGTCGTGCCCTGTGTCCGTCGCAAAACGCGACGCAAAACAGAAAAAAAAAACACAGAATTCTGTACTTCAGAAACTGTCCCGGCGCCCCATGTTCACGGCCATTTTTTCTCCCAACCTGTTTAATAATTTTAGATTCTGTTTGAACAGTAAATTAGACAATATAACCGAGATTAAGACCCTGTAATTAGTTTATTTTAATTTGTTGTGTGCTTTGTTTTATTCGCGGGTGAAATCGACCAAAAACTTGGTCTTTAAAACCCAAAATTTCTCGAAACGGGGTGCGTCCCGCTAAACAAGGCGACTTGGTTGTGTGCGAACTTTACCGAAAGGTGCGCACTGTCAATACGGACGTGTGATATTTCGCGGAAGTTGATTTGGATGTGCATGCACACTGGAATCAACGCGTATCCGTCGACAACGCCCCGTATCGGCCATGTTCTGAAACTCGTTGTAACTTCGTGTACGCTCGTCGTTTCAAAATGAAACTTGCGTCATCGGACTCGTAGCAATACACTGGTCCTGTGACCCAAGTTTGGTTCGATTCTGAGAACGTTGACAAAATCCTGTATCGTGGTTCCCACGGCTCCACTTGACGGGCGATTTTGTGATCGGCTCATCGGAATCCAGTTCAGGATATTCCGTTGGGTTCGTATCGTCATTCGGGACTTGTAGACACTAAGTTTCACGAATTTGGAGAACTTTATCTTGGCACATTTTTCGGTGCGAAGTGGGCAACATGTGGACCTTGCTGTGACCAGAAACTGTCAATTTTGCCCCTGTGTCCAAATTGGACTTATAGACAGGCAATTCTAGCTATTTTATATCTTCTGAACATGATGTTAATATTTATTTCAACAATCGGAGGAGTACTTGAAGATCCCACTGATACCGGAGCGACTATTGGTATTCAAATCCCAAGCAAGTGTACCTTGTAAGCCCCTGATTTTTTTTAAAATATTAAAATTAGGATTTTTCACAATTTTCTGGAATTTTCTGGGAATTTTCTGAAATTAAAATCAGGGTTTTGAATTATTACATGATTTTTAATTGATAATAAACAACATTAAAATATAGTGAAAATAATATTTTTGGGTGTAAAATGAAAAACTGGACTTAGGGTAATTTTTTTGGAATTTATTGGACCCCGGACCTATTTTTAAATACCTAAAAACTATTTAAACTAATTATTTATTTAATTAACTAATTATTATTATTATTATTATTATTATTTATTATTAGTATTATTATTATTAGTTATTACTTAAGCCCAGCCCGGCCCAACATCACCCCGGCCCAGCCCAACCGAGCCCGAGCCCGGCCCCATCCCTAGCGGGTCGGGTCGGATCCGCCGACCCGACCCGAACCCACTAGCCCGCCTGACCCAGCCCCCGCGTGACCCGCGCTGGCCGCCGCCTCCCTCGGCCCGCACCACCACCTCCTCTCCCTATATAACCCCTAAACCCTCACCGCCTCCGGTCACCAACCCTAGCCCGGCGCCGCCCTAGCCGCCACGCTCCACCACCTCGCCGCCGTGAGCCTCCGCCGCCTTGCCCCCGCCCTCGACCACCGAGCCGGCCTCCTCCTTCCCCCGACGGGCGATTTTGTGTTCGGCTCATCGGAATCCAAATCTGGAAGTTCCGTTGGGTTCGTATCAGCGTTCCTGACCTGTTGACACTAAGTTTGGTGAATTTGGAGACCTTTGACCCGGACACGTTTTTCGGTGCAAAGCGGGCCCACCGGCGAACCCCGTTTTGATCCGAAACTGCCGTTTTTGCCCTTGTCTCCAAATTGGACCCAAGGACAGGCGTTTCTAGCTATTTGACATCTTCTGAGCATGATGGTAATGTCTATTCCAGCTTTTGGACTCATCTCTGGAATTTTCCTCCGAGAGCCAATATTAATCGGATCCAAACAACAGGCAAGTACCTGCACTTCAAGTTTATTCTTTATATTGTGATAATTAATTCCTTGCTCTACTAGCATCATTGGATGATTACACGTAGTGTTAGAACACTGGATTTTTATGTCTTGAATACTGGAGTTCATGTCTTGTTTTCGTGTCGGGTGGGAGAATACTAAGGAGGCATGTAGTTTACCCTTTCCCCTGGATTGTCTAATAGCTGTTGGTACACGACTGTCCATCAGCCGAATCTCGATTATAATGTCTAATAGCCGTTTATGACGGCCGGATTAGCCTTATAAACCCCTACATGCCAACTATGTATTCTAAAAACAAACACAAGTTCACACAGATAGTTCTGGTCATGTTATATTTCTTGCTGGCTATTGTAGTTTCATTTCTTGTTTCATCTAGTTCTGTTTCTCATATTCCTGTTTACAGCTAACTCTGAGATAATAATGTTCTGCTAATGCTGTTTCTCAACATGATATCCAATATTTAATTGTCATAAAATATTTAGTTTAATCTTGTTGTGCACTGTGTACTTTGCTCCTTTCCTGACTGGATCTGTTGATTTAGGCGATGATGAGAACCTTGCCCCCACATATTATGGCCCCTATGAGGCAGCAGGTGATACAGTTGCAGAGCCAGTTCCCGCACAGGAAGCTACTCCTGCTGAGTAGTTAGCAGTAGTTATCTTAGTTTTGCTCTTTATCTTAGCAATCGGGTTTGTCCCCGATTTCATTCTGGATTCTGTATTAAACATTTGATCTGTTGTCACATTTATTTCATTTGAAATCTCAGTATTCTTTCCTGTTATTGTCTTGCCTATTTCATTATTTTGTGAATGAGCTAGATTAGTTAACTGTGGATATGACCTAGACAGCGTACTACCGCCGACTCTGCGGCGTAGGCTGGACGTACCCACGCACTCGTGCCCGAATTTCCGGGTGCGGGTCGTGACACATTTTTGTGGTGGCCCATGCAGGTCAAACGACTAAATTGTTCGGTTTCAACTTAGGGACCGAACAGGCCTGCAATAAGATTGAGGATTCTAGGAAAAGCTCATTCACAGTATAGGGTCCTGATTTCAATTCTTAATATCACTTCTGATCAATTTTTCCTATCGCCCTTGATTTCCAAGTAATCTATTCTGAACTCCCTACCCCTTCATCTTTCAGAATGGTCCAGACAAGGAACACAGTAGGAGGCACATCAGAACCAGCTGAGCAGAATGTGCCCGAAACTCTTGCACTCCCGTCGCCTCCATCTGTTCCGGCAGTTACTCTGGATGGGGCACAGCTACTCGGAGTGTTCCAGGGACTAGTGGAATCCCAGAAAGAACAGACTGCACTTCTGCGGACCAGCCTCTCAGAAGCTATTAAGTCCCAGGAGTCGCCACTCAAGAGGCCAGGGAGTGCCAAAGATTTCAAGAACCTCAGACCCTTGGAATTCTACGGAACTGAGGGCATTCTCTATGCCGATGAGTGGATAAAGAACGTCGAGAGACTCCTGAAGACTGCTCGGGTTCCTGATGATCTTAAAGTGGAGTCTGCAAGCCTGCAACTGTTCGATATAGCTCGGACCTGGTTTAGAGACGAACCTCAACTATCTGCTCCTGACCTCACCTGGGAGGACTTCAAGAGACTGTTCAAGGAGAAATTCTACCCCGAAGTGGCTCGGGAAGCTCTCGAAAGCCAATTCGAGAGACTGGAGCAAGGTAACCTGACTGTTGATGAATATACTGCTAAATTTAGCAGGTTAAGCCACTTTGCGGAGTACATGGTTCGTACCCCGGAGGACAGAGCCCGTAGATTCAAGAAGGGGCTATCTCCGGATATTCGCCTTGCTGTCACCACCAGCCGAGCTCGCACCTACGAGAAAATCTTGAGCGTGGCACAAGGCGTTGAGAGAGACATGGGGCATAAGCTAAAGCGAGAAAGAGATACCGAAAATGCGGGACCCAACAAACGCCCTTTTCAACAACAACAACAGAGGGCCCCGCAACAAGCTCAGCGTCCTCTCCCTCGAGCTCCAGCACCCCAACACCAGGCCCAGGGACAGAACCAACAAGCTGCTGCTTGTAACTATTGTCATAGACCAGGCCATACTTCACAAGTTTGCAGAAAGAGGCTAGGTGTTTGTCTACTTTGTGGCTCAGCAGCACATCAAGTGAGGGACTGTCCCGCTGCTCAAGGACGCGGACAGGCTTACGTAATGACCGTGGAGAACGCGCAAACTCTGGAAGCAGCTAATGCGCGTAAGTGATTCGTAGATATCTTTTCTAGTATTGTTTTCGTGCCTATTGGTTCGTGACCTCAGCCCCAACCTAGTAATTTTGAACTTGCTAAATACCTGGTATTCTTTTAAATTTGATAACTGTTTTAGAGGATTTTGCTATTGTGCTTATTTTGTGTTATTTTGTGAACTTTAATAATTTTGTACCTCCTTTTCATCATCATCTAGCGCACTTAATTTTGCTGAACTTGACTTATGCTGCTATTTTATAGCCTAGTTTTGCAAGCTTACCCTTTATCGGGCTTGTTCATGACACATGTATTATTGAGGCATGATCAACCCCACCAATACAAGTGTCTACTCAGAATCAGTGTACTGCGGTCTGATCAACCTTAGTGCATTTTGATTCGCACTTCGCATGACTACTTATGTGGATTGAGGTATAGTCGACTAGTCTACTTGCCCCCTAAATACGTCCGAGCATATCGTTTCAGCATTACCAGAATAAAATCTCAATCCATAACCGCCTGACAATTCCCATTAGAATTCCTTAAACGTCTTGATCCCTATACCTCTGTTCTACCACCTCGCCCTTAAACTCTTTATTATTGATTCTCGTCTTTCCTCATTTCGGAAAGACAAAGACCTGTGGTTGGTATAAGTTGATTTGTAGTGCTAGACATACCCCTCAGACCGGACGAATTGATGATAACCCTTTATGACTAAGACAAGACCCTATGTGCTGTGTTTTGTGTTGCAGACTTAAGATTCAATACCATGATTTACTAAGTTGGGACCTAGCTTTACTAGTTGTACAGTCTTAGAGGATATGGGTAAAATTCTAAGTTGGGTAGCGACCGCAATGTTCACCTGAGAGAAACCCGCTGGACTGTAATCAAGTGAGTTTGGACAGAGAGAACCCTGCCATAATTTAAATTTCGAGGACGAAATTTTATAAGTTGGGTAGATTGTAAGCTCCTGTTTTTTTCAAAAATATTAAAATTAGGATTTTTCACAATTTTCTGGAATTTTCTGAGAATTTTCTGAAATTAAAATCAGGATTTTGAATTATTACATGATTTTTAATTGATAATAAACAACATTAAAATATAGTGAAAATAATATTTTTTGGTGTAAAATGAAAAACTGGACTTAGGGTAATTTTTCTAGAATTTATTGGACCCCGGACCTATTTTTAAATACCTAAAAACTATTTAAACTAATTATTTATTTAATTAACTAATTATTATTATTATTATTATTATTTATTATTAGTATTATTATTATTAGTATTATTATTATTAGTTATTACTTAAGCCCAGCCCGGCCCAACATCACCCCGGCCCAGCCCAACCGAGCCCGAGCCCGCCCCATCCCTAGCGGGTCGGGTCGGATCCGCCGACCCGACCCGAACCCACTAGCCCGCCTGACCCAGCCCCCGCGTGACCCGCGCTGGCCGCCGCCTCCCTCGGCCCGCACCACCACCTCCTCTCCCTATGTAACCCCTAAACCCTCACCGCCTCCGGTCACCAACCCTAGCCCGGCGCCGCCCTAGCCGCCACGCTCCACCACCTCGCCGCCGTGAGCCTCCGCCGCCTTGCCCCCGCCCTCGACCACCGAGCCGGCCTCCTCCTTCCCCCGACAGCAACCAGCAGCAGCAGCCGCAGCCGCCGCTGCCGGCCGCCCTGAGCCGCCGCCGACGACCCCATCGGCTCGCCGCGCCGCCCTCCGCCGCGTGCCCCCGAGCCCGGCCGCCCAGCAGCCGCCCTCCGCCCGATTCCGACGAAAACCCTAACCCTAGCCCTAATTTCGGATTCGCGTGTCTGACACGAGTCGGACACGACTCGACCCTGATTTTCGGGTCCCCTTCAGGTACGTGTAACTTTCGCCTCGTAGCTCTGTTTTTAATTCCGCAAATTGCGTTGTGAAGCCTGTATGACCCTCTCGGTGTCCGGATAAACTGTTCGGGGCATCGCGTCCTGTGGTGATCGCACACCGCGATCCAAAAACCGGAAAAAACCAGACCCTGTTTCACCCCGGAACTGAGTCCGCCCCGCCAAACGGGACGACTTGGTCGCGTGCGGTCTTCACAGATACGTACGCATCGTCGATACAGACGTGTGAGATTTCGTGGAAGCTGATTCGGGTGTGCGTGCACACTGGAATCAACGCGTATCCGCGGACATCGTCCCGTATCCGCCCTTTCTACAATTCGCCCTAACTTCGTGTACACTCGTCAGATCGAGATGAAACTTACGCCATCGGACTCGTAGCGATACGTTGGTCCTGTGGGTCAAGTTTGGTTCGATTCTGAGAACGTTGACTAAATCGCGTGTCGTGGGCCCCACAGGCCCCGCTCGACGGGCGATTTTGTGTTCGGCTCATCGGAATCCAAATCTGGAAGTTCCTTTGGGTTCGTATCAGCGTTCCTGACCTGTTGACACTAAGTTTGGTAAATTTGGAGACCTTTGACCCGGACACGTTTTTCGGTGCAAAGCGGGCCCACCGGCGAACCCCGTTTTGACCCGAAACTGTCGTTTTTGCCCTTGTCTCCAAATTGGACCCAAGGACAGGCGTTTCTAGCTATTTGACATCTTCTGAGCATGATGGTAATGTCTATTTCAGCTTTTGGACTCATCTCTGGAATTTTCCCTCGAGAGCCAATATTAATCGGATCCAAACAACAGGCAAGTACCTGCACTTCAAGTTTATTCTTTATATTGTGATAATTAATTCTTTGCTCTACTAGCATCATTGGATGATTACACGTAGTGTTAGAACACTGGATTTTTATGTCTTGAATACTGGAGTTCATGTCTTGTTTTCGTGTCGGGTGGGAGAATACTAAGGAGGCATGTAGTTTACCCTTTCCCCTGGATTGTCTAATAGCTGTTGGTACACGACTGTCCATCAGCCGAATCTCGATTATAATGTCTAATAGCCGTTTATGACGGCCGGATTAGCCTTATAAACCCCTACATGCCAACTATGTATTCTAAAAATAAACACAAGTTCACACAGATAGTTCTGGTCATGTTATATTTCTTGCTGGCTATTGTAGTTTCATTTCTTGTTTCATCTAGTTCTGTTTCTCATATTCCTGTTTACAGCTAACTCTGAGATAATAATGTTCTGCTAATGCTGTTTCTCAACATGATATCCAATATTTAATTGTCATAAAATATTTAGTTTAATCTTGTTGTGCACTGTGTACTTTGCTCCTTTCCTGACTGGATCTGTTGATTTAGGCGATGATGAGAACCTTGCCCCCACCTATTATGGCCCCTATGAGGCAGCAGGTGATACAGTTGCAGAGCCAGTTCCCGCACAGGAAGCTACTCCTGCTGAGTAGTTAGCAGTAGTTATCTTAGTTTTGCTCTTTATCTTAGCAATCGGGTTTGTCCCCGATTTCATTCTGGATTCTGTATTAAACATTTGATCTGTTGTCACATTTATTTCATTTGAAATCTCAGTATTCTTTCCTGTTATTGTCTTGCCTATTTCATTATTTTGTGAATGAGCTAGATTAGTTAACTGTGGATATGACCTAGACAACGTACTACCGCCGACTCTGCGGCGTAGGCTGGACGTACCCACGCACTCGTGCCCGAATTTCCGGGTGCGGGTCGTGACAGTACCTTGCCATATTTGCAGTAATTTATTTCATATTATTCTCTTGAGCTATTTCTGTGATATATCTATTCAACCTAGGACCGTGTGACATTACTTAACGTCCGAATAATATTCGGGTATCAACACCGTACGCGGAGTTGTGTAACGTCACCTAGAGATGGATATCGAAATCCTATACATTCTCGTGCTTGCATCATCAAGTACGTCATACCATAGGACACTTGACACTGTTCATGAGACAGAATCTTCCTGAATCATTCATGGTGATTCTGTATAGGCTACAGGATTCATGACATAGATTTTATACATATACTTGGCTATCATTATGACTCGCTGCATCAGTTAGAGGTCATAATCTTACGTGACATGGACATGAGACGTCGTGGACATGAGACGTGTGATTACATTGGGTGGGGAGAGACACACAGGCTACAAGTTGATTATATTATTACGGTACCGTAGCCACTCCGAGCTAGGCTCCTACATGATATCACTGCTACCGGCTCCCCGACACAGAGCTTGTAGTAGTCTCAGCCTGAGTTCTAGTGATGCTCTCATTTTGCATATCACTTAGCTGGTTATATAGTTTGCCCTATTGATTTATTTTATATACTGCACTTATTTGTCTTGAGTTATTCTTGTACCTTGCTATGTCCCATGAGGACCTGGAATCTGGATTATGTCCCCAGGTTTAGCAGAGGAGATCTACCCCGAGGTGTACGGGACAAGAGCAGTTATTGGAGCAGTACCAGAACCCGAGGACGAGGTGACTGCTGAGGATTTCTCCTGAGTATCTGCTTTATCTATACTCAGTCTTTGTTGTTGTTATACTCCTTATTTCTTGTCTACTGACTGTTGTATCAGACTTATTATCGGGTTGTTCCCCGAGATATGTTTTATTGAGACTTGATGTTGCTTATTATCTCATATTGACTGCATTTATTTCTGCGGATGAGATTAGTAGCATAGACCTTTATTGTTGTTTTACAGCTTAAGTATACCCTGATGGGTCCATTAAATTGGGTTTGTCCATCGGTGTGTGCTGCTGGCCATTGCTACGTGTCTAGTCCCTTGGTATTTTGGGACTGGGATGTGACATGATTTTTTTGTGGCCCATGCAGGTCTACGACTAAATTGCTTCGGTTTTAACTTAGGAATCGAGCAAACCTGCGACAAGGATAGGATAAGTTATATGATCTCATCCGCTTGATTGAATCGTTCTTGATCTCTATATCGGATTCGAATTAATTTATTGACATGCATCCTGCCTTGATTCCTCTGTGCGCCTCTTATAGTTTATTTTGGATGCAGTGTAATGGATCCACCAGCAAGCAACGAGACTCCCGCAGGATCACCACAAGATGCTGTAGCCACCTACGAAGGAGATAGAGTGACACCATTAAGTGGAGATCCCTCCACTCACCAAAGTAGTCAAGCAAATCAACATGACTCGTGTCACGCCCCAGTCCCAAAATATCGAGGGACTGGACACGTGATAATAGCCAGCAGCACGCACCGATGGACAGCCCAATTTAATGGATCCATCAGGGCATGCTTAAGCGTAGTCTAACAGGAAATAGAGCAAATATTACAAGTCCCAGGTTATTCTAATCTCATCCACAGCAGATAATCACAGATTAAATGCCAGAAATAATGCAAATAGAAATAACTATCAAATCTCAATAAAAGTGTCTCGGTGAACAATCCGAGCAAAAGTCTGTTACATCAAATGCAAATAGACGTGAAATAAAGGAACTGAAAATAGAAACAACAACAAAAATAACTGACTATATACAGCCACTACTCAGGAGAAGTCCTCTGGTGCGAGCTCGTCCTCAGGTCCTGGTACAGCTCCTGGAAGTGCTCCTGTACGGTGTATCTCTGGATGGATCTCTTCGGCTATACCTGGGGACATAGTCCATTCCAGGTCCTCAGGGGACATAACAAGGTACAGATAATACAAGCCAAAATATAAGCAGTGCAGCAGATAATGAAATAAATAGGGTAAGTATGTAACCATCTATGTGAAAATGCAAGTGAGAGCATCACGAGTACTCAGGCTGAGACCACTACAAGCTCTTTGTCGGGGAGCTGGTAGCAGTAATAACTAATAGAGTGCCTAGCTCTGATATAGAGTATGAGGCCTCACAATAAATATATCACTAATAGAGTGCCTAGCTCTAATATAGAGTCTGAGGCCTCACAATAAATATGTATATATATCAGCCTGTAGCCTGTGTGTCTCTCCCCACCCAATGTAATCACACGTCTCATGTCCAAGACATGCAAGATCAATACTAATGCAGCAAGTTATATGATGTCTATGAATATAATGTCTATGTCATAAAACCTGTATCCTATACAGAATCACCATGAATATCTCAGAAAGATTTTGTCTCATGAATAGTGTCAAGTGTCCTGGGTTATGATGTACTTGATAAGACAAGTACGAGAATGTAAAGGGTCACGATATCCATGTCTAGATGACAATACACAACGCCGCGTACGGTGTTGGCACCCGACTATGAATCGGACGCTAAGTAAAGTCACACGGTCCTAGGTCAAGCATGAACCACAATATATATATATATATATATATATATATATATATATATATATATATATATATATATATATATATATATATATATATATAAGCCAAGGAAATAAGTAACAAAGACTGCAAGTTTTGGCGAGGTACACTTGTCTGTGGTTCTGGCTCCAACTGTAGCTCTGGTATTTGTGAAATCTTCAGGAACATCTCCGGATGCTGAAACAAACATTACCATCAGATTCAGAAAATATCAATCAGCTAGAAACGCCTGTCCTTGAGTCCAATTTGGAGACAAGGGCAAAAATGACAATTTTGGGTCAAAATGGGGTCCACATGTGGGCCCACTTTGCACCAAAAAACGTGTCGGGGTCAAAGGTCTCCAAATTTGCCAAACTTAGTGTCAACAGGTCAGGAACGATGATACGAACCCAACGGAACTTCCAGAATTGGATTCCGATGAGCTGATCACAAAATCGCCCGTCGAGCGGGACTTGTGGGGTCCACGACACGCGATTTCGTCAACGTTCTCAGAATCGAACCAAACTTGGGTCACAGGACCAGCGTATCGCTACGAGTCCGATGGCGCAAGATTTATTTCAATCCGACGTGTGTACACAAAGTTAGGAGACGATTCAGAAAAGTCGAATACGGGGCGTTGTCCGCGGATACGCGTTGATCCCGGTGTGCACGCACATCGAATCAGTTTCTGCGAAATCCCGCACGTCCGTATCAACGACGCGCACGTATCTGTGAAGACCGCGCACGACCAAGTCGTCCCGTTTGGCGGGGCGTACTCAGTTCCGGGGTGAAACATGGCGTTGTTTTTCCTGTTTTTGGATCGCGGTTCGCGATCACCACAGGACGCGATGCACCGAGCGGTTTGCCCGGGCACCGAGGGGGTCATGCAGGCTACGCGTTGCAATAAACGAAATTGAAAACGGACAAACGAGCAGGGAGATACAAGTACCTGAACAGGGTCAGAAAACCCGAAAAGAACCGTGTCCGACACGTGCCCGGACACAAAGGGAAATTTGGGTTAGGGTTTGCTTGACGGCGGAGGGGCGACGGCCGGGCTGAGGCAGAGGGGTCGGTGGCAGCGGGGGCAGCGCGGCGCGACGAGGAGGTCGGACGGCGGCGCTGGCTGACGGCGGCGGCGCCGGAGCGGGCTGGAGCAGCTGCTGCTGCGGCTGGGCGGCTTGGGAGAGGAGGAAGGAGGAGGACGGAGGAAAGGGCTGGGCGAGGCGGCGTCGACGGCGGGCTGGGCAGCGGTGGCAGCGACGCTGGGGGCGGAGAGGGGATAGCCTAGGGTTTCTATAGGCTGGGGAGGAGGCCGGCTAGGCGGAGGAGGCGGAGGGGAGAGGGGGTCGTGGGGCGA
Source organism: Iris macrosiphon (assembly GCA_036927795.1). Classification (NCBI taxonomy): domain Eukaryota; kingdom Viridiplantae; phylum Streptophyta; class Magnoliopsida; order Asparagales; family Iridaceae; genus Iris; species Iris macrosiphon. The sequence continues at coordinate 148,373,168 of JAYESA010000008.1, forward strand.
GCGGAGCGGGCGGGCGGCCGGGCGGGGCGGCGCGGGAAGCGGGGTCACCGGAGAACGCGGGCACGGGCGGGGACGTGGGGGTGAGGGGTCTGCCGGGTCGGGTCTCGGACGGTCCGGGTCTGGCCGACCCGACCCGACCCGCTAGCAGTTGCGGGCTGGGCCCGGCCTGCAGGCCGAGGGAATGGGCCGGGCTCTGGTGGGCCGAATTGGGCCGGGGTAAATGGGTTATTTATATAAAATAAATAATTAAATAATTAAAATAAAAATTAAATAAATAATTGTTTTATGTGATTTAAAAATAGGTCTGGGGCCCGATAAATTTCAGAAAAATTACCCTAAGTCCAGTTTTTCATTTTACACCCAAAAATATTATTTTCATAATATTTTAATATTATTTATTATCTATTAAAAATCATTTAATATTTAAAATCTTGATTTTAATTACAGAAAATTTCCAGAAAGTTCCAGAAAATTGTGTAAAATCCAAATTTAAAAATTCTAAAAAATCAGGGGGTTTACAACTCGAGAATCCAACAAGATGATATTCTGCCACAGTTTACTCCACCAATGCTCGTATTCCCACAAGGGCAAGCTATGGACGGGCAACAAATATTTTAAATATTCTATTCAATGATGCAAGCCCAACAACAGATTCAACAAGAGGCTCTGCGTCACGAGGTGGAGAACTTAAGGAACAGTCTAGTAATCGCACTAGAGCAGGCAAACCTACCAGCTCGACAGCCATCGACGGGATCTATCACCGATTTTTGCCAGCTGAAGCCCCGCATCTTTTCTGGCAAGGAGGAGCCCACTGAAGTTCATGAGTGGCTCACAAACACTCAACACCAATTAGAAGCAGCTGAGCTTCCAAGGGAACGTTGGATGACTGCCTTCAGAATGTAGTTGACGGATAATGCGCATCACTGGTGGTTATCTGAGGAGACACAGCTCGGACCAGACCGAGTCACTTGGGAAGAGTTCTCTAGACTCTTTCAGGAGATTATATTCCATCTATTGCTCGATCGGAACTTCGGGACAAATTCAATCACCTCATTCAAGACAATATGACAGTGGAAGAATACAATGCAGAGTTCATTCGTCTGAGTCGATTCGCCCCAACCCTGATCTCGACAGAATAAGAGAAGGCTGAAAAGTTCTTCAACGGACTAAACTTCGAGCTACAGAGACTGATCGGATCCGTTGTACCTACTTCTTACTCGGACGTCTTTGCTGCAGCCCGACGCATGGAGCGCGTCACCAGGAGAGAGACCAGCCTGAAGTGGCCTTTCACATCAGCACCAGCCAGAGCACCACATGAAGAAGATGCAAAGAGATCTCACATGCACCAGCCACCCAGAGCATCTCCGTAGGCACTGCCTATCTGTCAATATTGTGGCAAACGAGGCCATGTTGAGAAGGAGTGTTGTCACGCCCCAGTCCCAAAATATACGGAACTAGGCCATGTGGCATTGGCCAGCTGACACGTCACTAAGGGAATACCCAATTTAATGAACCCAATGTGATGTGCTACGCTGTCCTAAACTACTACAAGTCTAATTACAGGTAAATCTATCTCATCCACAAGAATAACAGGGAAAGTGTTGAATATATAGATACTAAATCTGAAATGTCATATACAACCCAGATAAAGTCAGGTGGGAACAATCCCACTACAAAAAGTAAGCAGAAGTGAAATAAGATAAACTAGCGCAACATCCTCAAAATATGTAGCTCCAACTCCAGGTGTACTCAGGTAGACTCTGACGGCATCTCCTCTAACTCCATCTCAAGGGCATGTCCAGACTCCTGTCCAGGTCCAGGTACTGTGGGGTGGTATGTCTCAGCTAAACCTGGCAGGGAACCAGGTCATCAGAGGGACGTAACAAGATACAGAACAATAACATGCCATGTATGTAAATACTGAATAAATAAATAAATAACATAGGGTGCTAACCATCTAAGTGAAATGCAATTTGAGACAACCTAGTACGTATGGGAATTGTGTGGCTAGACATATGCTGACGTAATTCACCAATCTGTAGTGACTGGCTAGTATATGCCACATATGCCCCCGTTCAAGGGCACTATACAATTTTTTCCATCTACGATGAGTATGGTCACATGAATATATATATAACATCCATATCACTCTGTCGAGTGCGGCACTTGATAAAGAGGTGGGTGTCCCATACGTATTTTAGTCGTTCTCCCCGCCCAATGTAACTAAATGTCAAGTCGTACATTTCCTGAATTATTCTAATCCGTGATGCGGGTCACACGTACTGGTAGCTAATCAAATAAGCAGCTCGCATCCCAATATGCATTACAATCATGTTGCGTGTTTCCGTGATAGGGTCTAGAAGAATATTAGAATACTCTCACAATTGTCGGTGAGTCTGTAATATTATGTTAAATGTCAACATATCAGCTGACTGTACCCAAGGCAGTCTCAGGTAATCATGATATATGAAATACAGAAACAAGAGCATATAACATTATTGAGAATTTAAACAGTACTTGGCAAGGTATACTTGCCTACTCCCTGATAGTGTTGATAACCTGATCTCGCAGTTAGATTTGAGGTTGCTGGTGACAGAGGGTCACTGGCTGTGCTGAAGGTGATTTCTGTTAAAACAGACAGGGTTCGTGAATATCAAGGCTGTAATATAAAGTATGTATATATACTTATATACACATATATTATATAGATATATATTTAGTATGTATGTATATATATAGATATAATATATATAGCAGTATATATAGTATATAAAGAATAGACAAATGCAGGTATTATAATAATAGTAGCAGGGTATATCCACTGTTAAATATATATAATAATATAATATTATCAGGGTGTATCCACTGATGTATATAATATAATATAATAGTCAGGGTATATCCACTGATACATAATATAATAATCAGGGTATATCCACTGATAATAATAATATAATAAATGAAAAGACAGTGCAGAAATTTAAATACATATATAAATGCTGTACTTATTCAGCAATAAATATTATCAAGGTCTATAGGTGACCACTGTTATATATATACATATATTATATATATAAATAAATGGAATAAGTGCATGTAAATAAGAAGAAGAAAATGCATAGTATATGCATACATGTATATACTGTGGATATTCACAGTAAATATAATAATTATGATATAGTGCATAACATATATAGATATGTATATATTACATACATATATATAATATATATATATTCATAGTATAGATACATAGATATAATGATTTACATAACATATATATAGTTATATATATATATACATATATATATATACATAGTTATACATAAACATACATATCTACACATATAATATACATATGTAAATACATATATATTAGTAGTATTCATATACATATATAAATAAATGAAATAAAAACATTTTAAATAATGAAATGCATAATGAATATATACCCTATATATATTTAATTTAAATATAATACTAACTATATATACAATATATATATATATAAATATATAATACATTAAATATATAATATATATGTATAATATACATAGAGATATATATATATATATAGATAAATATATATTAATACTCATTTAAATATATAATAATAAAATATGTAATTAGTATAATTATACTGTATTTATACAGTATATAATTAATATAACAGTATATATTAATATATATATATATATATATATATATATATATATATATATATATATAACATATATATATATAAGTATATGTATACATATATATATACATATATACATATATAAAATAATACCTATATACGTATAAATAATAGGGGGGTATACCTACTGTCAGGGGGCCCACTGGGCTTGTCGCCGGCGGAAGCACGGCGGCGGAGTCGACGGCGGCTGGCCGGAGAGTCGCCTGCAGCAGCAGCTGCAGTCAACAATAGCAATAGCAGTAGCAACTTACAACCGCAGCAGCGCCGTGTGCGGTGGCGGGGGCAGGCGGTCAGGCGGTCAGGGCGGAGGAGAACGTCGAGACGAAGAGGTCCGGGGTGGTGGCGGAGGTCGGAGGCTGCCGGAGGGGCGGTGGGGAACTGGTCGGGGTGGCTCGGGAAAGATGACAGAGTGAGGCGGTGGGGCCGCGGGATGGTGGTGGGTCGGTAGGGGAGGTCAAGGCGGAGCGACTGGGGGTGGTGGCGGTGGTCCACGACGGCTAGGGTGGCGGTGGTGGGCGGTCGGAGGTGGAGGAACTGCTGTGGCAGTTAGGGAGTGGGGAGGTTGCGGGGGCTCTCCACGGCGGAGCAGGGTGGTTCAGGCGGCGGGTCTTGGCCGGAGGGGAGAGGGGGTCAGGGCGGAGGGCTGGCCGGAGTAGGGTGGCCGGAGGTGGCGGAGGGTGGCTGTGAGGAGTGAGGAATGAGAGAGGGGGGGTGGTTTAAATAGGGTTTTGGGGTCAATGGCATTTCTGTAATTAAGTGGAAGTTTGGGTTAATTTGGTAATTTTAATTTTTGGGATATTTTTATCCTGATATTTCAGGATATTTAGGGTGGGCCCATGCACCTATTTACTAACCAATAGGGTGATGCCACCTAAAATGTATTTTTGCATAAAAACCCCTAACTTTTTATAAATTGCATAAAAACCCTAAATTTGGTATTTTGCGTAATTTTACAATTTACCTGATTTCAAATACTGATTTCCCGAAATACTGACTTATACAAAAATGAGGGAAACAGCTGGGGAAAATATTTTGGACAGTGTGGGAGTGAGTCTGGCAGATGCAGGGTCTGATTTTTGCAGGTGATACGGGTCACCGTATTTATTATTTAATAAATACTGCGCACGGTGTTCACTAATTATTTAGGGGCAGTTAGGGTCATAATTTTTCTACGGTGTCAATACACTAATTATAATATAATTAGTGTAGAATATTATCGTATTTTTGTTTGGGCAAAACAGGTGCCTACTGGTCCTCAAATCCTTAGGGTTACAGAGATGGGTAAAGAGCAGAAAATTAAATAGGAAATAAATACGTACGTCTGTAACGATATTTTGTGCGACTAAAACGAAGCACCAAACAAGGTTTCTGGGAGTTGCTAAAAATACAGAAAAATATAGTCTAGCAAGTCTAGGGCAGGGATGTAAAATTTGTGTAGGGTTAACAGCTAGTGTGATGCCCTAATTTATTGTGTAATAAACAGGTGCACACTCAATAGATTATATAATAAATAAATTTAAAAAAAATTGCACTAATTCTAATTAGTCTAAACTAATCATAAATTACTGAAATCTGGTCGAGAGAGTTTATAATCTATCCTCCTTAGAATATTTCATCCTCGAAATAAAAACAATCATATAATGAGAATGAAAGATTGATTTAGGACATATAATGATTAAGAAAGATTGAGTTTGAATATTGGACATACCCTGGTCTGGAAATAGATGGAGAAACATTATCGAATATCCTCTTTCCGTTCCCAGGTTGATTTGCCTGGTGCATGATATTTTCATGCAATATGAACTAGAGGAACGTAATACAACGTATGGTAGGTAGCGAAAGTCATTCTAAAAATAAGAACAGTTTTAAACTGCAATCTAATCTAATAATAGGGTTTGGTAATTTTCCAAGAAACAATAGAAATGGCTACAGAAACAATACACTTCGTATTTATACTAAATACGAGGTTTCTTCCTTCCGAAATAAGGGAAGACGGAAAGCAGTAATCAAGAATTCAAGGAGAAGGTAATAGATTAGAAGTATGGAGATTCAAGGCGTTTAAAGAATTCAATGGAAATTGTCAAGGCAGTTGTGGATGGAAATATTATTCTGGTAATCTCTATTCACATATTCGTATTAGCACAGTTATGTAGCTGATATGATATGCGCATAGGGTAAGTACCTCTGTCTACTAATCACTATATATCTCAATCCACGTAAAGTAGTTATGCGAAGGGCGAACCAAGTGCATTATGGTTGATCAGACCGTCATACACTGATTCTGAAATGTATTAGTGTAGTACTCTAATAATACATAATTAATGAACAAGCTTGATAAAGAATAAGCTTGCAAAACTAGGCTATAATAGCAGAGCATAATTTAAGGTAGTATAACAAATATAAGTACGCTAGATTATGATGTGAGAAGTACAAAACAATTCAAATTCACAAAAAGACAAGATTCTATAATCTCTACAGTTATTATTCTAACTTCTTGTCTAGGTCTCTAGTTGATCTAAAAGATGTATGGTTTTCTAAGTTCTACAACCTTAATATACACTATAGGTTGTCCGCATAAAACAGAGATTTAAGCACATGACTTGTATCCAGAGCGTACCTCCTTAATTGGGATACGTGGAAGACGTCATGTACTCCTCCCAATGTCTGAGGTAATGCTATCTTGTAAGCAACTTCTCTGATGCGTTCCAACACATGAAGGATTTGTTGTACCTCGGCTTAGTTTTCCTCTTCTTCCAAGTCTGACAGTTCCTCGGTTAGGTGAGAACACATGTCCTCCTATTTTACCCTATGTGTAACCTTTATCCAATTTATATGGGTATCACCAGGTTTATAATAGGTCGTACCTTATTGATAGTTCCTGATGTTTTTCTCAAGGCTAACATCTGTCTACCCTTTCGCCTTCAATTGAAATGCTCTATTCCCGATACTAGCTATAACTAATCTATTTATCTATGGTGAAAACACGAGACTAGAAGTTACTGACTACCCTAATAAGTCATATACATTAAATCTAATTTGGAAACTACCTGTAGTATTCAGCTATTACTACATTCACATATTTGAGCCTAGCAATCAATATCTAACAATCTACCTATCTGTTGTAGCTTAGTCCTGATCATTCCCTAAGGGTGGAAAATAATTTAGGTCGGATACCATAAGTCATCAGGTATCTAGGGTTAACTACTATGATTTGGTATCCTAGGTATTATCTATTTCTGAATGGGTAACCTGGTGGTCTAAAGATGACGCTTCTCTTTCCGTAGTCTAGTATAGTATTTGGACTAACTTAACCAGTTCATGTCTAAGACAACGTCGAGGTTTGGTATTGGAAGTACCAAGAACTGCATCCTTATTATTCTACTATACCTGACTATTAGCATGCTTTAGTAATGTTGGTAACTGGAACAATGTCTCTTCCGGTAAACCTGGCTATTTGCATGGGTACGAAACTACTAGATGTGAAAGACAGTGTAGCTCTAGAATCAATTAATGCGGTTTGCTGGTAATAATGCAACTATAAGGGTACCTGAAATGGTTTCACCTTCCGATTCTTCTGCAACTGCAGCAAGTGCAAAGGCCTGCTCGTGCCTTTGTCTACCGATTTGTTGTCTGGCTAGGTAATACTGCGTGTCTTGGGTGGCTAAGGGTGGTCCCCTCTAAAATCTTTCAGATGCTGGGGAATGCTGACCTCTAGTAGGGGGTTGCATTCTCTGAGCTGGTGCTACTGGTCCTTGCCCATGCTGGAGTGTTGCTTCTCTGTGTTGTGGGCAGTCTCTGGCCCTATGTTGATTATCTCCACATATCAAGCATAATCTATACTTCCTTCGACAGTTTTTGGCATAATGTCCCTTCATGCCACAATGGTGACAAGTCGAAAATTTCTTGGTTTGATATGACCTCATCTGGTGTTGTATCTGATTTCCCGGGTGATGGATTGGTCCTCCTGCTCCAGTCTGGTCTCTGGCTAGTATGGTTGGATTTGAACATCTTGCTTCTCGGCAAATGGCTTCTTGTATCCTTGCTTCTGAAAGAACTTCTTCGTAGGAGATTCTCGACTGTGCCGTAGTATACCCTTGGAGTTCGGGGGTAAGGCCGTGATAGAACTTTAGGGCCTTCTCCCGCTCGGTTGGTATTAGGATGACATCGAATTGACTTAGTCGACTGAATTCTGCATCATAGGCGTCGACGGTCATATTTCCTTGTTCCAAATGCAGGAACTGGGAGTACAGATCATCTCTGACCGTGGCTGGAAAATATTTTGCATTAAAATATACCAAAAATTGCTCCCAAGTATGGTTCTTGCCCGTGCTGCGTTCTATAGATTCCCACCAGTGATGAACGTTGCCGAGGAGTAGGGTCCTTACTGCGGTCATCCATAGGTCAGGGTGAAGTTGTGAACCTTCTAGCAGTATTTCCGTATTGGAGATCCAGTCTGAGATCTCTTCCGGAGTTTCATTGCCCTTAAAGGTTCTCGGGCTCATCCGGCTAAAGCCTCGAACAGTGCTAGCTGGTTGGACAGGGGCTGGTACTGGGGCAGCTGTCCTCTCCAGAACCGTCATTAGGCATTGTCTCAGGACTTCAGTCTGTTGCTACTGAGCCTGCAATATGGCTTGGAACATCTGAGATTGTCCCTCAAGTTGTGGCATCAGGGCTGCGAAAACTGGAGGTGGAGGCAAAGGTATCTTCGCCTGCAGTGTTGGTGCCTGAGAAGGTTGCCCTTCTTGCTGGACTGGTGTTGCTTCCTGGGTCGGATCCTGGTGAAGGTACGAGGTTGTTGGATTGACCAGCATCCTGCTCGAAGATTGGTCTCTCGGGATTGGTGTCCTTTGGACATCTGGCGAGAGGTCTGTTGCTTGGTCAGTCCCATTAATCGCAGTTTCCTCGGGTATGTCCATATTTCTGAAGAAAATAGAATTTTTTTGAAAAGTACGAAGGAAATAATAGATGATAATCAAACAGGATGCAAAAATTTATGGATAAAATTAGTGTGGATGAGACCTAGTATTCCTATCCTATTGCAGGCTTGCTGAACATGAAATTATGCTACTAGCAATTAACTGGACCTGCATGGGCCACCACTAAAACCGTGTCACGCCCCAGTCCCAAAATATACGAAACTAGGCCACGTGGCATTGGCCAGCTGCCACGTCACTAAGGGAATACCCAATTTAATGAACCCAAAGTGATGTGCTACGCTATCCTAAACTACTACAAGTCTAATTACAGGTAAATCTATCTCATCCACAAGAATAACAGGGAAAGTGTTGAATATATAGATACTAAATCTGAAATGTCATATACAACCCAGATAAAGTCAGGTGGGAACAATCCCACTACAAAAAGTAAGCAGAAGTGAAATAAGATAAACTAGCGCAACATCCTCAAAATATGTAGCTCCAACTCCAGGTGTACTCAGGTAGACTCTGACGGCATCTCCTCTAACTCCATCTCAAGGGCATGTCCAGACTCCTGTCCAGGTCCAGGTACTGTGGGGTGGTATGTCTCAGCTAAACCTGGCAGGGAACCAGGTCCTCAGAGGGACGTAACAAGATACAGAACAATAACATGCCATGTATGTAAATACTGAATAAATAAATAAATAACACAGGGTGCTAACCATCTAAGTGAAATGCAATTTGAGACAACCTAGTACGTATGGGAATTGTGTGGCTAGACATATGCTGACGTAATTCACCAATCTGTAGTGACTGGCTAGTATATGCCACATATGCCCCCGTTCAAGGGCACTATATAATTTTTTCCATCTACGATGAGTATGGTCACATGAATATATATATATAACATCCGTATCACTCTGTCGAGTGCGGCACATGATAAAGAGGTGGGTGTCCCATACGTATTTTAGTCGTTCTCCCCGTCCAATGTAACTAAATGTCAAGTCGTACATTTCCTGAATTATTCTAATCCGTGATGCGGGTCACACGTACTGGTAGCTAATCAAATACGCAGCTCGCATCCCAATATGCATTGCAATCATGTTGCGTGTTCCCGTGATAGGGTCTAGGAGAATATTAGAATACTCTCATAATTGTCGGTGAGTCTGTAATATTATGTTAAATGTCAACATATCAGCTGACTGTACCCAAGGCAGTCTCAGATAATCATGATATATGAAATACAGAAACAAGAGCATATAACATTATTGAGAATTTAAACAGTACTTGGCAAGGTATACTTGCCTACTCCCTGATAGTGTTGATAACCTGATCTCGCAGTCAGATTTGAGGTTGCTGGTGACAGAGGGTCACTGGCTGTGCTGAAGGTGGTTTCTGTTAAAACAGACAGGGTTCGTGAATATGAAGGCTGTAATATAAAGTATGTATATATACTTATATACACATATATTATATAGATATATATTTAGTATGTATATATATAGATATAATATATATAGCAGTATATATAGTATATAAAGAATAGACAAATGCAGGTATTATAATAATAGTAGCAGGGTATATCCACTGTTAAATATATATAATAATATAATATTATCAGGGTGTATCCACTGATGTATATAATATAATATAATAGTCAGGGTATATCCACTGATACATAATATAATAATCAGGGTATATCCACTGATAATAATAATATAATAAATAAAAAGACAGTGCAGAAATTTAAATACATATATAAATGCTGTACTTATTCAGCAATAAATATTATCAGGGTCTATAGGTGACCACTGTTATATATATACATATATTATATATATAAATAAATGGAATAAGTGCATGTAAATAAGAAGAAGAAAATGCATAGTATATGCATACATGTATATACTGTGGATATTCACAGTAAATATAATAATTATGATATAGTGCATAACATATATAGATATGTATATATTACATACATATATATAATATATATATATATTCATAGTATAGATACATAGATATAATAATTTACATAACATATATATAGTTATATATATATATATACATATATATATACATAGTTATACATAAACATACATATCTACACATATAATATACATATGTAAATACATATATATTAGTAGTATTCATATACATATATAAATAAATGAAATAAAAACATTTTAAATAATGAAATGCATAATGAATATATACCCTGTATATATTTAATTTAAATATAATACTAACTATATATACAATATATATATATATATATATATATATATATATATATATATATATATATATATATATATATATATATATAAATATATAATACATTAAATATATAACATATATATATACATAGTTATACATAAACATACATATCTACACATATAATATACATATGTAAATACATATATATTAGTAGTATTCATATACATATATAAATAAATGAAATAAAAACATTTTAAATAATGAAATGCATAATGAATATATACCCTGTATATATTTAATTTAAATATAATACTAACTATATATACAATATATATATATATAAAAATATATAATATATATGTATAATATACATAGAGATATATATATATATAGATAAATATATATTAATTCTCATTTAAATATATAATAATAAAATATGTAATTAGTATAATTATACTGTATTTATACAGTATATAATTAATATAATAGTATATATTAATATATATATATATATATATATATATATATATATATATATATATATATAACATATATATATATAAGTATATGTATACATATATATACATATATACATATATAAAATAATACCTATATACGTATAAATAATAGGGGGGTATACCTACTGTCAGGGGGCCCACTGGGCTTGTCGCCGGCGGAAGCACGGCGGCGGAGTCGACGGCGGCTGGCTGGAGAGTCGCCTGCAGCAGCAGCTGCAGTCAACAATAGCAACAGCAGTAGCAACTTACAGCCGCAGCAGCGCCGTGTGCGGTGGCGGGGGCAGGCGGTCAGGCGGTCAGGGCGGAGGAGAACGTCGAGACGAAGAGGTCCGGGGTGGTGGCGGAGGTCGGAGGCTGCCGGAGGGGCGGTGGGGAACTGGTCGGGGTGGCTCGGGAAAGATTACAGAGTGAGGCGGTGGGGGTTTGCGGGGGAGCTGCCGGCGGCGGAGGGCGTCGTGGGGCCGCGGGATGGTGGTGGGTCGGTAGGGGAGGTCAAGGCGGAGCGACTGGGGGTGGTGGCGGTGGTCCACGACGGCTAGGGTGGCGGTGGTGGGCGGTCGGAGGTGGAGGAACTGCTGTGGCAGTTAGGGAGTGGGGAGGTTGCGGGGGCTCTCCACGGCGGAGCAGGGTGGTTCAGGCGGCGGGTCTTGGCCGGAGGGGAGAGGGGGTCAGGGCGGAGGGCTGGGCGGAGTAGGGTGGCCGGAGGTGGCGGAGGGTGGCTGTGAGGAGTGAGGAATGAGAGAGGGGGGGTGGTTTAAATAGGGTTTTGGGGTCAATGGCATTTCTGTAATTAAGTGGAAGTTTGGGGTTAATTTGGTAATTTTGATTTTTGGGATATTTTTATCCTGATATTTCAGGATATTTAGGGTGGGCCCATGCACCTATTCACTAACCAATAGGGTGATGCCACCTAACATGTATTTTTGCATAAAAACCCCTAACTTTTCATAAGTTGCATAAAAACCCTAAATTTGGTATTTTACGTAATTTTACAATTTACCTGATTTCAAATACTGATTTCCCGAAATACTGACTTGTACAAAAATGAGGGAAATAGCTGGGGAAAATATTTTGGACAGTGTGGGAGTGAGTCTGGGCAGATGCAGGGTCTGATTTTTGCAGGTGATACGGGTCACCGTATTTATTATTTAATAAATACTGCGCACGGTGTTCACTAATTATTTAGGGGCAGTTAGGGTCATAATGTTTCTACGGTGTCAATACACTAATTGTAATAAAATTAGTGTATAATATTATCGTATTTTTGTTTGGGCAAAACAGGTGCCTACTGGTCCTCAAATCCTTAGGGTTACAGAGATGGGTAAAGAGCAAAAAATTAAATAGGAAATAAATACGTACGTCTGTAACGATATTTTGTGCGACTAAAACGAAGCACCAAATGTCACGACCCGTACCCGGAAAATCGGGCATGAGTCGTGGGTACGTCCAGCCTACGCCGCAGCATCGGCGGTAGAACGCTGTCTAGGTCAACTAACTAAATAATAATCTCACACAAAAATCGGCCATGACCTCTCCAAAAGGAGGGCAACCACACAAACAATATATAAACCTGTCAAGATCTCAACTCCAAACGGAGGAGCAAATATCATAATGATAATCTCAAGTACTCAATCACGAATCTAAGCACGATAAGATAACAAAGAAGACTAACAGCTATAAAGTCTAACCAACAACAACTACTACAACAACCACAACATCCATAATAATAATACATCATCCAAATCATCCAAAATAATATACAATACAAGGTCTCAATCCAAAACCGGAGACAAATCCGGTGCTAAAAGCTAATAAAAACAACAACAAGATCCTAGTGATCCCGGCTACCAACCCGGAAATCACCTCTAAACTAGAGGGTCCCTGTCTGCACCATCGACAGGCTCAGGTCCATAAAACGTCGGACACCAATCCTCCGGATACTCTGAAAAATATGTCCAGTCAGGACTGGAGCAAGTACATCTCTAACAGCAGTTCCATTTAAATGATAAAAACTATAAAACAGTTATAGCAAGTAGCAAGAAAAATGGAGCAAGTATGAACAAGAAAATATGTAAGTCACTGGTGCATAAAGGTAAAAATGCATGGATATCAGAGCAAGATAGTAATAACTACAAGATACAGAAAATCTAAGCTAAGATCAAGTCCGTGCACATGAACGTGTAGTGAGTCCAGCATGAAAAACATGTAGTGAGTCAAGTCCAGAAACATGTAAGTGAGACAAGTCAAGAAATGCATGAGAGTCCAGACTATAAAGAATGAACTCGGTGTCTTTGAAATACTTGTTTCGACATGTAAACGGCTAGGGGTAAGTACGGCTCACCGCGCACTGGGTGCGCGGCTGCTATCATTCCAGATTAGACCAGAGGGAGTGATTCCTGATGATGCCAGATAGGAATGTTTACATGTCTACTCGAGTATTTCCCCGCCCCGACTAATACAAGTGGATCCAAGACCCGACACGCAAATCAAGATGAGTCCAGTCTGAACATGAATGATGCCTGTAGTGATGCCTGTAGTGATGCCAGTAGTGATTCCAGAATAGAGGCCAGAAACATGAAATGTACGTATCGCAAGTAAATAAATCCAGAAATACCAGTCAGTGTCTCGTGTTGTGCCAGAATAATCAGATGATACTATACTAGAAGCTGAATCATAATAATCATCAGATAATAAAAACTATCAGAGAATATACTCGCCTGACGTCCTGAGCAACTGGCGATCCGAACCGGTGTCGCAAGGACCTAATACGAAAAGCAAGGTTAAACAGGGTTCTAATGAGTTAAACAGATATAAAATAACTAAAAATAGGCTTCTAGGGTCGTTCTAGGTCAAACGGGTCAAACCGGTGAAATCTGGGTCAAAAAGTCAACTCTGGGTCCAAAAAGTCAACTCTGGGTCAAAACTAGGTCAAAAGTTGACTTTGGCGGTCAACCGAGTCAACTACGGTCAAGTCTGGGTCAAACTAGGGTGCTCCTGAAATTCTAGGTCAAACCGAGCTCATTAAGCTACTAAACTCACAAACTCGCCTCCTTGAGATACCGGGATACCCTCGGTATCCGATACCTCAACCTAGGCTACGCACCCCGTCTATACCCTCTAAAACCTATGCTAGCACGCGTAAATATATACACATAAGCATATAAAAATCACTCCAATACAATTCCTAGGCTATTGCTCAATAACCCCGCTCGAAACCCAATACCTTGGATATCTCAAGGTATCGAGATACCTCGGTATCTCAAGGTATTGAGGTTTCGCCCTAAGGCCCTCTAACTAGCTATCTAGCTATTAATTATATACCTAGTTATTAATCTAGGCTAGGTAATATAGATATCTACTATATTTATATATATCTAAGTATGTATATACCTATGTATATAGATATCCGCACACATTTACCCGATTACCCATATACCTTACCCTACGCATAAATATATATACTAACTATAATATATATCTAGCTCTAGGTATATATATATATATCTATGCATATAGATATAGGTATCTACCATATCTACCTATCTATCTATCCATAGATATCTATCTATCTATGTATCTAATCTATTTAACTATCTACGTATCTATCTAGCTACCTATTTATCTAATATCTATCTATCTAACTTATCTATCTAACAAACCATCTATCTAGCTATCTTTTTAATCTATCTATCCAACTAATAATCTAACTATCTATCTATTAATCTACCTATCTATCTAGTAATCAATATATCTAGCTATCTAGCTATTTACCTATCTATCTATTACCTATCTATTTATCTTATATAACTATCTATAAACTTATCTATCACTATCTCTATAACAATTTATCTATACAACTAACTATCTAACTATTAATCTATCTATATTGATATATAGATCTATATAACTCACTCTAAGCTACCTCCTACTACCCGCTGCTTGCTGCTGCTACTAGCGCTGCGCTGCTGCTCTTGCATTGCTGCTGCGGCTGCTGCATCTTCATACTGCTGCTGCTGCTCCTCTATGCTACTGCTGCTGCTGATTCTGCTGCTGCTGTGCTGCTGCTGCTGTGCAGCAGCAGCTGCTGCTCGCTGCGGCTGGTTCTGTCCCCCCCTATCTCACATACACACACACACCCCTATATATATATACATATATATATATACATATATATATATACATATATATATAACTCTATAGATATATATACACACTAACTTATACATTCTAACACACACTCACACTCAAACACAAATCAACACACACACACACATAAATACACACACACATATACACAAACACATATCTCTATATATATATAAACACACATCTACATATACTCACATATATCTATATATATATATACACTAATATATATATCTATACATCTACACACACACACACACACTAACATATATACTAATATCTATATATCCTCACTCACACACACTCACTCACACTAGCACACACCCTCACACACACACTCTCACACACACTAGCACACACATAAACACTCATACATATATATACAAATATATATACATATATATAAACTCATATGTATATACCTATAAACACTCACTCACACTCACACACACTCACCTACACACTCACACAAGCACTCACTCACACACTCACCTACACACTCACACAAGCACTCACTCACACACTCACCTACACACTCACACAAGCACTCCCTAACACGCTCACAAACACATAACCACACATATATATATAAATATATATATAAAAACACACACACAATATATATATACACACATATATAAACAAACACAACACAACGCACACCACGCCCACAACGCCCACCAACGCACGCCCAACGACCCCGACACGCCCAAACACCCAAAAATATATAAAATATAACTCGAAACCTCTAGCACACACTCCCCGATACTAACCCAACGCGCGCACAAAGCCGAAACGAGGAAACCAAGTCGAAATGGCCGTTCGGTCATTTCGACGAACACGTGGTGCGCGGCTCGGAAAACCTCATGAAACGCACACCAAACGAACTCGGAATCGGCCCAAAATTTACCCACGCGTCCTAAACGATGCCTAGATCCTAGAAAATGCGCTCCCGCGTCGATTCTAGGCCCGTGGCGGAAACGCACACGCACTTAGAATCGGCGACGACGAAAAGCCCCAATTTCGCCCGAAACGCCCGTTTCTCCGCGACACGACTTCCCGTGTCCGAACGGAGACACGCACTCACCCTCACGACTCCCGACAACGTCTACCTAGGTCCATCTAACCTAGGGCATCACCCAAAATTGGGCCAAATTCGGATTCCACCCGAAATCGACACAAAACCTAATGTCAAAGTCTCTAAACTCACCCAAACTAGTTCCAACTTCCTCCTACGGGTAGCCTAAGGGTCTAGGAGGGTTCTAAAATATTAACTACACTATATAAAAATAATTACAAGGGGGAAAATCAGGGTTTACCTCTTGGGAGTTGGAATCCCAAGCAAAAATCCCCAAAATGCTCCAAATCCTCCAATCCAAGCTTCCAAGCCTCAAATCCAAGCTCCAACACCAAATCTAGGCTCTACCCACCTAGGTTAGGGAAGAATGTAAGGTTAGGGTTAATCATAAAGAAGAATAGAAGAAGAAAGAGGAGAAATGGGAAGAAGGAACTTACTTGGAGAAGGAAGGAAGAAGAAAAAGAAGTGGAGAAGAAGAAGAAGTGAAGAAGAAGAAGAAGTGAAGAAGAAGATGAATGGGAGAAGGGGGCTGCTGTTCCACGGTCTGGGAGTGAAGAGGGGGCCGGCCACAACATATATAAGGGTTTACAAGTTTCTAAATTCCCAAAACGCCCCTATTGACTTGGTTTTGGGTTCCGGGTTCCAAAAGCACTCAAACTAGTTCCAAATCTCTCCAACTAACTTCCTAAAAATAAAATAAATATTCTAAGCCCCAAAATAAGTCTCACAGGGGTGTGGGCTGGGTCGGACATGGGTCCACTAGGGTCTGACATGGGTCCAGGCTAGCCAAAATCCTAAAACAAACAAAATAAAAATATTAAAAAATAATGCAATCACTAATTAAATATAAATACAATTAAATATAAATAATCCACAATTAACTAAATTAAAAATAAAAAAAAATACCCGGCTCTGGAAATGGGGTGGTGACAAGCCTATCCTCCTTAGAAAATTTCGTCCTCGAAATTTAAAGTCAATCACACTCCTCTAGGTCAAATCCCCAACAATCACAGTCAAGAAATTCTACCTAAACAACATACAAGATCAGGGTCCTACTGGTCGTGTTATTACAGTCTCAATCGGGGTCACTATACTATCTACCACAGCACAAAGAAAAAAGTCTAACAGGTACTAATGAAGCACACCACAGGAATGGAAAGGACAGGAAGAAGAAACAAGAGACAGACCTGCTAACCCGACATCCGTAGCATCGGCCTCCTCGACCGTCAACGCATAAGCCCTGCCCTGCTGGGGTGTATCCCTCTGCTGGTGCGGGGCATGATGCTGTGCCACAGATGGCCTAGCTCCAACTCTCTGATCCTGTGCTCCACCCAATGGAGGTGCAGTGGGGCAATCTCGCATCTGGTGAGGAGCGGATCCACAGAACAAACACACCTTCAGCCTTCTCCTACAAACATCCCAAGTGTGTCCTGCCTTCCTGCAGTAGGCACAAGTGGGCACCCTCTGATCTTGACCCTGCTGCGCTGCCTTCTGCACATAGGGACGCTTAGCTGGTCCCGCACTACCACTCGCACTGCCTGAATCATCCCTGCCTCTCTTGGACTTGAGCTCCAAGTCATCCTCTGCTCTCTGAGCATCTCCTACTATCTGCTCAAAAGTCGCCTCGCGGTCGCTCCTGGTCAAAGACTTGACCGCCATAACCAAGCCCTTGCGAAACTTCCTCGCCTTGGCTGCCTCACTCAAGCCATCCACAAATCTGCCCAGACGGCAGAACTCTGCTGCGTACTCATCTACCGTCATGCTCCCCTGGACGAGTGCCTCAAACTGGCTCTCCAAAGCACTAAGAGCCACATCTGGGAAAAACTTCTTCTTGAAAAGCCTCTTGAAAGCCTCCCAAGTAAGCCCTGGCGCTGCGATCCTCGTATCTGTGCGATACCACGTCAAGGCAAGGTCGAACATCTGACTGCCCGCTGCCTCTATCTGTATGCTGTCTGGAATCTGCACCAGCCTGAAGATGCCCTCGATCTGCTCTATCCAGTCATCCGCGTACATGATCCCTTCTGTACCACGGAACTCCTTGGGCCGCATCCTCTGAAAGTCAATGATACTGCCCTGCCTCGGGCACTGAATCTGATCTGCCTGTGGCTGATTCTGTGCCACCCTATCCACTGCCGTCATGGACACCTGGTGGGCGTTCTCAATGCCCAATCTCATCACATCCACCTGACGGTGCTGCGCGTCCATCATCTCCCTGAAGAACGCAAACAACTGCACGGCATCTACTGGAGCAGGAAGTGGTGGAGGAACCACCGGAACGACTGGGGTAGTCCTCGGATCGATAAGTGGAGAAGGATCCCCGAGAGAAACAGAGGCTCCCTCAACCGCAGGAGTGGTGAGTGGAGCGGTAGCAGCTGCCTGAATACGAGCTGGACGAGAGGTAGCAGACCTCTCCGAGGCAACTGCTAGAACGGTACGATGAGATCGTGTCTTCGGAGGCATCCTGAACACAGATCAAAAGAAGTCAATACGGCGCAAGATACGATATCATCAAGAAAGGACAGTAATATTTCAAAAGAAGCAATTTCAGAATAATTAGATTGGAATTGTTCCTAGTCGTGATTGAGTACACTCTCATCCAAGATCCTAGATCCTATAGCAGGCTCGCAGCAGTACAACTAAGTTGTTGTACCACCACGACATCGCACTAATTGCGAATCGAGACCTGCATGGGGCCGCCACCAAAAACGTGTCACGACCCGTACCCGGAAAATCGGGCATGAGTCGTGGGTACGTCCAGCCTACGCCGCAGCATCGGCGGTAGAACGCTGTCTAGGTCAACTAACTAAATAATAATCTCACACAAAAATCGGCCATGACCTCTCCAAAAGGAGGGCAACCACACAAACAATATATAAACCTGTCAAGATCTCAACTCCAAACGGAGGAGCAAATATCATAATGATAATCTAAAGTACTCAATCACGAATCTAAGCACGATAAGATAACAAAGAAGACTAACAGCTATAAAGTCTAACCAATAATAACTACTACAACAACCACAACATCCATAATAATAATACATCATCCAAATCATCCAAAATAATATACAATACAAGGTCTCAATCCAAAACCGGAGACAAATCCGGTGCTAAAAGCTAATAAAAACAACAACAAGATCCTAGTGATCCCGGCTACCAACCCGGAAATCACCTCTAAACTAGAGGGTCCCTGTCTGCACCATCGACAGGCTCAGGTCCATAAAACGTCGGACACCAATCCTCCGGATACTCTGAAAAATATGTCCAGTCAGGACTGGAGCAAGTACATCTCTAACAGCAGTTCCATTTAAATGATAAAAACTATAAAACAGTTATAGCAAGTAGCAAGAAAAATGGAGCAAGTATGAACAAGAAAATATGTAAGTCACTGGTGCATAAAGGTAAAAATGCATGGATATCAGAGCAAGATAGTAATAACTACAAGATACAGAAAATCTAAGCTAAGATCAAGTCCGTGCACATGAACGTGTAGTGAGTCCAGCATGAAAAACATGTAGTGAGTCAAGTCCAGAAACATGTAAGTGAGACAAGTCAAGAAATGCATGAGAGTCCAGACTATAAAGAATGAACTCGGTGTCTTTGAAATACTTGTTTCGACATGTAAACGGCTAGGGGTAAGTACGGCTCACCGCGCACTGGGTGCGCGGCTGCTATCATTCCAGATTAGACCAGAGGGAGTGATTCCTGATGATACCAGATAGGAATATTTACATGTCTACTCGAGTATTTCCCCGCCCCGACTAATACAAGTGGATCCAAGACCCGACACGCAAATCAAGATGAGTCCAGCCTGAACATGAATGATGCCTGTAGTGATGCCTGTAGTGATGCCAGTAGTGATTCCAGAATAGAGGCCAGAAACATGAAATGTACGTGTCGCAAGTAAATAAATCCAGAAATACCAGTCAGTGTCTCGTGTTGTGCCAGAATAATCAGATGATACTATACTAGAAGCTGAATCATAATAATCATCAGATAATAAAAACTATCAGAGAATATACTCGCCTGACGTCCTGAGCAACTGGCGATCCGAACCGGTGTCGCAAGGACCTAATACGAAAAGCAAGGTTAAACAGGGTTCTAATGAGTTAAACAGATATAAAATAACTAAAAATAGGCTTCTAGGGTCGTTCTAGGTCAAACGGGTCAAACCGGTGAAATCTGGGTCAAAAAGTCAACTCTGGGTCCAAAAAGTCAACTCTGGGTCAAAACTAGGTCAAAAGTTGACTTTGGCGGTCAACCGAGTCAACTACGGTCAAGTCTGGGTCAAACTAGGGTGCTCCTGAAATTCTAGGTCAAACCGAGCTCATTAAGCTACTAAACTCACAAACTCGCCTCCTTGAGATACCGGGATACCCTCGGTATCCGATACCTCAACCTAGGCTACGCACCCCGCCTATACCCTCTAAAACCTATGCTAGCACGCGTAAATATATACACATAAGCATATAAAAATCACTCCAATACAATTCCTAGGCTATTGCTCAATAACCCCGCTCGAAACCCAATACCTTGGATATCTCAAGGTATTGAGATACCTCGGTATCTCAAGGTATTGAGGTTTCGCCCTAAGGCCCTCTAACTAGCTATCTAGCTATTAATTATATACCTAGTTATTAATCTAGGCTAGGTAATATAGATATCTACTATATTTATATATATCTAAGTATGTATATACCTATGTATATAGATATCCGCACACATTTACCCGATTACCCATATACCTTACCCTACGCATAAATATATATACTAACTATAATATATATCTAGCTCTAGGTATATATATATATATCTATGCATATAGATATAGGTATCTACCATATCTACCTATCTATCTATCCATAGATATCTATCTATCTATGTATCTAATCTATTTAACTATCTACGTATCTATCTAGCTACCTATTTATCTAATATCTATCTATCTAACTTATCTATCTAACAAACCATCTATCTAGCTATCTTTTTAATCTATCTATCCAACTAATAATCTAACTATCTATCTATTAATCTACCTATCTATCTAGTAATCAATATATCTAGCTATCTAGCTATTTACCTATCTATCTATTACCTATCTATTTATCTTATATAACTATCTATAAACTTATCTATCACTATCTCTATAACAATTTATCTATACAACTAACTATCTAACTATTAATCTATCTATATTGATATATAGATCTATATAACTCACTCTAAGCTACCTCCTACTACCCGCTGCTTGCTGCTGCTACTAGCGCTGCGCTGCTGCTCTTGCATTGCTGCTGCGGCTGCTGCATCTTCATACTGCTGCTGCTGCTCCTCTATGCTACTGCTGCTGCTGATTCTGCTGCTGCTGTGCTGCTGCTGCAGTGCAGCAGCAGCTGCTGCTCGCTGCGGCTGGTTCTGCCCCCCCTATCTCACATACACACACACACCCCTATATATATATACATATATATATATACATATATATATAACTCTATAGATATATATACACACTAACTTATACATTCTAACACACACTCACACTCAAACACAAATCAACACACACACACACATAAATACACACACACATATACACAAACACATATCTCTATATATATATAAACACACATCTACATATACTCACATATATCTATATATATATATACACTAATATATATATCTATACATCTACACACACACACACACTAACATATATACTAATATCTATATATCCTCACTCACACACACTCACTCACACTAGCACACACCCTCACACACACACTCTCACACACACTAGCACACACATAAACACTCATACATATATATACAAATATATATACATATATATAAACTCATATGTATATACCTATAAACACTCACTCACACTCACACACACTCACCTACACACTCACACAAGCACTCACTCACACACTCACCTACACACTCACACAAGCACTCACTCACACACTCACCTACACACTCACACAAGCACTCCCTAACACGCTCACAAACACATAACCACACATATATATATATAAATATATATATAAAAACACACACACAATATATATATACACACATATATAAACAAACACAACACAACGCACACCACGCCCACAACGCCCACCAACGCACGCCCAACGACCCCGACACGCCCAAACACCCAAAAATATATAAAATATAACTCGAAACCTCTAGCACACACTCCCCGATACTAACCCAACGCGCGCACAAAGCCGAAACGAGGAAACCAAGTCGAAATGGCCGTTCGGTCATTTCGACGAACACGTGGTGCGCGGCTCGGAAAACCTCCTGAAACGCACACCAAACGAACTCGGAATCGGCCCAAAATTTACCCACGCGTCCTAAACGATGCCTAGATCCTAGAAAATGTGCTCCCGCGTCGATTCTAGGCCCGTGGCGGAAACGCACATGCACTTAGAATCGGCGACGACGAAAAGCCCCAATTTTGCCCGAAACGCCCGTTTCTCCGCGACACGACTTCCCGTGTCCGAACGGAGACACGCACTCACCCTCACGACTCCCGACAACGTCTACCTAGGTCCATCTAACCTAGGGCATCACCCAAAATTGGGCCAAATTCGGATTTCACCCGAAATCGACACAAAACCTAATGTCAAAGTCTCTAAACTCACCCAAACTAGTTCCAACTTTCTCCTACGGGTAGCCTAAGGGTCTAGGAGGGTTCTAAAATATTAACTACACTATATAAAAATAATTACAAGGGGGAAAATCAGGGTTTACCTCTTGGGAGTTGGAATCCCAAGCAAAAATCCCCAAAATGCTCCAAATCCTCCAATCCAAGCTTCCAAGCCTCAAATCCAAGCTCCAACACCAAATCTAGGCTCTACCCACCTAGGTTAGGGAAGAATGTAAGGTTAGGGTTAATCATAAAGAAGAATAGAAGAAGAAAGAGGAGAAATGGGAAGAAGGAACTTACTTGGAGAAGGAAGGAAGAAGAAAAAGAAGTGGAGAAGAAGAAGAAGTGAAGAAGAAGATGAATGGGAGAAGGGGGCTGCTGTTCCACGGTCTGGGAGTGAAGAGGGGGCCGGCCACAACATATATAAGGGTTTACAAGTTTCTAAATTCCCAAAACGCCCCTATTGACTTGGTTTTGGGTTCCGGGTTCCAAAAGCACTCAAACTAGTTCCAAATCTCTCCAACTAACTTCCTAAAAATAAAATAAATATTCTAAGCCCCAAAATAAGTCTCACAGGGGTATGGGCTGGGTCGGACATGGGTCCACTAGGGTCTGACATGGGTCCAGGCTAGCCAATATCCTAAAACAAACAAAATAAAAATATTAAAAAATAATGCAATCACTAATTAAATATAAATACAATTAAATATAAATAATCCACAATTAACTAAATTAAAAATAAAAAAAAATACCCGGCTCTGGAAATGGGGTGGTGACACCAAACAAGGTTTCTGGGAGTTGCTAAAAATACAGAAAAATGTAGTCTAGCAAGTCTAGGGCAGGGATGTGAAATTTGTGTAGGGTTAACAGCTAGTGTGATGCCCTAATTTATTGTGTAATAAACAGGTGCACACTCAATAGATTATATAATAAATAAATTAAAAAAAAATTGCACTAATTCTAATTAGTCTAAACTAATCATAAATTACTGAAATCTGGTCGAGGAAGTTTACAAGTGTAGACGTAAATTGGGATTATATTTAGCTTGCGGATCCAGTCAGCATTCAGTGAGGGAATGTCCTGAGCGTCGAGAAGGAGCACCAATGGGAATCCGACAAGCTCTACCAGCACCAGGAGGATATCAACCAAGGCCACCCTTGGCACCATGAGCAGCACTCTTCCAGCAAGCCCAGCAACAGCAGAGGGCACCACCATAAGGACGCGGACAAGCTTTTACGATGACAATGGATGACGCACAGACTCGTGGATTAGCGAATGCGCGTAAGATTTAAGTTATTCATAGATGTCTATTTCTAGTAATGCTTTAGCACGTGCCTGTTAGTTCATGACCTTAGCCTTAAACCTAGTATTTTGAACTTGTTAATAATTGATAACCTAGTGTTTCTAAGCTGTAGTTTTCTTTGCTCTAACCAGATTTTCTTCACTCTTGAATTGCCCTAACTTTCATTATCTAGGAAAATACTGTATTCCTTTCCTATGTGTTTTGCTTAACCGTCATCCTTCGATTTTCCTTTGGTCATGATTCTTTGATTATGTCGTGCTTCGAATATTTCTTGCAACCGTGTCATCTCTTCTGACCGGCTATGCTTTCTTTGATTGCGAGGACGCAATCCTCTTAAGGAGGGTAGATTGTAAACACCCGAATTTTTTTAGAAATTAAAAATAATTTTTTGGGAATTTTCTGCTATTTTTAACTAATTAAAATAAATATTTTTCAGAATTAAATATTTTAAGTATTGAATTAAATATTAAAATATTATGAAAATAATATTTTTGGGTGTAAAATAAAATCTTAGACATAGTGTAATTTTTCTGAAATTTATTGGACCCCAGAACTATTTTTTAAAGACCTAAAAACTAAGTTTCTAAATAAACCAAAATAAACCGAGCTGAACCCAACCGGTTTAATTAAACCAAACCGAACCAAGCATCCTGAACCGAACCCAAATCCTGAACCAACCCTAGCGGGTCGGATCCAGACCCGACCCGCTAACCCAAAACCTGACCCGAACCCATTCCCTTTGCTACAATAACCTACCCCGAGAAACTTGATCGCCTCCGACCGTTACGACTCCCCGACTTTCCTAACCACCACCGTCAGCCTGCTCCGCCGTTAACCCGTGCCGCCTCGCCCACCGCTGCTAGCCGCCGTACGTCGTCGAAAAATTGTCGCCAACTTCGCCGCATAATTGTCCAATTTCGAACAGCATCAAGGTGCCCTACTTCTAGCTCTCGTATTTCCTTGTGTATTGATCCGAATTTAGTTCTGTCGAATCCTTGCGAAGACCACTTGACCCTCTTGAAATTCCGTACAACTAGTTCGGAGTGTCGTGCCCTGTGTCCGTCGCAAAATGTGACGCAAAACAGAAAAAAAAACACAAAATTTTGTACTTCAGAAACTATCCCGGAGCCCCATATTCACGGCCATTTTTTCTCCCAACCTGTTTAATAATTTTAGATTCTGTTTAAACAGTAAATTAGACAATATAACCGAGATTAAGATCCTTTAATTAGTTTATTTTAATTTGATGTGTGCTTTGTTTTATTTGCGGGTGAAATCGACCAAAAACTTGGTCTTTAAAACCAAAAATTTCTCGAAATGGGGTGCGTCCCGCTAAACGAGGCGACTTGGTCGTGTGAGAACTTCACCGAAAGGTGCGCACTGTCAATACGGACGTGTGAGATTTCACGAAAGTTGATTTGGATGTGCGTGCACACCGGAATCAATGCGTATCCGTCGACAACGTCCCGTATCGACCATGTTCTGAAACTCGTTGTAACTTAGTGTACGCTCGTCGTTTCGAAACGAAACTTGCGCCATCGGACTCGTAGTAATACGCTGGTCCTGTGACCCAAGTTTGGTTCGATTCTGAGAACGTTAATAAAATCCCGTATCGTGGTTCCCACGGCTCCACTTGACGGGCGATTTTGTGATCGGCTCATCGGAATCCAGTTCTGGATATTATGTTGGGTTCGTATCATCGTTCTGACCTTGTAGACACTAAGTTTGACAAATTTGAAGAACTTTATCTTGGTACTTTTTCGGTGCGAAGTGGGCCACATGTGGACCCCGTTTTGACCAAAAACTGTTAATTTTGCCCCTGTGTCCAAATTGGACTTATGGACAGGCAATTCTAGCTATTTTATATCTTCTGAACATGATGGTAATGTTTATTTCAACAATCGGAGGAGTACTTGAAGATCCCGCTGATACCGGAGCGACTATTGGTATTCAAATCCCAAGCAAGTGTACCTTACCATATTTGCAGTAATTTATTTCATATTATTTTCTTGAGCTATTTCTGTGATATATCTATTCAACCTAGGACCGTGTGACATTACTTAACGTTCGAATAATATTCGGATATCAACACCGTACGCGGAGTTGTGTAATATCACCTAGAGATGGATATCGAAACCCTATACTTTCTCGTGCTTGCATCATCAAGTACGTCATACCATAGGACACTTGACACTGTTCATGAGACAGAATCTTCCTGAATCATTCATGGTGATTCTGTATATGCTACAGGATTTGTGACATAGACTTTATACATATACTTGGCTATCATTATGACTCGCTGCATCAGTTAGATGTCATAATCTTACGTGACATGGACATGAGACGTCGTGGACATGAGACGTATGATTATATTGGGTGGGGAGAGACACACAGGCTACATGTTGATTATATTATTACGGTGTCGTAGCCACTCCGAGCTAGGCTCCTACATGATATCACTGCTACCGGCTCCCCGACACAGAGCTTGTAGTAGTCTCAGCCTGAGTTCTAGTTATGCTCTCATTTTGTATTCACTTAGCTGGTTATATAGTTTGCCCTATTGATTTATTCATATACTGCACTTATTTGTCTTGAGTTATTCTTGTACCTTGCTATATCCCATGAGGACCTGGAATCCGGATTATGTCCCCAGGGTTAGCAGAGATCTACCCCGAGGTGTACGGGACATGAGCAGTCATTGGAGTAGTACTAGAACCCGAGGATGAGGTGATCGCTGAGGATTTCTCCTGAGTATCTGTTTTATCTATACTCAGTCTTTGTTGTTGTTATACTCCTTATTTCTTGTCTATTGACTGTTGTATCAGACTTATTATCGGGTTGTTCCCCGAGATATGTTTTATTGAGACTTGATGTTGCTTATTATCTCATATTGACTGCATTTATTTCTGCGGATGAGATTAGTAGCATAGACCTTTATTGTTGTTTTACAGCTTAAGTACACCCTGATGGGTCCATTAAATTGGGTTTGCCCATCGGTGTGTGCTGTTGGCCATTGCTACGTGTCTAGTCCCTTGGTATTTTGGGACTGGGATGTGACACAATATAATAAAAATATTTTACTATATTGATCACGTTTAAACACAATATAATAAAAATATTTTATAAAATAAAAAAAAACTCCTCTAAACATGAATTCTTGCACAATTTTTCACAAAATTGAATAATCAAACACCAGTAGTCATTCTAATTCAGGTTCGACTAAGCGACATAAGCAAACTAAATCAATATAAATACCTAACTAGCTTTTCCGTAGTGGTTAATAAGAACAATGAAAATGACATCTTTGTAGTGAACATTTCGTTCTCATACATGACCCAAATCCAACAATCCCAAAATTAAACAAAATATCAAATCCAACAATTCCTAAATTATCTTATCATTAATATTTGTTAAAATCGACTACATAATACAACATTACATAGTATGTTGTACAAAAATTCCAAATAAATTTACTCAAAATTCAATAATTTATCATTGCAACTCAAGATCATTAAAATTATTGTCACTATTAGCATCACGAGCACTCAGTTTCATCATTAAAATTTGACTTTTAGACCAAATAGTCGAGTTTATTATCTGCAGATCGTTCAATGGAAGTTGCATCGTCGTTTAGTGAGTATTTGTTGTCTACAACTTATACAAATTCAACAATTGTAAAATACTAATTTTTAACTTCAAATCACTAAGTAAATTTTAAATTTCTGGACAGAAAAAGTACGTGAAGGAAAATAGATAAAAAAAAATAGTAGTGTGGAATTCAATTATAAGATGAAGAAAGAAGAGAGATTAATTAAAATCAATAATTTCTAAGGACACTTACCTTTGGCAATCAATTTCCTCTGGAATTTGAAAGTTCTTTTATGGAATCAGAAGGGACAAGTTTCCACGATCGAAAAAATAATTATCGATTTTTTTTTCTTTGACCAAATCTTTTATTATATGTTAATATATATTACCAAATCTAAAAAAAAAAAATTTGGGGCCCCGGGCCCATGCCCCTCCTTCAGGCCGTCCCTGACGTTATATGATACGGTGAACACGAAAATAGGTAATAACAAAAAAAAGAAAGAAAAAAGATCAAAGTAGCAATTTGTAAGAGATGAAAATTGATTCCACGGAGAAAGCACACTACATTATATGAGAAAATTCTTCAGGATAATTCGTTTTCTCCATGGAAATGTAAGGTGACTTTGTCAGAGACTACATTTTAGAAATGTTGAGGTATTATCATTAAGTTCAAACCGACTATGTACATGAAAATACATGATCATAAAGATGAGGACATTACATAAATAAGAGGATTTCTTTTCTTCAACAAACAAGCAAATATAACTGCAAATAATAAAAGTTTTAATATGTACAGAACAGCAGCTCCTAGCTGATTGTTTTGTACTTAAGAGCGTGTTATATAAACTTATACAATTAACTGAAGTAAACAAATTACTTGTAATAAACCCATCATGGATTAGAAGTTAAAGCGTACATATTTGGTCATGCACATAACATAGAAAACGAGTTTAATCTTAACATAAATACGAAAGTACAAGAGGTTAATTAAAAATGAAGGGAGTTTGATAGCTACTCTCTAAATGAGTGAAAAGTAAAAAAAAGGGAATTGTGTGGATTTTTATGTCAATGATTTCTTTCTCTAGTCTTTGTGGTTATTTATATGACAAATGATTTCGGGACGTGGATGTCATCCCACATTGAGTAAGTTATAAATAGAATGATTGATAACTCTGCCATATATATGACAATCCTATTGATGTATCAAGTTATCATTGGTATGTTGTTTTTTATATTAATTATATACAGTGTTAATACTTTTACTTTTGGATGTAGTAACTAATCTTATCTATACTAATCTATTCTACTATATAATGCCAAAACTAGGCTTCACCGTGAAAAATTTTTATTCCAAAAAATACCCTTCAACATATCTATTCTACTATATAATGCCAAAACTAGGCTTCACCGTGAAAATTTTTTATTCCAAAAATACCCTTCAACATATTTAGTAATTAAAAAGAATACCTACAATAAATTCCACTGACAACCATTTAAGAGATGCAATAATGACAACCATTTACGGAAATCAAAGGATTCGTGCTACTTGCTAAGTCTTTTAAATTGTTACCAAAGAATTCGAAGGGTTGAACCATTAACCTATATAATTAAAAGCAGTAGAAATAAACTAACTCATCAACATCATTCACTCCAATATACGTGCAAAGCACGTGCATATATACTAGTATATAATAAGAAAAGTGTTGGATTGTATCTCGTTTTCGGTTGAATGTTCAAAGGGAATGACAATGAAATTGATAATTTAGTCCCACATCGGATAGGAAGTGGGATTATGAGGTGTAGATAATTGAAATTTGTTCAAGCCTTACATGAAAATTTCTTTTTAAGACATATGGGTCAAATTAAATATCACATCTCATGAGCCAACTCCGGTTCAGATCACACTGTGTTCCCAACAGAAAGTTGAGACATCATCGTAGAAGTTTTTTTTTTCTAAAATATTGTTATCTATGTTTACTACTTAAAATTGTTCATTCAATTTAGCACAGGTAGTTAGGTAATTACGTGTGATTTTTTTTTTAAAGAGTATTGTTGTTTGTTCTTTACAAGATGTAAAAAAAAAATTGTTCTTCTCAAGTAGTAAATAAAAAACTTATTGTTGGTGCTTCCCAAATAGTATACCGGTTACATGCATATATACTAGTGTTATCTAATACTAAAGTTGATTACCTATATCTACCATCATGTGTTTTGACTTTGTAGAGTTATAATTATTTATCATTAAAGTTTAGTCAACATTTGCCACTATCATATCCTATTCGAAAAATTCCATACAGAGCATTGAAAATATAACAAATTTCACTCAAAGCACATATGTTTGAAAATTTACAAATAAAGTATCATAATGTCTATCCGAAGGACGTTTCACAATTTCTAAATTTTTTTTTCGTTTGGGACCGTTTCCTTCCTTTACTGAAAACAATATAATAGTAGAAAATGCCCATAGAAATGACGTTTCTATTATTATTATTATTATTATTATTATTATTATTATTATTATTATTATTATTATTATTATTATTTCTCTCTCTCTCTCTCTCTCTCTCTCTTTCTCTCACCCACTCTCTGATATCCTCTCTGTGTGTGTGTGTGTGTGTGTGTGCTCTCTCTCTCTCTCACTCACTCTCTCGTTTCCGCTCGTCTCTCTCTCCCTCTCTCTCTCAATCCTCTCTCACTCTCATCCCCCTCTCTCTCTCTCTCTCTCTCTCTCTAACAACTCTCTCTCTCTCTCTCTCTCTCTCTGTCAACTCCCTCTTTCTCTCTCTCTCAACCCTCTCATCCCTCTCTCCCTCTCTTAACTCTCTCTTCCTGTCACTCTTTCCTCTGTCACTCTTTCTCTCTCTCTCTCTTTTGTACGGTATCTACACTAAAGCTAATACATGCACACGCACACTAGGTAACGTTTATCTGTACACTAGGTAACGTTTAATTTTGTAACATTAAATTTGTAACGTTTAAATTTAATCGGTTAAATTTAGCTAATACCCCCTCTCTCTCATTCTCTTTCCTCTCTCTCTCTCTCTCTCTCTCTCTCACAACCTGTCACTCTCACCCTCTCTCCCTCTCTCTCTCATAACCTGTCACTCTCACCCTCTCTCCCTCTCTTTACTTTCTTAGTCACTCTCATCCCTCTCTTTACTCTCTCCCTGTCACTCTTTCCTATATCATCCATTTTTTCTGTATGCTAGTATACTAGGTAATACTAGTCTATGTACAATAGATAACATTCAATTTGTAACGTTTATATTTTAACGGTTAAATTTAGCTTATATATATGACTCATACACTACAAGAAAAAGTCAAATAAGCGACGTCCAAAAACGTCGCTAAATGACAAAAAAAGTCGCTAATCACGTTTAGCGACATAATTAGCGACGTTTTACAGAAGTCGGTAATCATCACGTCGCTGAAAGGAAAAACGTCGCTAAACGTCGTTATACCGACATTTTTTAGCGACTTAAATGTGTCGCTAACTTAGCGACGTTTAGCGACGCAGAGTCACTAATTAGCGACGTAATCAAACGTCGTTAAACGTCGCTAATTAGCGACTTATATAGCGACGTGACAACGACGTCTTTAATGACCTGACAGTACTGCCATGTCAGCAATTTGCGACGTACATCGACGTATTTAGCGACGTTTAGCGACGTCATTAGCGACGGCTATTAACGTCGCTAATTAGCGACGTATTTAGCGACGTGTATTAACGCCGCTAAACGTCGCTAAATACGTCGCTAATTTTACAGAAAAATTAAAAAAATACTGAATTGTTCCAAACTATTATTCCTGTAATTTATAAATTTCTAATTAAAAATAGACCCGGAGCAACCCTCCGTTGAATTCTCTGGGTTCGCCGACCCCTTCGGTGGAACACTCAACACCGATAAATTAACATCATTTAATATGAATAAAAAGTATCACAGTCACAAATATTATAGACAGACCTGGAGCAACCATCCATTGAATTTTTTGCGTATGAAATAACACAAAAAATATACAAAATACACTACTAGAAAAAGCGGGATTAGCGACGCATTTTAGCGACTCCAAGTAAAAACATCGCTAATTAGCGACTCCATAAAAAACGTCGCTAATGGCGACATTTAGCGACGTTTAGCAACTTTTATTAAGATTTTAAAAGATTAGTCGATATAAGTTCAATTAAGGTCGCTAAACGTCGCTAATATATCTGATTTAGCGACGTTTAGCGTCGTAATTAGCGACGTTTATATCAAAAACATTTAGCAACGTGTTTAGCGACGTCTTTGACGTCGCTAAATTTTATTTTAGCGATATTTTTATTTGACATCGCTAAACGTCGCTGTAGAAGCATGAAAAATATGCTGGGAGGATCTACGCAGCCTCTTGATGCAGAGCAGCGTAAACAGAGGCCTTCAGAGCCATCAAGCGTGCAACAGAGCTTTTTCTGCTAAAACACAGCATGAAGTATAAGCTCAAAGGACCATCCGCGTAAGTGCAGTACGTCCAGGCCGCTCCAGCGTAAGACAGAGTTCTTCATCGCCTCCATGGCGTAAAACTCAGCCGCTCTCAAAGCAGCGTTAATGCGTACGAGGAACGCTTCGTCTTCTCCGAAATGAACCTGTCAAGTCACGCAGTGAACCTGGCCTCTGACTCCCGACAAAAAGTGCTACACGGCTACCCAGACGACGGTTGGAAACGATGGCAGACCCCTCGGGACGCGCCCCACAGTATGATGGCGGATCTCGGCATTTAATGCAGAGAATTTGGTTAAAATATCACCAAACCGTCGGTTACCAAAGCCCTTCAGCGTAAATCGCTCTTTCGCGTACAAGGGAATACACCGCCTTGTTTTACACAGGCAAACATGAGCTGTTTTACGCTCCGCAGTAGACAAACCGCCTGCCACATCAAAAGCTGCACTTCGTACAGGGCTCGAGGCACGTCTCTACGTCAAATTGCACAGAGCGGTGACAGTTTCCCTCAAGACACGTCTCTGCGACGGATGCACAGAAGGGCTGCAGACCTTCAAAACACGTCTCCGCATTTAATGCACAGGATGGTGGCAAATCTCTGTAAGAGATTTGATTACACCTTCGAAAGCCGTAATTCCGGCGAAGACGTCCACATCAACACTCTGGCACGGTACGCAGCGGCTTCTATGCCCATTCAGGATCTGTGCTCATTCGGCTTCAAACGCCCACTCAGTCTCTATGACCATTCGGCTTCTATGCCTGTTCGGCTTCTATGCCTATTCGGCTTCTACGCCTGTTCGGCTTCTATGCCTATTTTGGCTTCTACGCCAAGGGTGACAGTCATTTGGCTTCTACGCCAACCTCTTCTACACGAGGGATACCTACCTACATGGCTTCTACACCGTGATCTTCGCAGCAGATATACGCGTTTTGTCCCCTTAGTTGGACACGCGTCACATGCTCACTCAAAAGATCATTTATACGCATGCATTGGTTATTTTAACCGTTGTGTAAAAGGGTGCTGTACTGTCCACTCCTCGGTTGTTACACCGACGGAGTGGTCACTGTCACCAAAACTCTATAAATAGAGACCCCTATCAATGGGGAACAAGGTCGACAATTTGGAAGATCGAACAAGGTCGGAGAATTGGTAAAAAGAGAGAGAGAGGGAGAAGGAGAGAAGAGTCCGGAGCTCAGGCAAAGAGTAGGGGTCGACGGCTTTGACATCGTGCATCCACCCTCCTTCGCAACCTTCGAAGCTGCTACCCGTCTTCCACGATACTTCTTCAACATCGTGTAGTCCAAGGGCTAAAGTGATCGACTGCAGATCAGACACCTATAGCAATATCTACCCAGATTAAATAAATTGTACTCCCGCATCCTCGTATAGGATCAAATTATACAAGTTTTTTTGTAAACCAAAGGGCAAGGGTCTCGTATAAACCCTGTCATTGAAATACACTTTCATTCTTTTGTTTAATACCACAAACAAGATGGCGACTCTGCTGGGGACATCTTTCTCTTCTGACGAGGAAGCAATTGCTCAACACGATGCGGTATCCGTGGGACCCGTGAAGAAGACACTGGTCGTCCAATTCGACCAATCTGCCTACGAAGACATGCTTCGAACCGGGGGTAGCTCTCACTCTCTCTCCGTCCAAGACAACAGGAAGCTGCGCAAAGTGTGGATGCCCAAGACATCCTCCGCTGTTCCTGTGGACTCTCCGATCTCTCCGATCTCGCCGATCTCTCCGACCAATGAGGTGGTAGCATCGCTCCCTCCGTGCCCTGCACGTAAAATTCAGTCTCCCGCTACGCGCGGTACAGACAAAACTTCAGGCAAAGCCTCAGCGCTGACCCAGAAGTATTCACTGCGCTCTACGCGTAGGAACCAGTCTCCCGCTACGCGCGGTACAGACAAAACTTCGGGCAAAGCCTCAGCGCTAACCCAGGAGTATCCACTGCGCTTTACGCGCAGAAATCAGTCTCCCGCTACGCGCGATACAGACAAAACTTCGAGCAAAGCCTCAGCGCTAACCCAGAAGTATCCACTGCGCTCTACGCGTAGGAACCAGTCTCCCGCTACGTGCGGTACAGACCAAACTTATGGTGATGCCTCAGCGCCAGGACAGAAGTACAAATCACGCTCCAGGTGCAAGACAACATCTGACCTCTACGAGAAACCAGATGAGCGCCATAATTTCCGCGAAGGGAAGCAGGCAGCGGAATACTCGACTCCTCGGCCGTTACGCCAGCGAAGGAGCAATCTGCCTACCCTCCGGATTACGCGGGAAGCCGACGGCCAACTGAGGACCTTTTCAGCCTTACGCCACTCTGAGCGAATCTCCAATTTACGCCAGGCAAAGTCCAACGACGTAAAGCAAGCTCAAGTTGCTACTCCCCCTAACCTGCGCAAATACGTAATCCAGAAGCATAAGGAGAGGGGACCTTCCAACATGTCTATTACGCCCCCTAGCGAGCAATGTTGTAATAGTCATAAAATTATGATTGACTGTTGCTATTTTAAAGCAAAACGGCCAGTTTTCGACCGATTGAGCTACTCTCAGTCTTTTCCGGAATAAGAGCCCGCGTATGCGTCCGTGAACATGGCTTCTCACATACCTAGAGGAGGGCCGAGCTCAAGACGTCATCCCTCAGGGCCTCCGAGCCGAAGAAGATTCGAAGACCTCCTCAGGAACACTGAAGCTGGGGTATTCCAAAACACCCGTGCAAGGTCACAGCAATCGGCTTCGTACTCATCTGATTCCGACGCTGGGGGTCGCCAATCTCCCAGATCAGATGCTGAGAGTATAGAGTCGACTTCTGCAGCGACCTATACTTATCCTTCGAGGACGCCCAGGGAAATGGGAGTCTACGCCATTGAAGATGAACGCGAGGAAGCTTCACCGTCAGGAAACGCGGAACAACGCATCACTATGCTGGAAACGTCTCTGAAACAAATGTAATCCATAATGGAGAACATGTACCAGATGATGCTAACTCAGCACGCAACTGCCATGGCTCAAGCGTCGGTCCCGCCAACTCAGATACGTGCGGGGGTGGACTTGCCACCATCCAACCCAAGCCAAGAGCCTGCTCTAGATCAAGAGTCAGCAGTTCCTCCGCTTCCTCACTCGGTGAATATATTACCTCCCGTTGGAGTCACGATACAACCAACTCCATACTACACCGTAGCCCCGCTTCCAACTGAAAATCCGATGCAGGCAGTGCGGGAGTTGAAAGCCCAGTTTGACGCCTTGAAGCACAAAGATCAGCTCAAGAAACTGGGAATCAACCAGCCTTACCCAGCTATCTGGGAAGAAGTCCCTTTTCCTCCGAAGTACAAGCCTCAGACTATGGCTCTGTTCGAAGGAAAAATATCGCCAAGTCAATACATGAACTATTTCAGCATGATGACGGTGTTGCTACAAGGGAACGACTCCCTCCTCACTCGGGTGTTCAAAGGCTGCCTCTCAGGAGTAGCCTATCAGTGGTACCGTAGCTTGGCGGACAACTGCATTACTTCCTTCAAAGACTTCAAAGCTTTATTCTTCACGCGATTCTATGAGGGTGGGATGGACATGTCTATGTCCTCTCTCATCGAAGTCAAACAAAGGGAAAAGGAGGACGTTCGCACCTTCGTCGAACGTTTTCGTCAGGCCACCTTACAAATGCCTCCAGGAGTTCCGGACTCGGCGTTAGTAGACATTTGCAGGAAGAACCTCCTTCCCGTAGTCTCGGTGTTTACAGGACCATATCAGTTCCATGAGTGGCCTTCGTTCATTGTCTCGGCAGTGGCCGCCGAAGACAACAGTCGCAAGGCGCGCGATAATGGCATCATGATCTCCGCCTCCGATAGAGGCAAAAGGTCATCTCCCAGCAGCGACCATCCTCGCAGCTCCAAGGGAAAAGAAGCTCTGACAGTCAATACGTCCAGACAAAAGACGGCGGCGACCACGCAGACGAAGTCCGGGACTTCCAGGCCCGTCGAAGTCTACTCTTTCGACGACGACGATATCCCTAGTATATTCGAGTGTCTCGTCAAAAGCGGCAAGATCACCCTTCCGGAGCTAAGGCGGCCCCAAGAAGCCGGCAGTACTGACGACCCCAAATACTGCATCTTCCACAGATACGTACACCACCCAACAAAGGCGTATTATATACTGAAGAGGAGGATCTAGGGGTTGATCGATGCTAAGGCCATCACTCTGCACAACACCGAGAAGACGGTCACGGCCAACATGATCTCTCTACAGAGGTCATGAACGGTGTCATGCCCATTTCTCGAGCTACGATGGACATCGTCAATCTCCCTCCATCTAGAGATCAAAATCAAGACCTGGTACCCCTGACCACCGGCAAGGCGAGATTATGTGGGTTCATCCAGATTTGGTATCAGAGATCGAGGAAGAGACTAAAGCTACTAAAGCTACGTCTAGAAGAAGCTCCAAAGTGCAAACCATGCCACATGGTCGCAACTTCTTTGCCATCAGACGAGGACGAGGTACTTGCTGCAACCCGTTCAGGGAAAGCCTACCTCAACGACTGCGGATCAAGTCAGGAGGATGCACCGGCGGGCGCTTCAACTGCCAAACCTTCGGGACCAGGCCCCGTCGTACCAGAGGCCAGCCCTTCAAAACCGACGCCGGCAGACAAAGGGAAGCAAAGAGAAGTGCGCTTTGATAAACCTGTGAAAAATATTCCAAACAAAGATTTTGAGAAGCCATACAACTTCGATATCCTGGCCCAACTGGCTAATACACCAGCCAGGCTCTCCATCTTCGAGCTACTCAGGCTCTCCCAAGACACTCGTCTAGCCTTGAGTGAAGCACTGATGCAGGCAGAGGCATGCTTGATCCAGCTCAAGTCCCCCGATGAAGAACCAGTGGCGTGTCCTCAATGCCACAGCGTGATGGAGGTGGTCCCAAATATCACTTTCACTCAAGACGACATGCTGTTAAAACATATCAGACATGACAGGCCCCTCTATTATACCGGGTACGTCGGTTCCATGGAGGTCGACCGGATTCACATAGATCTGAGGTCGTCAATCAGCATCATCCCTCACAGTCTGCTCAGGCCGCTAAGAATTCCTACCAGCGAACTGGCTTACACTATCACTACAATCGTGGGTTTCAACGCTGGAAGAAGTAGGCCATTGGGGAAGATTCGTTTGAGAATCCAGATCGGCAACCTTAGATCGGTGGCCACATATTACGTCATCGATTCAGAGGTGTCCTACAACATTTTGCTGGGAAGACCGTGGATCCACGACCACAACATCGTTCCTTCAACCCTACATCAATGCCTTAAATATGTAGACGCACAAAGAACCGTACAAACGGAGGTGGCTGACCTAAACCCGTTTAAAGGAATAGAATCCTACTATTCCGATGCCGTGTTGTACTCCCAAGACCACACGGAAGAAGCGCCAGGCGAGGCAAAGGACGAACCACTCGTCCGAGAGCCAGAAGAGCCCTCTGCCACACTGCCGCTGTCGATCAAAGTGAAAGGACGAACCACTCGTCCAAGAGCCATAGAGCCTATGGCTATCCACCTTAACAAGACCAAGTCAGGAGAAGGGAGTGATCCTCTAGTAATCACTTTGAACCGGAAGCCTCCACCCTTGGCCATCAACCTTCGGCACAACAGGCAGCCGACTGATGTAAACGCAACCAGGAACGGAGTTCCAGATGATAATAAACATCCTCTTTTTCGGTACATCGGTGCTCAAATTCCGAAACAGGAATCCACTCCCCATGACGAAGTAGAACCCATAGCACAAAAATTCTTGGAAGCTATAAACTCCTACCGTCCGTATGTCTGGGAAGTAGCATCATCATCCAACGTCATCACAACGTATGGACCCCATGAGGATTCTATCTTCGTTGTCCCGCCTACCTGCAGCAGCCAGCGTTCGATAGTCTTCGGTCGCATGCGCAATCAACCGGCTAACCAAGAAGATCCTTTCGATGACGATACTGGGAAAATGCAAGTTCATCGATACAGCCCGCAAGCGCTGAAGATCATGCAAAACATGGGCTACGACTTGAAGCGGAAGCCAGGCCTCAACTACGGAAGAGGCAGACGAACACCGCCGTGCGGCGACACCCGCTATCGACAGACCCGTTTCGGATTAGGGTATGCCACCTCCCTTACGACTTCCAAGTCAGATGAGGACATATTTTCCCAGAATAACTCGTCGCCCTCCGACTCACCTGATGCTCTTGAACAAACACTATCAGTAAATATGGTGGTGACAGATCCCTCAGGAGCAGATGAGCAGGATCCTGAGCCATTCGAGAATGACTCTTGGGCTCAGCAAATGGATACGCAGTGGGAATTTTGCTTCGAGCAAAGAGAACCTCCCACCAAAGATGAAGTTATCCAAATCGATGTTGGGGGTGAACTTTCGCCAAAGCCGATATTTATCAGTGATAATCTTCCCCCAGCTGAAAGGGAAGAAATCATACAGCTGATCAAGGAATACGTCGACGTCTTTGCATGGGATTATGGGGACATGCCGAGCCTTGACCCGAAGGTAGCTACTCACAAGCTCAATATATTGACCGATTCGAAGCCAGTAAAGCAGCACCAACGCCGGTTCCGCCCAGATATGATGGACGCCATCGAAGCTGAAGTCAAGAAGTTGATAGCCTGCGGTTTCATCCGGGAAGAACAACATCCCGACTGGGTCGCCAATGTTATCCCAGTCATGAAGAAAAATAGAAAAGTACGTATCTGCATCGATTACCGAGATCTGAATACGGTCTGCCCCAAGGATGAATTCCCTCTTCCCATTACGGACATCATGATCGACAACACCTATGGCTTTGAACGCATGTCTTTCATGGACGGGTTCTCAGGATACAATCAGATCAAGATGCATCCTGAAGACGAGAAGCACACCGCCTTCCGGACACCATTGGGAGTATATTGCTACACGGTCATGCCCTTCGGATTGAAGAACGTCGGGGCTACATACCAACGAGCTATGAGTAACATATTCCACGAGCATTTACGCAAAACAGTAGAATGTTACGTGGATGATATAGCTGTCAAGAGCCGCCTCAAAGGTGATCACATTCAAGACCTAAGGACGGTATTCGAGTTAATGCGCCAACATCAACTCAAGATGAACCCTACGAAGTCCTTTCTGGGTGTATCTAGTGGCAAATTCCTGGGATTTGTCATTACCGCCAAAGACATCCAAGTGGACCCTGATAAAGTCCAGGCAATCGTGGAAATGCGACCGCCCCGTAATCTGAGGGAACTCAGGGGATTTCAAGGACGTCTGGCTTACATCCGGCGATTCATATCCAACCTCTCGGGGAGATGTCAGCCCTTCTCTCATCTCATGAAGAAAGGTGTATCCTTCGTATGGGACGAAACCTGTCAGCAAGCGTTCGGAGATATCAAGCGCTACCTCACCAGTCCACCAGTTCTGGTGCCTCCCGTTATGGGAAAACCGTTCTTGCTGTACGTCCGAGCAATGGATCATTCGCTAGGAGCTCTTCTCGCACAGAAGAATGATATAGGGCATGAACAGGCTATCTACTACCTCAGCAGGATGATGGTCGGAGCCGAACACCGGTACAACCCAGTGGAGAAAGAATGCTTGGCTCTGATGTTCGCTATCCAAAAGATGCGACACTATGTCGCCGGCCAGACTATCCACATCATCTCCAGGATTAACCCCCTTCGAGTACTGATGAGCAAGTCGAGCGTTCTTAATTTCTGACTCGCAACTTGGGCGATGCTGTTGACACCAGATGACATGGTATACGTATCGCAGAAGTCCATCAAAGGCCAAGCGCTGGCCGACTTCCTAGCTGCTCATCCGATCCCGGAGGCCTCCAAATTATACGAAGACATTCCCGACGAAGTTGCAGAATGTAATTCCGCAATGGAAGGTGACGCATGGCAACTGTTCTTCGACGGCGCCTCCAGAACCGGTCCTAAGGGAAACATCGTTTCGGGAGTGGGAGTCGTCCTGGTCGCCCCTGATCAGCTCGTCATCTACCGAGTATATTCTCTTAGCTAGCCCTGCTCCAACAATGTGGCGGAGTACAACGCTCTACTAATAGGGATCCAAGTCGCTAAAGAGCTGGGGGTAGAGTCCCTGGAA
This sequence comes from Iris macrosiphon, assembly GCA_036927795.1. NCBI lineage: Eukaryota > Viridiplantae > Streptophyta > Magnoliopsida > Asparagales > Iridaceae > Iris > Iris macrosiphon. Next base: position 148,413,897 of record JAYESA010000008.1, read on the forward strand.
GCTTTCGGTGATTCTCTGCTTATCGTCAATCAAGTCAGGGGAATATATAAAGTCCGAAATCCAGACCTCATCCCCTATCACCAAGCGACGGTCGAGATAGCCATGACATTCAAGGAGTTCTTCCTAGAGCATATACCTCGATCTCAGAATCTGGAAGCTGATGCCCTAGCCAGTCTAGCTGCGGATTTAGCTACTCCCGTAAGAAGGCAGGATTCGGTAATCTTTCTTAACAGAGATTTATTCTGTGTGAAGAACAGCTGTGTCACGACCCGCACCCGGAAATTTGGGCACGAGTACGTGGGTACGTCCAGCCTACGCCGCAGAGTCGACGGTAGTACGCTGTCTAGGTCATATCCACAGTTGAAACATCTAGCTCATTCACAAATAATGAAATAGGCAAAGATAATAACAGGAAAAAGAATACTGAGATTTTAAATGAAATAAATGTGACAACAGATCAAATGTTTAATACAGAATCCAGAAATAAAATCGGGGACAAACCCGACTACTAAGATAAAGAGCATAAATAAATAGCTGCTGCTAACTACTCTGCAGAAGTAGTCTCCTGGGTGGGAGCTGGCTCCTCATATATGTCATATGTTCCCTCATAGGGGCCATAATAGGTAGGGCAAAGTCCTCATCATCGCCTAAATCAACGGATCCAGTCAGGAAAGGAGCAAAGTACATAATGCACAACAAGATCAAACTAAATATTTATGACAATTAGAAAAGAAACTGACTAAGTATCATATTGAGAATATGCATAAAAGAAACAATAATAACTAAAAGTTAAGACTATAAATAGGAATATGAGTAAACAGGAATAATATGAGATAGGAAATAAACTACAATAAGACAACAGGAGCTGCAACAAGACAAGAAGCTATGTGTGTGAACTTGTGTTTATTTTAGAATACATAGTTGGCATGCAGGGGTTTATAAGGCTAATTCGGCCGTCATAGACGGCTATTAAACAGGAATAATCGAGATCCGGCTGATGGTACAGTCGCGTACCAACAGCTATTAGACAGGAACAAGGGGAAGGGTAAACTACATGCCTCCTAGTATTCTCCCATCCGACACGAAAAGCAAGACATAAAATCCAATATTCAAGACATGAAATCCAGTGTTCTAGAACTACGTATAATCATCAAGGGTACTAGTAAAGCAGGGAATTAATTATCACAATATAAAGATTAAACTTGAAGTGCAGGTACTTGCCTGATGTTTGGATCCAATTACAGTTTTGTGTCTCGGGGAAATTTCCAGAAATGAGTCCAGATGCTGAAATAAACATTACCATCATGCTCAGAAGATATCAAATAGCTAGAAACGCCTGTCCTTGAGTCCAATTTGGAGACAAGGGCAAAACCGATAATTTTGGATCAAAATGGGGTCCGCATGTGGGCCCGCTTTGCACCGAAAAATGTGTCAGGGTCAAAGGTCTCCAAATTCATCAAACTTAGTATCAATAGGTCAGGAACGATGATACGAACCCAACGAAACTTCCAGAATTAGATTTCGATAAGCCGATCACGAAATCGCCCGTCGAGCGGGGCCTGTGGGGCCCACGACACGCAATTTTGTCAACGTTCTCAGAATCGAACAAAACTTGACCCACAGGACCAGCGTATCGCTACGAGTCTGATGGCATAAGTTTCGTTTTGATCCGACGTGTACACAGAAAGTTAAGATGAATTGCAGAAAAGTCGGATACGGGACGATATCCGCGGATACGCGTTGTTTTCGGTGTGCACGCACACCCTAATCAGCTTCCATGAAATCCCACACATCCGTATCAATGACGCGCACGCATCTGTGAAGATCGCACGCGACCAAGTTGTCCCGTTTGGCGGGACGTACTCAGTTCCGGGGTAAAACAGGATCTGGTTTTTCCTGTTTTTGGATCGCGGTGTGCGATCACCATAGGACCCGATGCCCCGAGCGGTTTGTCCGGGCACCGAGAGGGTCATACAGGCTTCACAACGCAATTTACAGAATTAAAAACGGAGATACGGGGTACGAGATACGAGTACCTGAATGAGGCTCCTCGAAACGGGGTTTCCTCGTGTCCGTGTCGTGTCCGACACGCCGACACAAAATTTGGGGATTTAGGGTTAGGGTTCAGAGGAACTGGCGACCGGAGACGGCGGTCACGGCGGCGGAGGGAGGTCGGGGTCGACGTCGCCGGGGCTCGGGATGCGGACGGCGCCGGCAGCGGGTCGCCGGAGGCGGCTCGGGCAGCGGGTCTGAGAGAAGAAGGAGGAGGAGAAGGGCTGGTGGTCGTCGGGGCAGTGGAGGGGCCGTGTTGGGTGGCCGGAGCGAGTGGGTGGTGGTTCGCCGGCTGGAGGGTGGCCGGAAAAATGGATCTAGGGTTTCGGGTTAGGGGAAGAAGGAGGAAGAGGGAGGAAATATATAGGGGAGCCGAGGAGGCCGAGGTGGCCGGCAATGGCGGATCGAGGGAGTCGTGCCGTGCGGGCTGGGCGCCGCGTGGCCGGCCGGAGCGGCAGAAAACGCGGGCAGCGCGTTGGGGACGAGGGTCGTGGGGGACCGGGTCTCCGGGTCGGAGGCGGCGGGTCGGGTCTGGGCAGACCCGACCCGACCCGGTAGGGGAGCGGGTTGGGCTGGTTGGTCCGGTCCACTGGGCCGGGCCGGCCTAAAACAATAATAATAGTAATAATAAAAATAATAATAATAATAATTAATAAATCAGTTAATTAAATAAATAATTAATTAAATAGTTTTTAGGCATTTAAAAATAGGTCTGAGGCCCAATAAATTCCAGAAAAATTGCCCTAAGTCCAGTTTTTTATTTTACACCCAAAAATATTATTTTCATAATATTTTAATATTATTTATTATCAATTAAAAATTATTTAAAAAAATTAAAACCTTGATTTTAATTACAGAAAATTCCCAGAAAATTCTAGAAAATTATAAAAAATCCAATTTTAATAATTTTGAAAAATCAGAGGCTTACAGCTGTCACATAGAACGCAGCTACGCTGTCAACACCGATCCTCCTACGAGAGATTGGACAAGTCCCTTCTTAGATTTCGTGGCATACGAATTCTTGCCGGAGGACCCCAAAGAAGCAGTATCCGTCAAGAGACGATCATTACGCTTCTACTTCGATGCATCTTCACAAAGGCTATATGGCCGGACCTACGACGAATTACTACTGAGATGTCTCTCTAACGACGAAGCACAGCAGATTATCCGTGAAGCTCACGACGGCATGTGCGGAGCGCACCAACCCGGTCCTAAGCTACAGGATCGCATCAGGAGAATGGGCTATTACTGGCCTACTATGATCGCAGATGCAATACGGTATGCAAGGCATTGCAGAGCCTGTCAGGTTCATGCAGACTTCATATATCAACCGTCTGAACATCTACATCCTACGGTCGTATCCTGGCCTTTCGAAGCATGGGGTATGGATATCATCGGTCCTATTTACCCGTCTTCTTCCAGGGGTCACCAGTTCATACTGGCCATCACGGATTACTTCTCCAAATGGGCAGAGACAATCCCTCTCGCTGAGGTAAAGGCATCTAATGTGATCAGCTTCATCAAGCATCACGTCATTTATCGCTTCGGGGTACCCCAGAGGATAATTCACGACAATGGGCCTCAGTTCATCAGCCAAGCGTTTTATCGATTTTGCGATAAAAATTGGATACACAATATTGCCTCTGCGGCATACTATCCAGCTGCTAATGGTTTGGCGGAAGCTTTCAACAAAACCATTATCAAATTCTTGAAGAAATTTGTCTCCTCAAACAAGAGAGATTGGAATGAGAAGCTGGGCGAATGTCTCTGGGCATACCGCACAACGGTACGGACGCCGACAGGCTGCACCTCGTTCTCGCTGGTCTACGGGAGCGAAGCGGTTCTCCCCATTGAAATTCAGATCCCGTCGCTCAGGATAGCCGTGACTAATGAGCTGACTCAAGAAAAGAATGACCTGTTAAGGCTCCAAGAGCTGGAAGGATTAGACGAGAAATGCCTCCAAGCTCAACAGCACATCGCGCTCTATCAAGCACGCATTTCCAGAGCTTTCCAGAGCTAGTACTAGCCGTAAGAAGGCCGATGATCCTTACTCACAGGAGTAAAGGCAAATTCCAGCTCAAGTGGGAAGGTCCTTATGTGATCGAGACAACATTCTCGAACGGCGCCTACAGGATAGCCCAGCCTAATGGAGACCTGTTAATGGCTCCTATCAACGGCAAATTCCTGAAAAGGTACTATGCTTAATCTCCCATGCTCAGGTAGAGTATAGCAAGGATCTCATATTCTGACAAAACAACTCCCAAAACAAAACTAGTTGGGTCATATCCTATCATGTCTGTACGACCTCTGAATAGATATGTCATGCTAAAAAGTTTATCGAGAGTCTATCATGTCCATACTACCTCTGATATTACTCTCGCCTAAAAAACTGTCATTTATACTCCAAAATGACGGGTCCACAAAGTCAGAAAAGAGTCGCATTTATTTATTCCCAAAAGGGAGGCAGAATTACATCTGGGCAAGCAAAAAGGGAAAGGATACATCATGATGGCGGAGTAGTCAGATTGCGAATCAGCCGCTCCAGTGCAGCTATCCTCTCATTCCTAAGAGCCAAGGCGTCGGCGCGAGCCTGCTCCAGCCGTGCCTCGGGGGTGTTCGTAAGGGTCAGATCAGCCTTTGCCCGAAGACAGCCTGCACGAGCAGCTTCTGCACGGTCCAAATCCTATCGCGCTGCGCTCAGACGACCAGCCGCTACCTCTAGACCCGCCAACGACTGAGAAGCCCACTCCTCTGCCCGAGCGAGTTTTTCCCTCAGCTTGGAGACCCTCGCTGCGTTCCCTTCATGCTCGGAGCGACACTGTGTCTCAACAGCAAGAGCCTCTTCCACGACAGCTTTTCTCCTATCTATCTCCAGCTTATACGTCTGGATGGAGTTGTCTAGGCTTTCCAGCTTTGTAGCAAGCCGTGCAGTCATGAGGTCGAATCGAGCCTGGACATCAGCATCGAGGCTGCCCCGAGTCAGCTGCGAGTATTCGGTAATGGGTTGCTCTAACCCATTAACCACCGCCTCCAGGGCGTCAGCTACCCAGGATCACCAAGCTCCCTGACAGCCCCGATCGAGAACTGAGAAGTTTTCTTCAAGCGCTCGAAGTCCAAACTCTTCGCCAACACCATCGATATCATCATTTTCAAACCGGCATAGAAGAGGCTGGTATGCTGCTCGGTCAACGCAGCTAGACCCGGCTGAACGCCAGGAGTGGCCGCGATACTAGCGGGTCCCTCTCCAGGAATGATTGCAGATGAGGTGGCGACAACAACGATCGAAGTCGTCGGCATACTCACTTGAGGCGAGGTCACGATGACAGGTTCGTCCTCTTCTGGAGACGACGAAACCACTCCAGGCGAACTAGCCCCCGAGGACACTTCCTCCTCGAAGTCGGGTACCTCCGTGTCATCACCAGGACCCGGAGCAGAGCCAGAAGGCGCTCCAACGCTGTGCTCCCCGTGGACGTCATCCCCTGAAAAGAGGACAAGAAAGCTTATATCAATATAATGGTAATCTTTCTAAGGGGAGACCTAAAGACGACATTTACCCGGAGCCAACGGCATATACGACGCATCTGCACCCGAGGTAGCTAAACCACGCCTTAATGACGCAATGCGAACCGTCATACCTGGAGAAGGAGGTGGGCCGACCGACATTGCCAAGAGTTCTGTCAAGCCTTCACCAAGACGCAGTCGAGGCTCGCCAGCAGGAACCTCGCCAGGCATGCTCGCTGACACAGCAGGAACTTCACCCGCTGCTGACCTCGGGAAAGATTCTTCCATCTGTCGCGGCCATACAGGCAATCGCGTTCCGCTACCTGGAGCAGTAGCAGCGACAGCTACCTCTAGCGAAGATTCTCCGGTGCCACCCGCCAGAGCTGAAGAAGGTCCCTCTCTAAAAGGCGAGGAACCTCCAACCAAAGAATCATCCCTGATATGGGGAGATGAAGGCTCAACCCCGGGAGCCTCAACACCAAAAATACGGAGAGGACGAGCAACCGTCTCCTTCCTCCTCTTACGAAGGGAAGCTTCCTTCGGAGCAGAAGCCCGCCGCTTCCCAGAAGAGACTACCAAAGCCCCCGCAGGCGGAGGTACTTCGCACCTCGGCACCGGCACCAGAGGCTCATCCGGAGTACCAGACTCCTCATCCTCGTCAGAAGAAACCGAGGGGACTTCAACTCTTCTCCCAGGCTTGGGAGAAGGCACCCTAAAGCTTCCACGCGTGTCAAAATCGCGATAGAAGGTGTTAATCGCTACATAGAACTGGGCGTAGGAATGAAGGATGCGCAGCTCCGTGGAAGTTGTAACGACCGACACGATAAAGATTGCCCTCGTACAACCCATGATGAAATATCGCCACCCTGTAGCTCCATCAATGAGTCTGCCCCTGGACCTGAAGCTGGTAACGGCATTGCCTATATGCAACTGATCGTACCCAAACTGCCTGGCAAACCGACTAGGCAAGTAGGGCTCGAAGAAGCAGTGATCTTTGCTCCTGTACAGCAGATGGGAGGGTCTAATATATACCAACCAGTTAAAAGCTTCCGGGGAAAGGTCGGTCTTCTCTCCACCTGAATCCTCAAGCCGCACCCCTGATTGATTGCGATGTACGGAGGGGACAATGCAGAGGATCTTCCAACCGTGGCTGAGGTTCAACACCAGCCGACAGTCTAAGACTATGTTCACATTCCAGGAGGAATCCTTGTAATTCAGCAAGAATATACCCTCCGAGCTGCTACCGGAGCCAGGAGACATCACCCGGGGATTGTGGAGAATTAACCATCCCATCAAGTATAGGTATGGTAATTCCACCCTGGGAAAACTCTCACGCCGAGCTTCGTCGACGAGCAACCCATCAGTTATGGCTCTCAGGCTAGCCTGTATACGGCACACCATGGCGGGAAGCAAGCCTAGTCTTGCCCCGAACACCAGGTGCACTGCCGGCCACAGGATATTCCGGTGAATATGGTCCGTGGACGCTGTGCCAAGCACTACTACTCGACGCAGCCATATGGAGAGGAAACCAGCCAACTGGGCTTCCTCAGACAGAGGCCGGCGATAGCGCCTCAAGTAACTACAGGCCTTAGTGCCTTCGGGGTACTTTCCTACCCCCTCGACGAGAATCTAATACGGAGCTGTGGCCTCCTCCATAAGATCCTCGACGACCTGGGCGCTAAGCACGCCCAAACAGTTCACGGGCTCATTTTTGCCCCCCGAGGCTTTCTCCGACTTGGCAGCCCTAGCTCGGTGGAAGAAGAGGTAGGACATCCACTTGGTGGTATGAGCCAAATCAGAAGGCTCGTTATAAAAAGCGGTGCACGCGAAGTATTGACACATCAGCTCCTGATATACTTTCGCCACCCGAGGGTCCAAATCCTCCAACTCCCCGTTGGTGGGAACATACTCTTCATATGGGGTATCCCCTATCGGCAGTCTCGAGACAACTGCCATCTCGTGGAGCGCCAATCCCAACTCCCCCAGTGGAGTGGCAAAGGTCCCAGTGAGCGGAATGTACCGCTCCATCAGCGCCAGGAACAAGTTAGGGTTCAGAGGCAACCCAACGCTCGTTGCACTCACAGCGGCATATAGCCCAATGACCTCCAGCTCTCTCCGGAAGTGCTTCAAGGCCCAGCCCACTAGGCATGTCCATCGGGAGTTTGTTAGGGCGATCCACCCATTACACCGAGGATTCTCCTTGGGATATACCCCGCCTCGTCCCATGAAGTCGTTACAGAAGGTCGACAATTGGACCGGCTGGATCATCGAGCTGTCTTCACTCGGGACACTACCCGGGCACAGTCCCCGGAACAACGTCACAAAGTCGGAAGGGCGACTGACGAACGACCCCCGGTCAGCTCCTTTGAGATGAAAGATCTTCCCCGGCTTACCGTGAAGATCAGGAGTCAGCATCCATGACATCTTCCTGGGATACGTCGCATGGAAGAAGGCCGAGATGGGATAATCCCTCGGCATCGTTGGCAAATACAAAACCAAATTCCCGGCAGGGAAAACTCAGGGCTCCCTCTTGGGCCTCGTCTGGGACTGTTTGTCAATCATGTCCCCAAAGAGGAAAGCCGGCTTTATGTACTGCTCCCCGTCTACATAGGTCAGGGGCTCGCCATTAATCATGCTCAGCAGCGTCCGCTCGTCCTGAGCCGATATCAGAAACCCCCTTCCCTCAGGATACTGGGGTCCGGAGATGGGAAATGCCACGTGGGACAGATCCTCCAGATAATTCGAGTGCAGTATCCCGGCAGCGGATCCTATCACCTCGGCCAGTGGAGACTCGCCCAGATCAACTGTAAGAGTGCAAGGGAAATATATCATTACAAATCTTGCAGACCAAAGAAACGACAGTCTGTGCTCTACGCAGGATCGTAACCATTTGGTTATTTTACACCGGAAGTCCCCTCCACAAGCGTAAAACTCAAATTTTACGATATACGTCCATTTTTGATAGCCAGAGCTTTTACGCTCAGGGCTACGAAAATATGGAGTCTTTACGCTGGCACATTAGAAATATGGGCGTAAAAGATGAAAATGCCTCCGTGCATCATCTTCCTCCAAAGAGGCTATCAGCACAGAAGACGACCTAGCGTGGTCACGTTCAACGTGTGCGAAGGATCTTTCGTCGTTTTTGTCATCCCAAAGGCTCTACCTCTAAGGCCGGGTGCGCTGCTCGTTGGCGGGATACTTTGCTCGGAAGGAAGTTCGCCTTGTCCGACCAGAGACCCCCTCGCTGGGGCAGGAGAATGAGATAAAGAACCTATGCTCTTTCCCTTAGCGGAGGGGGTTTGTTTCGGCGCCATTTCTGAAGACTCGAAGTGCTCGAAGAAGGAACGAAGAAAAACTCGAACAGTCGAAAGCTCTCTTTCGCAGAAGACAGATAAAAAGTTTTTCTCTCAAAAACTTGGGGTATATATAGTCCGGGTCGACTCTTCGAATCCTCGGACGAACTCCTCGAGACCCTAACCAAATCTTGCAGATTAGTTATGATTGGATGCTACGTCAGCCCACTACCCTTGGAAGACGGACAGTCAGCGAATTCGAAAGGTTTTTTGTGCAAAACGGTTCAGCGGGTTCTACGCTAAAGGAGCTTTCTACGCTCGACAGCAACGGATCTACGGTTTTACGCTCGCAAGCTACAAGTCTATAGTTTTACGCCCGGATGCCTTTGTGATCGGTAGCTTTTATGTTCGAGAGGCCACAAACCTACGACTTTACGCTCAGCAGATACCAAATCGACGATCTCACGCTCGGCGGCGCTCAGTTTACGCTCAGAGGCAACAGATCCGCAAACTTCACGCTCGAAGAAATTTTCTTTTCAGGAGCTACAAATCAAACAGTTCTACGCTAAAGGAGCTTTCTACGCTCGACGACTACAAATCTACAGCTTTACGTTCGACAGCTATAAGTCTACGGTTTTATGCCCGGATGCCTTTGTGCTCGGTAGCTTTTATGCTCGAGAGGCAACAAACCTACGACTTCACGCTTAGAAACCACAAGTCTACGATTTCACGCTCGATGGTGTTCTACGCTCACAGGCTACAGATCTCCAGTCCTACGCTAAAGGAGCTTTCTACGCTCGACGGCTACGAATCTACAGCTTTACATTCGACAGCTATAAGTCTATGGTTTTATGCCCGGATGCCTTTGTGCTCGGTAGCTTTTATGCTCGAGAGGCAACAAACCTACGACTTCACGTTCAGGAACTACAAGTCTACGATTCCGCGCTCGATGGTGTTTTATGCCCAGAGGTTACAAACTGATGATTTCACGCTCCACGACTTTCCGTATATTCAAAACAGTCCCCAAAGCGGTCAATCGCAAAGAGTTTACACAGAAGATACTCGTTCTTGGCCCAAAGCATCCCAAGTATTCGAAGCATACATAGTTCAAACATTAAGAAATTACTCTTCTCGGGTCCAAAATTGGAGGTTCATCCAGACTCCAGTCTGAACATCTCGTCTATCAAGGTGGCAAATCAATTTGACAGCCAAAAACCTCGACCCTGTTCCAAGAGAGTTTCGAGAGATCATTCTTGAAGACGAAGTCTGAACAAAAAAATTCTGTTCATCAGAGAAGCAACAGTTCAGAAATTCTACGCGGTCCCTCAGTCCTAGCAACAGGACAGTTCTAAATATTCAAGATGCTAAACGGCGTTCTATGGACTATTCGCTATGCGTAAAGGACAGGACCTAGCACTCTTTCTACAGAGTCGGCGTAAAGATTCAGACGTGTCGAAGCTACACATATTCAGACTTCACAGCAACGTATGGCAAGATGATCATATGAAGAAGCAAGACGATTTTATTAAAAGATCAAAATCATGATTACATATGAGGGAAATCCAATCTACGAGGGGTTTTTCTCTATTTTTTATGATTGCATCTGAGGGAAACTCCGTCTACAAAAGGAGATACCCCCTCGTCGTCTGAAGGCCGCCCTCGGAATCCGTTCTACCGGGTTCTCGCATCGGTGCGGGTCTTCCTCTTCTTCGAAGGAGATGATCAGTGGCGAGAAAACGACAGAGTTGGGGCTCGCATAAATTATGCAGATCCCATGCTCCGTGTGCCATGGCGGATTGGGTTGAGGTATTAAACCCAACTCAGTCCGGGGAGACGGCTGTTACAGCTTGTCTTCTCTTTCATCCCAGAGAGTATAACAGGAGAAGACACCGCTTGCAAGCAGTGTGGTCTAATACGACCCTTCCCTTCTCCTGGAGGCAACGCCATACAAAGTTGCTGATTATCCCGAGTAAGGGAGGCTAAGATATCCTTCCATGATCCATCGTTGCAGTGGACATTTGCTCGAAGATGCCGTCTTTTCGGCTTCCTACATGCTGGAAGAATATGATCTCCTTCTTCCTCAGGTCGACCCGACGAACTCCGGCGATCATCTCTGCATGGTGATGGGAATGTGGTGAGAATGGGTTCACCCCCCTAGCCTTTTTATAGGCAAAAGAGATCACAGCGGTCCCCAATAAATCTGCCATAAAGTCCGCATCGACCGTTTCAACGCTCCATTCAGAAATGTTTCGAGTTACGAGGGGCCGTTCATGCTTCATTCAAAGCATTTCAAATTTTGAGGAATTTAAAAGCTTTGAAGGGGGTCTTGTAGAAGCATGAAAAATACGCTGGGAGGATCTACGCAGCCTCTTGATGCAGAGCAGCGTAAACAGAGGCCTTCAGAGCCATCAAGCGTACAACAGAGCTTTTTCCGCTAAAATACAGCATGAAGTATAAGCTCAAAGGACCATCCGCGTAAGTGCAGTACGTCCAGGCCGCTCCAACGTAAGACAGAGTTCTTCATCGCCTCCATGGCATAAAACTCAGCCGCTCTCAAAGCAGCGTTAATGCGTACGAGGGACGCTTCGTCTTCCCCAAAATGAACCTGTCAAGTCACGCAGTGAACCTGGCCTCTGACTCCGGACAAAAAGTGCTACACGGCTACCCAGACGACGACTGGAAACGATGGCAGATCCCTCGGGACGCACCCCATAGTATGATGGCGGATCTCGGCATTTAATGCAGAGGATTTGGTTAAAATATCACCAAACCGTCGGTTACCAAAGCCCCCCAGCGTAAACCGCTCTTTCGCGTACAAGGGAATACGCCGCCTTATTTTACACAGGCAAACATGAGCTATTTTACGCTCCGCAGTAGACAAACCGCCTGCCACGTCAAAAGCTGCACTTCGTACAGGGCCCGAGGCACGTCTCTACGTCAAATTGCACAGAGCGGTGATAGTTTCCCTCAAGGCACGTCTCTGCGACGAATGCACAGAAGGGCTGCAGACCTTCAAAACACGTCTCCGCATTTAATGCACATGATGGTGGCAAATCTCTGTAAGAGATTTGATTACACCTTCGAAAGCCGTAATTTCGGCGAAGACGTCCACATCAACACTCTGGCATGGTACGCAGCGGCTTCTACGCCCATTCAGGATCTGTGCTCATTCGGCTTCAAACGCCCACTCAGTCTCTACGACCATTCGGCTTCTATGCCTGTTCGGCTTCTATGCCTGTTCGGCTTCTATGTCTGTTCGGCTTCTATGCCTATTTTGGCTTCTACGCTATCACGCCCCAGTCCCAAAAATGCGTAGGACTAGGACACGTAATCATGCCAGCCGCATGGATATGGCAACTCCAATATATGGAAACCAAATCCATACGTACGCTGTAATATGAATATAAATCCACAAGTGGTAAAGAATGTAATACAAATCACAGGGTAAAATCTAAATCTCAGCCACCAAAATTATATAGAAATAAATAACCAGTATCTATGAAACTAGATCTCAACAAGAAGTAATCTAAAGATGATAGTTGGGTGAAAACAAATCCACTACCAACTCAAATGGAAAAAGTAATACAATACAAGTACAACTCACTCAAACAATATAAGTACCAGCTACCAATCACGGCTCAAAGAGAAGACATCCACGAAGCATATATATCCTTCCAAATCTGTGCTCCTGCAAATACTCAAGAACAGGTACACCTGGCAGCGGACCAGGTCCTCAGAGGGACATAACAAGAATACTTAAACACATGCCATAAAGTATTGAAATAAATATCCAATGGGTGACCTAACCATCTAAGTGAAATGCACTTTGAGGACAACTTAAGTATATGGGAAAGTGTAGGCTAGACATATGCTGACGTAATTCACCAGTCGTGACAACTGGCTAATATATGCCACACATGCCCCCATAGGAGGGCGCTCAGTAATAACGTCCATCTCCGAAGAGCATGGCATCTGTATAATATAACGTCCATATCACCCCGAAGAGTGTGGCATCAGTGTAGTATATATCGTCCATATCACCCCGAAGAGTGTGGCATCAGTGTAGTATATATCGTCCATATCACTCCGTCGAGTGTGGCATCAGTGTAAAGGAAGTGGGGTGTCCCATACGCCTACAAGTTGTCCTCCCCGCCCAATGATCTAAGCATGTTGTATCCACAACACGCGTCATAGTCTATCACTAGAACAGTAGCCCATCCTTACAACCAAACAAGGACAAGGATCGGGCCATTGTATCATGACAGTCTATGCTCCACCTACTAATAACTGCTAAGTCTTCTAACATGCATCACTATTAGCAGTTATACCCTATCCGTCGCACGCCTACACGTACAGGTGGCCAACCACATACGCAGGACCGTGCCCTACATGAGACTCACAACATGTGTACGAAAATGTGTCAAGGCCTGGGAGTCATACCAATAACTCCACACTTTAGGTGGGTCCACTAGACACTAGGTTAGACACTATCCTAACGTCAACGCATCCGTTGACTGCACCCGAGTCTCCCTCGGATGCGCACAATTTAAGATAATAAACATGCATCTAATGTACAGAATTTAAACAGTATAACAAAGGCAAGGTATACTTGTCTGGCAAGAAACTGCAAAATGTCACGTCCAGATGTCCAATACACAGGACCAGAAGCTATGGCCTCAGAACAAATATCTCCGGATGCTGAAATAAATATCACCAACGTTTCTAGAATAAGCAAAATAGCTAAAAAGCACTTCCTTTTTGTCCAATTTGGACACAGGGGCAAAACGGTAATTTCGGGTAAAAGTGGGGTCCACGTGTGGCCCACTTTGCACCGAAAAGCGTGCCGAGGGTAACAGTCTCTAAATAGGGCAAACTATGGGTCAAACAACTCTAGATGTCAATACGAACCCAACGGTATGTCCAAATTTGGATTCCGATGAGCCGAACAAAATTTGGTCCAAAAAGTCAATTGTGGGGCCCGCCAATTGGCGATCTGGTCAACCGTCTCAGAAATGTGTAAAAATTGCCTCACAGGACCAGCGCATTACCACGAGTCCAGTGATGCAAGTTTCGTCATAATCTAACAAGCGTGCACAAAATACTCGCGAGTTCCACAAAAGTGGCGACACGAAATGTGTCCGCGGATACGGCCTGATTCCGGCGCGCACACGCGTCCGAATCAGTCCCCACGAATTTTCACGTGTTCCGTTATGCTGCGTGCACCATTCGGTACACTTGGCACACGGCGGGGCGGTCCCGTTTGGCGGGGCGCGCTCCGATCTCCAACTTTTGGAAAACCGAAAAAAGTGGGTGCGCACAGTTTTGTGACGAATATATTTCTGTCCACAGCGACTAATAGCACAAAGTTATAATACAGAAAATAAACTAGGTCATGCAATCTACAAGTATCAAAAAGAATCACCAAATTCGGATCTCTGTGGTGGGAGATACGAACTCGGCAATATGGGTGGTCAATCTGGAATTCTGCGATTGCAGAATTCTGTCTGCTCGCCCGGCTTGGGCGCTGTTTTTCACCTAGGGGCACACGTTTTCCGAGGTTGACTATAAAACAAGTATTGGAGAGGGTTAAGGGATGATCATACCTATGAAAACGGAACAGCGTTTGGTCGAGCGAGTCGACGGGAAATCACGCCGGAGCGAAGGTGCTTCGAGTGGGAGACTGCAGTTCGCGATGTCGGCGTCGACGGGATGGTTGGATGGCTTGGGGAGGCTTCTCTGGCTGCGGTGACGGCTCTAGATGGGAAGAGGAAGTCTGGGGTTTTAGGTTAGGGTTTTAGAAAGCTATTATATTTATATATATATATTATGTATTAGGAGAGAGAGGGTGCTAAGGCTCGCGGGTCCGCGGGTTTTGGAGCTATGGTAAGTTTCCGCTGAAGGGGGTAAAGGGTTAAGGGGCAATCTTGCTATGAGTGGGCGGTCCCTGGGAGACTTACTAAAGGATGGTAATAGTAGGACTTCTAAGTTGCTGTTCTAAGTAGTTAATATGCTATTATTATTATTATTAATATTATACTAATATGAATAGTAACTTACTTTAATAATTTCTTTTGCTTTCTTTCATTAAATATATATATACACATATATATATTTGTATATATATATATATATATATATATATATATATATATATATATATATATATATATATATTCACACATAAGGAAATTTATATAATAGGGTATTGCACATCGTTAGGCTGGCAACAGCTCAAGGGGTCTCCTACATGGAATAAATTCCGAAAAATTCCTGATGGTCCCACAAGTCATCTAAGTGCCCGAACACCTAACATAAAAATTATTAAAAATCTATTTCTCCTATTTAGACCTATTTACTACAATTTAATTAATAATTAATAATTAAAAAGGTATATACGATTTTCTAGGAAGGGGGTTTTACATTCTACCCAACTTATAAAAATTTCGTCCTCGAAATTAAAATTAAGCCACGATAGAATGCAATGATGGTATAAGATTTGCATTGTTTAAAATGCAAGGCTAGGTTTAAAGGGTGGGCGATGTTGCACGTTGCACATCCCGAAAAAAATTATGGAAAAATCTATATGAGCGAAAATAGTTTTTTTTTTTTTCATGGGTCATGTCCAATGGTGTGGTCACATAAATGCTCTTTTGCATAAAAGCGTCCAACAATTGGAAAATTGCACAAAGATGAGATTTGGATGATGGGCATGTCTAGGATAAGGGTGTGGAATTTGTAGGAAGGCAGTGGCTAGTGTAGTGCTCCAATTATCGGAGCATGGTAAGGCGTGTCAAGGGATATCACGTTGTAAAACTAAATAAAATATCGTGTTCTATTTCTAAGTGGATTCGCTAGCCTCAGTCTCACTATCTAAGCCAAGTAGGTCAAATTCTTAGGTGAGGGGTTTTACAATCTGCCGAACTTAAAATAATGTCGTCCTCAAAATTGAAACAAGGCAGAATCGGTTAATCCTTTATGTACAATAAGGCAAGTTAGCAATCTTCTTACGATAACTAAAATCCTAATCATATCCATTGCAATCACTTCTAGGTTAAGATGACCACTGCTCCAATCAAAATTTAACCTATGGTTATCTCTTCTCCCCTTGTTTCAAATTATCCACATAACATCTCCAAGATTTACATACGCATATAACTTTTACCTCACGATCTCTAACTATCATCATCTCCTTTAGAAGTGGTTTGAGTCCAATATATTCCCATTTTCACTTATAAAATTTTGTATGCCTCAACTCTTTAAATTCCATTCACATCCTCATTATTTTAAATAGGTCGTCTAACCAAAATTTTAATTCTTAATTCAAATCACCAAATTTGAAAAATAATTTAAATGCAGTCCACCAATATCCAAGTCTGAAATTCTATATTTATCCTCTAAATTCAAATTGTTGATTCTACCTTCATTGTTCAAAAATTTAACTCATGCACTTAAGGTATAAATATTGGGTCCTCAATATCAATTCATTGATTCTCATCATCTTAGTCATCCTTCTAAATTTCTCAAAATTACAATGGCTTGAACCTCTCCCAATCTAGTCTTACTCGATCATAATCTAAAAGAAATCTCTCCCGAGTTGACAATGCACTACTACCCAACTTATAATTTATCCACCTATCACCTAAGGCTATATACCTTTAAGGAAGATATTTCTCAAATTATTTAATCATGTTATTCAATCCTCGAAACTTCAACGCCGATCATATCACATATGATATGTCCTTAATTACGAAAGAATAATCCTCAAATATGTGATCGGCCTATGGGGTATATCTAGTACTCTCTGTGTATCAAACTTTATACCCAGCACGAGGTTTCATCTTTCCGAGATAAGGGAAGACGAAGATCAATAATAAAGAGTTCAAGGGCAGCGTAATAGAATAGAAGTATTGGGATCAAGGCGTTTAAAGAATTCAATTGGGAATTGTCAAAGCAGTTGTGGATTGAAATCCTATTTTTGGTAATTTCCTATTTACATGCTCGTATCAGTACAGTTATGTAACCGATACGATGTGTCAGACACAAAAAAACATGTCTAGGGCAAGTATATTCGTCTACTAATTACTATATATCTCAATCCACGTAAAGTAGTTATGCGAAGGGCGAACCAAGTGCACTAAGGTTGATCAGACTGTAATACACTGATTCTGATATGTATTAGTGTAGTACTCCAATAATACATGTCATGAACAAGCTCGATACAGAATAAGCTTGCAAAACTAGGCTATAATAGCAGCATAAGTCAAGGTAGTACAAGGATTATAGATACGCTGGATTATGATGAGAGAAGTTTATAAATAATTCAAGTTGCAAAAATAAAATAACATAAGCAACAATAACAAAAGACTCTACAATCTCTACAGTTATCATATTAATTCCTTGTCTAAGTCGATAGTCGACAAAGTAGGGGTATGAGTCTCTAAGTTCTATAGTCTGGATAAACACTATCATCTTATGTTAGCATACAATTACTGCCATTCAGTTACACTTCGTCAATGGATCACAAGGGCTATATGATACTAGGTGGTGAGGTATACTACCCAACTTATAAGAATTAAACTAATACGGTGACAGTCTTAAGAGGGTCCTACAAAATAATCTTGCACATGTAAATAAAATAGAAACTCTTTATTAGGGTATATGAGGAAAAATCTTGGTATTGATTAGGGTATCCTTTTTATGTAGGTAATGGTCATCCTAAGTCTTAGTCATAGCACTTATAAGCAAGTGTCAATGGTAAGGATAGAAGAGTTACTGGCCGTCAAGGAGGAAGGGTCTAACTTGTATCGAGGTGAGGGTACAAATTACATGATTTAAAACTAAGGGTTAATCATTGGTCACAATCTACAAAACAACTTAAACTTATCAAGTTCTAACTACCAAGCATAAAAAATTTTATACTCAAGGCTACAACCATAATCCTAGTAAACTGTGAGCCCTTAACAAAGAATAGGTTTACTTGGCCTACTATCCGAAGTGTCAGATGGCACGAGTTGAAAGATGAAGAGAAGAAACGTAATTAGCCGTCGCAAAATAGCGAGCGCTATGGTCGCAGGGAAACAATATATAAAATAAAGATAGAGGGCTCTAGATAGCATCATGGTTCTCTAAGAGGAGTGGGGTGTTAGTTGCTATGTTCGGGGTATGATCAAGGGAGAAGTGTTGATTACATTCCTCTAGGCTTCCTAGGGTGCTGTCTATTAATAATAAGACAATGATCTAAGTTTTATAGTTCTAATATTATCTAACTATGAAGGTTAGGTTCAGCCCAAATATTAAGTTTTGGTTTTCTATTGGTTCCTCAATGCTAGGGTCAAACATTATGGTAAACTTCTAACTAACTCTAGTAGTGTCTATACTACTCTCAAGTCTTCATAATACATCAGGGGGTAATGGTAAACCAATTCTAGAGATAAGAAATTCTAGGGTTCACTAGATGTTCTAAACTTAGTGGTGTGTCTATATTCTCGTTGTATTCTAAATAGGTGTGCTACCATAATTATCATCCTAACAACAGGAACTTCTATATTCTAGGAGAAGGCTATACTTAAAGAACTATTAGGGGAGTACAGGAATCAAGCAGGATGCAATTGTTCAAAATAGAACATATAGGAGGAAGATGAATCATAGTTAATTGTGGATGAGATCCTATATTCTAGTCCTAGGTGCAGGCTTGTTCGGCACAGTAACGTAACCGAGACAATATGCTCTTGACCTGCATGGGCCACCACAAAAATATGTCACGCCCCAGTCCCAAAAATGCGTAGGACTAGGACACGTAATCATGCCAGCCGCATGGATATGGCAACTCCAATATATGGAAACCAAATCCATACGTACGCTGTAATATGAATATAAATCCACAAGTGGTAAAGAATGTAATACAAGTCACAGGGTAAAATCTAAATCTCATCCACCAAAATCATATAGAAATAAATAACCAGTATCTATGAAACTAGATCTCAACAAGAAGTAATCTAAAGATGATAGTTGGGTGGAAACAAATCCACTACCAACTCAAATGGAAAAAGTAATACAATACAAGTACAACTCACTCAAACAATATAAGTACCAGCTACCAATCACGGCTCGAAGAGAAGACATCCACGAAGCATATATATCCTTCCAAATCTGTGCTCCTGCAAATACTCAAGAACAGGTACACCTGGCAGCGGACCAGGTCCTCAGAGGGACATAACAAGAATACTTAAACACATGCCATAAAGTACTGAAATAAATATCCAATGGATGACCTAACCATCTAAGTGAAATGCACTTTGAGGACAACTTGAGTATATGGGAAAGTGTAGGCTAGACATATGCTGACGTAATTCACCAGTCATGACAACTGGCTAATATATGCCACACATGCCCCCATAGGAGGGCGCTCAGTAATAACGTCCATCTCCGAAGAGCATGGCATCTGTATAATATAACGTCCATATCACCCCGAAGAGTGTGGCATCAGTGTAGTATATATCGTCCATATCACCCCGAAGAGTGTGGCATCAGTGTAGTATATATCGTCCATATCACTCCGTCGAGTGTGGCATCAGTGTAAAGGAAGTGGTGTGTCCCATACGCCTACAAGTTGTCCTCTCCGCCCAATGATCTAAGCATGTTGTATCCACAACACGCGTCATAGTCTATCACTAGAACAGTAGCCCATCCTTACAACCAAACAAGGACAAGGATCGGGCCATTGTATCATGACAGTCTATGCTCCACCTACTAATAACTGCTAAGTCTTCTAACATGCATCACTATTAGCAGTTATACCCTATCCGTCGTACGCCTACACGTACAGGTGGCCAACCACATACGCAGGACCGTGCCCTACATGAGACTCACAACACGTGTACGAAAATGTGTCAAGGCCTGGGAGTCATACCAATAACTCCACACTTTAGGTGGGTCCACTAGACACTAGGTTAGACACTATCCTAACGTCAACGCATCCGTTGACTGCACCCGATTCTCCCTCGGACGCACACAATTTAAGATAATAAACATGCATCTAATGTACAGAATTTAAACAGTATAACAAAGGCAAGGTATACTTGCCTGGCAAGAAACTGCAAAATGTCACGTCCAGATGTCCAATACACAGGACCAGAAGCTATGGCCTCAGAACAAATGTCTCCGGATGCTGAAATAAATATCACCAACATTTCTAGAATGAGCAAAATAGCTAAAAAGCACTTCCCTTTCGTCCAATTTGGACACAGGGGCAAAACGGTAATTTCGGGTAAAAGTGGGGTCCACGTGTGGCCCACTTTGCACCGAAAAGTGTGCCGAGGATAACAGTCTCTAAATGGGGCAAACTATTGGTCAAACAACTCTAGATGTCAATACGAACCCAACGGTATGTCCAAATTTGGATTCCGATGAGCCGAACAAAATTTGGTCCAAAAAGTCAACTGTGGGGCCCGCCAATTGGCGATCTGGTCAACCATCTCAGAAATGTGTGAAAATTGCCTCACAGGACCAGCGCGTTACCACGAGTCCAGTGACGCAAGTTTCGTCACAATCTGACAAGCGTGCACAAAATACTCGCGAGTTCCACAAAAGTGGCGACACGAAATGTGTCCGCGGATACGGCCTGATTCCGGCGTGCACACGCGTCCGAATCAGTCCCCACGAATTTTCACGTGTCCCGTTATGCTGCGTGCACCATTCGGTACACTTGGCACACGGCGGGGCGGTCCCGTTTGGCGGGGCGCGCTCCGATCTCCAACTTTTGGAAAACCGAAAAAGTGGGTGCGCACAGTTTTGTGATGAATATATTTCTGTCCACAGCGACTAATAGCACAAAGTTATAATACAGAAAATAAACTAGGTCATGCAATCTACAGGTATCAAAAAGAATCACCGAATTCGGATCTCTGTGGTGGGAGATACGAACTCGGCAATATGGGTGGTCAATCTGGAATTCTGCGATTGCAAAATTCTGTCTGCTCGCCCGGCTTGGGCGCTGTTTTTCACCTAGGGGCACACGTTTTTCGAGGTTGACTATAAAACAAGTATTGGAGAGGGTTAAGGGATGATCATACCTATGAAAACGGAACAGCGTTTGGTCGAGCGAGTCGACAGAAAATCACGCCGGAGCGAAGGTGCTTCGAGTGGAAGACTGCAGTTCGCGATGTCGGCGTCGACGGGATGGTTGGATGGCTTGGGGAGGCTTCTCTGGCTGCGGTGACGGCTCTAGATGGGAAGAGGAAGTCTGGGGTTTTAGGTTAGGGTTTTAGAAAGCTATTATATTTATATATATATATTATGTATTAGGAGAGAGAGGGTGCTAAGGCTCGCGGGTCCGCGGGTTTTGGAGCTATGGTAAGTTTCCGCTGAAGGGGGTCGAAGGGTTAAGGGGCAATTTTGCTGTGAGTGGGCGGTCCCTGGGAGACTTACTAAAGGATGGTAATAGTAGGACTTCTAAGTTGCTGTTCTAAGTAGTTAATATGCTATTATTATTATTATTAATATTATACTAATATGAATAGTAACTTACTTTAATAATTTCTTTTGCTTTCTTTCATTAAATATATATATACACATATATATATTTGTATATATATATATATATATATATATATATATATATATATATATATATATATATATTCACACATAAGGAAATTTATATAATAGGGTATTGCACATCGTTAGGCTGGCAACAGCTCAAGGGGTCTCCTACATGGAATAAATTTCGAAAAATTCCTGATGGTCCCACAAGTCATCTAAGTGCCCGAACACCTAACATAAAAATTATTAAAAATCTATTTCTCCTATTTAGACCTATTTACTACAATTTAATTAATAATTAATAATTAAAAAGGTATATACGATTTTCTAGGAAGGGGGTTTTACATACGCCAAGGGTGACAGTCATTTGGCTTCTACGCCAACCTCTTCTACACGAGGGATACCTACCTACGTAGCTTCTACACCGTGATCTTCGTAGCAGATATACGCGTTTTGTCCTCTTAGTTGGACACGCGTCACATGCTCACTCAAAAGATTATTTATACGCAGGCATTGGTTATTTTAACCGTTGTGTAAAAGGGTACTGTACTGTCCACTCCTCGGTTGTTACACCGACGGAGTGGTCACTGTCACCAAAACTCTATAAATAGAGACCCCTATCAATGGAGAACAAGGTCGACAATTTGGAAGATCAAACAAGGTCGGAGAATTGGTAAAAAGAGAGAGAGGGAGAAGGAGAGAAGAGTCCGGAGCTCAGGAAAAGAGTAGGGGTCGACGGCTTTGGCATCGTGCATCCACCCTCCTTCGCAACCTTCGAAGCTGCTACCCGTCTTCCACGGCACTTCTTCAACATCGTGTAGTCCAAGGGCTAAAGTGATCGACTGCAGATCAGACACCTATAGCAATATCTACCCAGATTAAATAAATTGTACTCCCGCATCCTCGTATATGATCAAATTATACAAGTTTGTTTGTAAACCAAAGGGCACGGGTCTCGTATAAACCCTGTCATTGAAATACACTTTCATTCTTTCGTTTAATACCACAAACAGTCGCTAAATTTTGGTTAATTAGGGCTCAATTTTCTTTTCCCCCATCTGTCGATTTCGAAAGTTTTTGAAAGTTTTCGATTTCCCCCGCCCCCCCCTCTCCGGCGACCGGCTCTCCACGGTTGCGGCTACTCCGGCATCCCCTCCTCCTCGAGTTCTAGGTAATCTCTCTCTCTCTCTCTCACATGTGACACTGACACAACACACACTTGACAGACATGACACACGCACACAGACACGACACACGCACACAGACACGACACACGCACACAGATACTGACAGACACACACGACACACACACACAGACGCAGACACACACACACACACACACACACTGACACAGACACTGACACTGACACAGGCACGACACACACACACATACTAATACACATACACAATATTTGATTTATTGGATGTGTCCATGTGAATTGAGGGTTGGTATCATGGTGGTGTGGTGTATGGAGGATGTATCCTAGAGTATATTGGTGTTTCACACCAAATATTTGTGAATTGGACTAGTGGTTGTGTGTGTGTGTGTCTATTTATGCCTTAGAGTATCATATGATATGTATATGTAAATTGGTGTATTATCTATTTACATATGAGAGAGTGTATGCATATATAGGTGTATCTCGATATATATATAGATAGGTATATATCTACTGTTATCTGTGTTGGTGTTCATAGTGTCTTCTAGCTGTGCTTGATGTGGGAGAGGGTAGAAGAGTTGAGTTGTGTGTGAGTGTCACTACTGAACTATGAGGCTTCAGGAACTGAACTCAATTCAGTTTGGCCTAATGTATTAGGCAAGCTGGCAATGTGTTGCAGTGGTGTCGGGTTGGCATTGTGAGGAGGGGATTGGTTCCTGTCATCTTCTGCATTGGGAGAGTATTTGTGCACACTTGAGCAGCATCAAACACATGCATGCTTGAGCAATGGCAATGCAGCAACAAGCACTGCTGTGAGCCATGGCAGTAGCTAAGGGCAGTTGGAAACAACTAAGTGAAGGGAAGATTTAGCCACTGCAGCAGCAGTACAAAGTATCAGAGGTTGCAGACTTAGTTAGGGTCTGCAGGCATGTGTTTGGGTTAAGGTATAAACAAGTATCGGGTAGGTGTTCATCGGTCACTTGTTGCATGCCAATACAGCCCTTAACTGATAATGTGTTATCAGGAATTTAATTGGCAAGAGTGATCAGTACAGTGCAGTTCAATTAGAGCACAAAAGTGCTGTGAAGTGAACTGATACTGTGGTATCATGGAGGAGTGACTGCTATGGGTTGTATTCCAGTGAGCAAGTATAAGGATGAAGTACAAGGTGCCAGGCCAAGGGTAAGAGGCTCTCAGTGTGGATAGTAGAGTACTTAATTTCAAAGCAGAATATCCTAGTAGTCCAGTATCAAGTGGGAGTAACAAGTGACTGGGACCAAGGTATTATTGTGACATACATTTATGAGCTAAGATGTGAGTTGGGGTAAGGTAGGATATTAGTTAAGTTATACTAGTAGTATTTAGTATAGCTAATATTAACTAGTATACTTAGTAATAACTAGTATTAGCTAGGCATTAACTAGTATAAACTAGAATTCCTTACTACGACCTAGAAGACATAGTGTAGCAAGGTATTAACCTAGTATTGACTAGTATAAACTAGTATGGATCTAGAAATGGCTTAGAAACATCACCATGAACTAGTTAACCCTGTTTATCATTTCAAGGGCTCTTGGACTTTGATAAATGAAAGTATGTATTATATCAGTTATGAAATGAAAGTATTGCTTATTTTAGACTTTGATAAATGGTCAGTTGTTTTGAATATTGCTTATTTTAGACTTTGATAAATGAAAGTATGTATTATATCAGTTATAATTTTTATAGTACGATTAAGTTATGAAGTTAGGTGATAAACCGTTGTATGTAATGATTTATATGATACATACTATCATTTTTGCAGAAGTATCTAGAAATAGATATGAATTACTATCTGCGTCATTGTTCGTGGATGTACAACCGTCATCCTGATGACATGTGTGGTGTTCGGGATAAATTTATTGAGGGTGTACAACAGTTCCTGCAGTTCGCCAAGGCGTTCTCTCAGTACATGGACGGTACCAAAATTAAGTGTCCGTGTGTGAGATGTCGCAACAGGAAATATCATCCAGAAGTGGAAGTTACTGTCACGCCCCAGTCCCAAAATACCGAGGGACTGGACACGTGGCAATGGCCAGCAGCACGCACCGATGGACAACCCAATTTAATGGATCCATCAGGGCATGCTTAAGCTGTAGTCTAACAGGAAATAGAATAATTATTACAAGTTCCAGGTTATTCTAATCTCATCCATAACAGATAATCACAGAGTAAATGCCAAAAATAATGCAATAGAATAAATAAGTAAATCTCAAATAAGTGTCTCGGGGAACAACCCGAGAATATGTCTGGTACATCAATACAATAGACAGGAAATAAAGGAACTGGAAATAGAACAGAAATAACTGACTATATACAGCCACTGCTCAGGAGAAGTCCTCTGGTGCGAACTCGTCCTCAGGTCCTGGTACAGCTCCTGGAAGTGCTCCTGTACGGTGTATCTCTGGATGGATCTCTGTGACTATACCTGGGGACATAGTCCATTCCAGGTCCTCAGGGGACATAACAAGGTACAGATAATACAAGCCAAAATAAATGCAGTGCAGAAATTAAATGAAATAGCAGGGTAAACTATGTAACCAGCTAAGTGATAAATGCAAGTTGAGAGCATTACTAGAACTCAGGCTGAAGCCGCTACAAGCTCTGTGTCGGGGAGCCGGTAGCAGTAATAACACGTAAAGGGCCAAGCTCGGGTTTAGAGTCTTGTGCCTCACAATAATAGGGGTTTCATGTATATATATATGTTCAGCCTGTAGCCTGTGTGTCTCTCCCCACCCAATGTAATCACACGTCCCATGTCCATGTGGCCCCATGTCCATATCACGCAAGATCATATCTAATGCAGCAAGTCATAATAAGCTTTAAGCATATATGTAAAGAATATGTCATGAAACCTGTATCCTATACAGAATCACCATGAATGTCTCAGGAAGACTCTGTCTCATGAATAGTGTCCAGTATCCTGGGTTATAGTGTACTTGATAAGACAAGTACGAGAATGCAAAGGGGCTCGATATCCATGTATATGTGATGTTACACAACTTCGCGTACGGGGTTGGCACCCGACTAGTGATCGGACGCTAAGTAAAGTCACTCGGTCCTGGGTTGAACAGTTAAACAAGTTTATATGTATTTATACAAGAATTCAGGCAAAGTACTATAACAGGAATCACTGCGAATTGGCAAGTTTTACTTGCCCACTGATGCAACATTAAGCCAAGGAAATAATTAGCAAGCTGCAGGGTTTGGCAAGGTACACTTGCCTGTGGTTCTGGTTCCAATTGCGGTTCTGACTTCAGCTGGACTTGCAGGCGGTACTCTGGTTGCTGAAATAAAAATCACCACCAGATCCAGAAAATATCAATCAGCTAGAAACGCCTGTCCTTGAGTCCAATTTGGAGACAAGGACAAAAACGGCAATTTCGGGTCTAAACGGGGTCCACATGTGGGCCCGCTTTGCACCGAAAAATGTGTCAGGGTCAAAGGTCTCCAAATTTGCCAAACTTAGTGTCAACAGGTCAGGAACGATGATACGAACCCAACAAAACTTCCAGAATTGGATTCCGATGAGCAGATCACAAAATCGCCCGTCGAGTGGGGCCTGTGGGGCCCACGACACGCAATTTCGTCAACGTTCTCAGAATCGAACCAAACTTGGGTCACAGGACCAGCGTATCGCTACGAGTCCGATGGCACAAGTTTTGTTTCGATCTGACGTGTGTACACAAAGTTAGGACACGTTCCAGAAAGGGCCAATACGGGACGGTGTCCGCGGATACACGTTGATCCCGGTGTGCACGCACACCCGAATCGACTTCTGCAAAATCCTACACGTCCGTATCGACGGCGCGCACGTGTCTGTGAAGACCGCGCGCGACCAAGTCATCCCGTTTGGCGGGGCGTACCCAGTTCCGGGGTGAATCAGGGCGTTGTTTTTCCTGTTTTTGGATCGCGGTTCGCGATCACCACAGGACGCGATGCACCAAGCGGTTTGCACGGGCACCGAGGGGGTCACGCAGGCTACGCGTTGCAACTGACGGAATTGAAAACGGGGTTACGAGCAGAAAGTTACAAGTACCTGAACAGGGCTCCGTGAACGATGGTTTCTCGTGTCCGACACGTGTCCGAGCTAGGGCACGGGTACGGTTCGCCGGAGAAGAGCTGGGCATGGCTGGGGGAGGAGGTGCGGCTCGCTGTGAGGTCGTCGGCTGGGTCCCCGTTGCTGTGGCGGCTCGCGGCGAGGTCGCCGGCAGCTCCGGAGGAAGGAGGAAGAGGGAGTGGCCGCGGGGCGGCTCCGACCGGGAGGAAAGGCTGGGCTCCTGGGAAGGGGACCGGAGGTCGACGACGAGGGTGGTGGAAGAGGGAGAGGGTGCGGGGCAAGGTCGGCTGTGCGGAGGGCGGTCGACGGGAGTGGGTGGCCGGAGCTAGGGCTAGGGCACGGTTAGGGGGATGAGGGAGGAGGAGAACGGGGAGAGGAAATTTATAGGGGAGCCGAGGAGGGGGCTGGCCGGGTGAGGCGGAGGGAAGGGGTGACGTGGGGCGAGGCAGATGCGGGCGGCCAGGCGACGTGGCCGGAGCTCCGCCGAAAATTGCGGAGGGGACGCGGGCTGGGACGAACGTGGGGGAGGAAAGGGTCGGCAGGTCGGGCGGCTGGGTCCGGGTCTGGCCGACCCGACCCGACCCGATAGTTAGTGGGCTGGGTTTGGGCCCAATTAGGCTGGGCCGGTCTGGGTCAGGGTTTATAACTAAATAAATAAAATAAATAAATAAATTATTAATTAAATAGATTTTAGGTGTTACAAATTAGGTCCGGGGCCCAATAAATCCAGAAAAATTATCCTAAGTCCAGTTTTTTATTTTACATCCAAAAATATTATTTTCATAATATTTTAATATTATTTATTATCAATTAAAAATCATTTAATAATTAAAACCCTGATTTTAATTACGAAAAATTCTCAGAAAATTCCAGAAAATTATAAAAAATCTAAATTTAAAATTTTAAAAAATCAGGGGGTTTACAATCTACCCCCTTAAGAGGATTGCGTCCTCGTAATCAAAGAATAACCGGTCAACAGAGATGACACGGTCGAAACACATCACAAGATACTTAGGGAAATACCGTTTCCCTAAAAATAAAAGTTATGCACTTTCTAGAGAAAATCTAGTTAAAGCAAAAGTACTACAACTTTTAGGAAAACCAGGTTATTATTAACAAGTTCTAAATTACTAGGTTGGGGCTGAGGTCACGAACCAAGAGGCACGAGCTATAACAAGACTAGAAATGGATAACTACGAATCACTTACGCGTATTAGCTACTCCACGAGTCCGCGCGTTCTCCACGGTCATCGTCAGGGCTCGTTCGCGTCCTTGCGGTCTATTCCTTTGCTGCTGTTGAGCCTGCTCGAAGAGTGTTGCCTGGGGTGCCAAGGGTGGCCTCGGCGGATATCCTCCTGGGGCTGGTGGTATAACTTCTTGAACTTTCGTTTGCGGTGCTTCTAATGCTGGAGAGGCTGACTTTGGTGCTGGTAACGCTTGTTCTCGACGTTCGGGACATTCCTTTAATAAATGCTGACTGGATCTGCAAGCTATGCATAATTTCTTTTTGCGTCTGCACTCGTCCTCAATATGGCCTCGCTTACGACAATGCTGACAAATAGGTAGTACTTGAGGAGGTGCTTCTGGTGGCTGGTGCATGTGTGACTTCCTTACAATTTCTTCCTATGGTGCTCCGGCTGGTGCTGATGTGGCTGGTTGAAGAATCGTCAATGCTTTCTCTTGATGCTGAGGACAATCCTTGGCTAAGTGTTGATTGGACGCACAAATTAAGCATAATCCTAACTTGCGTCTGCACTCCTTATTAATATGGCCTATCTTGCCACAGTGGTAACAAGTAGGAAAGAATGAGGCTCCTGGTGCTGCTCTCGGTGGTGGATTTATTTGTAGTCGCTTTGCAGCTCCTTCCTATTGCGCTTGGTCTGGTGCTGACGCATACGGCCGCTTCTGGCTGGACTCGATCCTTGTGGTGCACTCCACGGGTCTTGCTGCAGTAAGAACGTTCTCGTCGAAGGTAGTTGCATTTGAACTGATTAGCTTCCGGGACTCCGAGCTAATTCTGCCGATGAAGTCCTCCGCTTGGTTTTGCTGAGCTTCTTGTTGAATCTTCTGATATGCTTGCATCATTACGTAGAACATTCGGAACATTTGTTGTTCGTCCATAGGCTGTCCTAGTGGGAAGGGAGGCATCGGTGGAGTAGACTGCGTCGATGGTGGAACGTCCTCTTGATGGATTCTTGAGGCAGGCTGACTTGCTTGACTGCCTTGTGATGATTGGCCTTCACCAACTGGTGTCACATCGTCTTCGTGGGTAAGCATAACGCCTTGCGGTGTTTCTGCATGGGCCTCGTTGCTGGCTTGTGGGTCTATTTCCCTGTATCCAAAATAAACGATAAGAGGTGCACAAGAATCAAGGCAGGATGCAAGTCAATAAATTAATTCGAAAAGATATCAAGAACGATTCAAGCAAGTGGATGAGATCCTAAAAACTTATTCTATTCTTTTTGTAGGCCTGTTCGGTCCGTAAGTTGAAACCGAACAATTTAGTCGTTTGACCTGCATGGGCCACCAAAAAAATTATGTCACGCCCCAGTCCCAAAATACCGAGGGACTGGACACGTGACAATGGCCAGCAGCACGCACCGATGGACAACCCAATTTAATGGATCCATCAGGGCATGCTTAAGCTGTAGTCTAACAGGAAATAGAACAATTATTACAAGTCCCAGGTTATTCTAATCTCATCCACAACAGATAATCACAGAGTAAATGCCAGAAATAATACAATAGAATAAATAAGCAAATCTCAAATAAGTGTCTCGGGGAACAACCCGAGAATATGTCTGGTACATCAATACAATAGACAGGAAATAAAGGAACTGGAAATAGAACAGAAATAACTGACTATATACAGCCACTGCTCAGGAGAAGTCCTCTGGTGAGAACTCGTCCTCAGGTCCTGGTACAGCTACTGGAAGTGCTCCTGTACGGTGTATCTCTGGATGGATCTTTGCGGCTATACCTGGGGACATAGTCCATTCCAGGTCCTCAGGGGACATAACAAGGTACAGATAATACAAGCCAAAATAAATGCAGTGCAGAAATTAAATGAAACAGCAGGGTAAACTATGTAACCAGCTAAGTGATAAATGCAAGTTGAGAGCATCACTAGAACTCAGGCTGAAGCCGCTACAAGCTCTGTGTCGGAGAGCCGGTAGCAGTAATAACACGTAAAGGGCCAAGCTCGGGTTTAGAGTCTTGTGCCTCACAATAATAGGGGTTTCATGTATATATATATATGTTCAGCCTGTAGCCTATGTGTCTCTCCCTACCCAATGTAATCACACATCCCATGTCCATGTCACGCAAGATCATATCTAATGCAGCAATTCATAATAAGCTCTAAGCATATATGTAAAGAATATGTCATGAAACATGTATCCTATACAGAATCACCATGAATGTCTCAGGAAGACTCTGTCTCATGAATAGTGTCCAGTGTCCTGGGTTATAGTGTACTTGATAAGACAAGTACGAGAATACAAAGGGGCTCGATATCCATGTCTATGTGATGTTACACAACTCCGCGTACGGGGTTGGCACCCGACTAGTAATCGGACGCTAAGTAAAGTCACTCGGTCCTGGGTTGAACAGTTAAACAAGTTTATATGTATTTATACAAGAATTCAGGCAAAGTACTATAACAGGAATCACTGCGAATTGGCAAGCTTTACTTGCCCACTGATGCAACATTAAGCCAAGAAAATAATTAGCAAGCTGCAGGGTTTGGCAAGGTACACTTGTTTGTGGTTCTGGTTCCAATTGCGGCTATGACTTCAGCTGGACTTGCAGGCGGTACTCCGGTTGCTGAAATAAATATCACCATCAGATCCAGAAAATATCAATCAGCCAGAAATGTCTATCATTGAGTCCAATTTGGAGACAAGGGCAAAAACGACAATTTCGGATCTAAACAGGGTCCACAGGTGGGCCCGCTTTGCACCGAAAAATGTGTCAGGGTCAAAGGTCTCCAAATTCGCCAAACTTAGTGTCAACAGGCCAGGAACGATGATACGAACCCAACAGAACTTCCAGAATTGGATTCCGATGAGCCGATCACAAAATCGCCCGTCGAGTGGGGCCTGTGGGGCCCACGACACGCGATTTCGTCAACGTTCTCAGAATCGAACCAAACTTGGGTCAGAGGACCAGCGTATCGCTATGAGTCCGATGGCGCAAGTTTCGTTTCGATCTGACGTGTGTACACAAAGTTAGGACACGTTCCAGAAAGGGCGGATACGGGACGGTGTCCGCGGATACGCGTTGATCCCGGTGTGCACACACACCCGAATCGACTTCTGCGAAATCCCACACGTCCGTATTGACGGCGCACACGTGTCTGTGAAGACCGCGTGCGACCAAGTCGTCCCGTTTGGTGGGGCATACCCAGTTCCGGAGTAAATTAGGGCGTTATTTTTCCTATTTTTGGATCGCGGTTCGCGATCACCACAGGACGCGATGCACCGAGCGGTTTGCACGGACACCGAGGGGGTCACGCAGGCTACGTGTTGCAACTGACGGAATTGAAAACGGGATTACGAGCAGAAAGTTACAAGTACCTGAACAGGGCTCCGTGAACGATGGTTTCTCGTGTCCGACACGTGTCCGACACGTGTCCGAGCCAGGGCATTGGTACGGTTCGCCGGAGAAGAGCTGGGCACGGCTGGGGGAGGAGGTGCGGCTCGCTGCGAGGTCGCCGGCTGGGTCCCCGCTGCTGTGGCGGCTCGCGGCGAGGTCGCCGGCAGCTCCGGAGGAAGGAGGAAGAGGGAGTGGCCGCGGGGCGGCTCCGACCGGGAGGGAAGGCTGGGCTCCTGGAAAGGGGACCGGAGGTCGGCGGCGAGGGTGGTGGAAGAGGGAGAGGGTGCGGGGCAAGGTCGGCTACGCGGAGGGCGGTCGACCGGAGTGGGTGGCCGGAGCTAGGGCTAGGGCTAGGGCACGGTTAGGGGGATGAGGGAGGAGGAGAACGGGGAGAGGGAATTTATAGGGGAGCCGAGGAGGGGTTGGCCGGGTGAGGCGGAGGGGAGGGGTGACGTGGGGCGAGGCAGACGCGGGCAGCCAGGCGACGTGGCCGGAGCTCCGCCGAAAATCGCGGAGGGGACGCGGGCTGGGACGAACGTGTGGGAGGAAAGGGTCGACGGGTCGGGCGGCTGGGTCCGGGTCTGGCCGACCCGACCCGATAGTTAGTGTTCTGGGTTTGGGCCCAATTAGGCTGGGCCGGTCTGGGTCAGGGTTTATAACTAAATAAATAAAATAAATAAATAATTAATTAATTAAATAGTTTTTAGGTGTTACAAATTAGGTCCGGGGCCCAATAAATCAAGAAAAATTATCCTAAGTCCAGTTTTTTATTTTACATCCAAAAATATTATTTTTATAATATTTTAATATTATTTATTATCAATTAAAAATCATTTAATAATTAAAATCCTGATTTTAATTACGAAAAATTTCCAGAAAATTCCAGAAAATTATAAAAAATCCAAATTTAAAATTTTAAAAAATCAGGGGGTTTACAGTTACATATCATTTATACTCGAAGGGCTTCACGCTGAATTACTATCAGTGGACCGCGCACGGAGAACTTGTATCTCTAGCATCGGAGTTGGAGCCCTATGTGGAGCCGTATATGGATGTCCACGACCACGATGCTTACGACGACGGGTTGGTGAACATGGTTTATGATGCGGCGGAGCCTAGTTTCAATCCGGACAATTATGATGCGACGGGACCTAGTTTTAATCCGGACAATTATGATGCAGCTGAGTAGGCACCGAATGCCGATGCAGCAAAGTTTATGGAGTTGCTGGAGAATGCAAGGACTCCACTATATCCTGGTTGTGAGGATCATTCACCGTTGGAGGTGGTTACAAGATTATTGAGTATCAAGTCCGATTTTAACATGTCGCAAGAATGCTATAATCGACTGCTCGATTTGATTATAGAGATCTTGTCCGACGGTACAAAGTTGTCTAAAGACTTCTATCGATCTAAGAGGATGGTGAGATCGCTTTGGATGGGATACGAAAAAATCAATGCATGTCGCAACGGGTGCATGTTGTACTACAAAGACGATAAGGATGAAGATGCGTGCAGATTCTGTGGTGCTGATCGCTACAAGGCCACTGTTAGAGGAAAGTCTGTCGGTGCAAGGAAGCCTACCGATTCGATGCACTACTTGACTTTGACGTCGCGGTTGTAGCGGTTGTTTATGGTTAAGGAGACTGCAGAAAACATGAGTTGGCACAGGCGAAAACAGATCGAAGGAGTATTGGATCATCCATCCGATGGAGAAGTATAGAAGCACTTTGATCGAGAGTATCCACATTTTGTCGAGGAAGCGCGTAATGTCAGATTGGGGCTCTCCTCTGACGGTTTTACCCCATTTGAACTTTCGGGCTCCCAGTATTCGTGTTGGCCTGTGATCGTCACTCCGTACAATCTACCGCCTTGGATGTGCATAAAGACTCTGTATATGTTCCTAACTGTTATTATCCCGGGTCCGAACAATCCGAAGAGGAACATTGATGTATATTTACAGCCTTTGATAGATGAGTTGAATCAGCTGTAGGAAGTATGTGCCAACACGTACGATGTTTCTAGAAAGCAAAATTTTCAGATGAGGGCAGCACTTATGTGGACCATCAACGACTTTTCGGCCTATGGAATGTTATCGGGATGGAGCACCCATAGTCGTCTCTCATGTCCGTATTGCATGGACCGTACTCAGGATTTCCGTTTGAAATACGGAGGCAAATCGTGCTTCTTCGATTGTCATCGACAATTTTTGCTGAAGAATCATCCGTACCGGAGGAACCAAAATGCTTTTCGTACGGGAGTTGTGGAGAAGGCCAATCCACCGCCAAGGTGGCCCGGATGCACGATATGGGAAGAGGTAAAAGATTTACCAAGTACTATCGAAGAGCCTGCTAAGGGGTACAAGTGTGACGGATTTGGTCGCACCCATAACTGGACGAAGAGGAGTATATTATGGGATCTGCCATATTGGAGTACCAATCTGATCAGACATAACCTTGATGTCATGCATATCGAGAAGAATGTGTTTGATAACATAATTAATACTATAATGGAGGTAAAAGGGAAGATGAAAGATAATCCGAAGGCCAGGTTGGACTTAGAAGAAATATGTAGACGTCCTGCATTGCATTTGATAGAGGAGGGGAATGGAAAGTTAAAGCAACCTAAGTCAGTTTTCTCACTGGAGAAAGAGGATAAAGGTAGACTTTGTAGGTGGATTCAGGGTCTAAAGTTTCCAACGGGTACGTGTCAAACTTGAGAAGATGTGTCAACCTCAAGGAGAACAAACTGGTGGGTATGAAGAGCCACGATTATCACGTATTCATGGAGAGGTTAATTCTGATTGCATTTCGGGAATTCTTACCGTAGGTCGTTTGGGACCCATTGATAGAGCTGAGCATATTCTTCAGAGAACTTTGTTGTACTAAGTTGCTCGTCGATCGTCTAGAAAAGCAAGAGAAGGACATTGCGGTAATACTATGTAAGCTCGAGAAGGTGTTTCCTCCTGGATTCTTCGACTCTATGGAGCATTTGCCAATTCATCTTTCCTATGAGGCACGTGTTGGTGGTCCTGTCGGTTATCGGTGGATGTACCCTTTCGAGCGGCATCTGAATCACCTAAAGAGAAAGGTAAAAAATAAGGCACGGGTTGAGGGCTCTATTTGTGAAGCTTATGTTCTCGAGGAGATTACAAACTTTTGCTCGACGTATTTCAAACCGCATGTTGCTACTAATAGGACGAAAGCTCCGAGAAACGACGACGCATATCAGAAATCTAATGATGCAATACTCAAAGTATTCAATGCGTCCGGAAAGCCTTCGGAAAAAATGAAGAAGAGATATTTGAATGACGATGAGCTAAGGGCTGCTCAATTGTATATATTACTCAATTGCGACGAGGATGAAGTGGAGAAGCTAGAGGGGTAAGTAATTAATACGTCCACGTTTACATCATCTCAATATAATAGTATAAGATACTATTATGCTACTAATCAGCAGTTGCTTCATTGTTTTTCACCACATATAAGGATGAGTTGAGGTCGGTTAGACCCTACATAACAGACGAAGAAGTATAACAAGATATGAGATGCCATTTTCCTTCTTGGTTGAGCGCATATGTAAGATGCTTGGTAATTACTTTTTATTTCTGCACTTACAAAACAAATAACTTACTATCGCTACTTTGGTATTTAGGTCGATCGTCTAATAACACCCGAGACTGAATCTATTAGAACTCTAGCCAAGGGACCAATTACTGCCGTAAAAATATGGCCAAGTTTCTGTGTGAATGGGTTCAGGTTCAAGTCAACAAATGCTCCTATCAGAGACAGCTTTCTGGATCTTGATTCCACGAAAAACAGTTGTTTGTGTATCAAATCTTCGAACTACAAAGACGTCAATCCGGACAATGATTTTTTTGGCATCTTACGAGAGATTGTGGAGTTGACATATAATTATGGCACAGAACCTGCTAATATCGTGCTATTCAGGTGTGAATGGTTTGATCCGATTCAAGATCAAGGTTAGAAAATTGACAAGCATGGCCTTGTGGATATAAACTACAAGCGTAGATATCAAGGCTACAAACCATTTGTCCTATCAAGTCAGGCTCAGCTCGTGTACTTCACAACTTATCCTAGACAGGGGACAGCGAGGTCGGATTGGTGGGCAGTATGCAAGACTAAAGCTAAAAATATCTTTGACATTGACGAAATAGCTTATCAGGAGGACGATCTACCTCTTGTAACAAATATTGTAGATGTGGACTCAGCGAAAGTTACTCACTACACGAGTAATAATGTAGAAGATGTAGAATTATCCGAAGAGGAAGACGAAGTAGATGAAAGTGAATACGAGGAAGAGGAAGAGGGGGACGAGGAAGGTGAACAAGATGAATTTTCTGAAGATGATTGAAAATAAAATATATTGCATGTAGAATGTAACTATATTTTGACTGTAGAATGTAGATCAAGGTTGAAAAATTGACGAAGTAGATGTACCTATTAACGAATATATGTATTATATTTTGACTGTAGAATGCTTTGAGATATGCATCACATTTCGACTATAGAATGTACTATATATTTGTGTTTCTCTATATTCATCATATGTTGTTATCAGATATGACAGGACGATGCGGAGGATTCGGCAGGTCCCGAGGTAGACAGAGTGCTCCTCCGGTACTGCCTACTGTTGGTTCCGGATCATCGTTGCCCAGTACTCTAGTATATCGATCACTCACATCTACGACTGTTGGGACGAGTAGTTCCAGGCGTGATAGTATACCCTCGTCCAACGTTCCTCCTGCTGACGGAACCATGGGGACAGATGAGCATATCGAGGAGGTCGTGCCCACATTGTCCCAGCATCAGCAAGATCCTCCATGCGCACCTCCGGAGGAGACGAGGACAGAGATTTGGGCCGACGGTACAAAGTAAGTCAATTAGATGGTTTAGTATAATATATATCGTGTATTTCTTTATTCATCGTATATTGACTTTTTCAGTATTCTAAATTATTATCTCTGTATAGATATCGTCCATCGTTGATTCAGAGACGCCTGGGCCAATTTCTGAGGAACAACTACGGTGGCCCTTGGATCAACTACTGAGGCTCCGGAGGAGAGGAAGGCATTCTGGTTTGCGCACTTCCAAGTAAAAGTATATTAAATAAATCCTCTAATTTATGCATATTATATAACTTATCTGTGATGCTAACTTACTAAATTATTTATTATAGCAAACGTATTTTTATCCTCCGTACCGGGCCGAGTTGATCGAGCGGCTCTTTCCTACCGTTGCCGCCAAGCTTATCCGAGATGCTCTGGATGACCAGAAGGCTCGTGATCGTGCTGGAAAACCGATCCAAGGTTGGATCACGTCTGAGCAATGGACTGCGATGAGGGCTAGATTCGACGATCCGAGCTACAAGGAAAGGTCTGAGAAGGCCAAGGCGGCTAGGCGGAATGCTGCCAAATGGTGTGGTAGCTCGATTCCGATGACAGAATATTTTCGTCGTTTGGTATATTTTTTCTTTTAAAATATATTATTTTAATGTAAGTACCATAAAATGGTACTTGGAAAAAATATTTGTTTAGTAATAAATAATATATTTTTAACAGGTACAGAGGGGTGATGATGCAAACATGGTGACCGTATTCTTGGCCACCCATCGCAAGGACGAAAATCTCATTGATGAGAGGGCCTCGCAGACCTATGTAAGTATTACTTTACTTTGTGTTAATTTTAATATAACTTAGGCAATTATCGAGTTTCTAAACCTTTCTAGGCCGAGTATCTTAGGCTGCGTGAGCGGGCGACTGCTAGTGCATATACACCTGGAGAGGCTGGTACTTCGTCGCAGCCCGCTCCAGCTCCGTCGGCGGACGACCTGTGGGTGACCGCTGCTGGTGGTCTCCAGAGGGGTACGTACTACGGTACGGGCTCCTATGGCGCCCTGGTTGCGACGAAGTCATCTAGTGCCTCCCCGACAGCTGCGCATTCCACACAGCCCTCGCAGTCGCAGCCCTCGCAGTCGTCGACCAGAGTTCAGGAGGCCGTCCAGGAGGCCGTTGACCGTCAAATTGTGTCTCTCCGTGACGAGTTGCTGCGAAGGATGGAGGAGCAGCCCCGGTCCCAGCCGCAGGCGGACGATCCGATGCTCATCACACGATTCGATATGCTCGACCGCAGCATGACGGAGCTCCGGGATTTGACAAATGATATTAGAGCCTCCAATGACCGCAACATCATGGAGTTGCAGGCGTCACAGCTATCAATGGGCGAGAGGCTGACGATGATGCAGGATTCAATGGTTCATAGCAGTACGAGGCTGTTATCTACCATGGATTCTTACAACCAGCGACTCGCAGACTTGGAGCGGGCACGGCCTCCTGGTGCGTCTACATCGACACAGACTCCACCGACGTCACTGCCTTCTCCATCGACATCGGTGTCGATTCCACGGGACGAGTATGAGCAGTTCTTATCCTTCAAGCGCGCCGGTGGTCAGCCTCCTGCAGATCCGCAGTAGTATAGTTAGTTACTGGATATTTATATTTTTTATTATTATTTAGGATGCGATTGTATGGATATAAATTTGCCATATTCTTTACGTTTACGATGAGATTTGCTGGATGCTTTCTTTTCTTCAAATTTTATTATATTATTCATATTTTGGTTTACAACTGATGACTGATACTTGGCCTGTATTTACCCAGTGCACTAGAATTTTCCCCCTTGGTGCTGCTACTGTGTTCTTTATTCAATTATTTCTACTACAATCATATACCTGATAATGAACCCAAGGGGGTTGGTAAACCCAGAAATGCAATTCAGTCATATTTTTTTATTTTTTTGAAAATTAGCGACGTTTAGCGACGTTCATTTACGTCGCTAAATACGTCGCTAATTAGCGATGCTGTTATACGTCGCTAAATACGTCGCTAATGACGTCGCTAAAATTGTCGCTGTATGTCACAAACTGCTGACATGGCAGTATTGCCAGGTCATTAAAGACGTCGGTGTAACGTCGCTATATAAGTCGCTAATTAGCGACGTTTAGCGACTTTAATAAACGTCGCTATTTAGTGACGCAGCGTTGCTAAACGTCGCTAAATTTAGCGACACATTAAAGTCGCTAAAAACGTCGGTATAGCGACGTTTAGCGATATTTTTTGTTTTAGCAACTTGGTTTTTTCCGACTGCTTTAAAACGTCGCTAATTACGTCGCTAAACCAACTTAGCGACATTTTTTGGTTATTTAGCGATATTTTTAGACGTCGCTAATTTGACTTATTCTGGTAGTGATATCACAGTCACACAATACACACAAAATAAAAGTATCACAGTCACACAAAATGCATAATATATAAGTATCACAGTCATAAAATGGATATAATATATAAGTATTACAATCACACAATAACCACAATAAAAGTATATGAAACATCACAGTATCAATCTCGAGGATATCCAATACGCTGGGGCACATACTAGTCCCTCAGATACTGCACATAAACAGCGTCTATGTGATCAATCTCCGCTATGGGTGCTGGGTGACTGGAACTCCCCGTCTGAGATACAGCCGCTATAGGTGCTGGGTGACTGGAACTCCCCGTCTGAGATACAGCAGGTGGTATCTCTTCCTTCTTAACAGTAGGAGGT
This sequence comes from Iris macrosiphon, assembly GCA_036927795.1. NCBI lineage: Eukaryota > Viridiplantae > Streptophyta > Magnoliopsida > Asparagales > Iridaceae > Iris > Iris macrosiphon. Next base: position 148,452,760 of record JAYESA010000008.1, read on the forward strand.
ATCACTTCCTCCTTAACAGTAGGAGGTATCACTTCCTCCTTAACAGTAGGAGGTGTCTCTCTCTTGGGTGCCATCTGGTAAGATAGATGAAAACAAAGAATATAATTGATAACAGATATTACTTAAGACATACCCTTAATAATGTGGAATGGAAGAATATAATTAGATGACTCACAAAGAATATAATTGATAACAGATATTACTTAAGACATACCCTCAGCAGCCCTGCCTATAAATTGTTTGTTGCAGTATAATAATGATAGTAATAATAAAACTACTTGTTTGTTGCAGTATAATAATGATACGAATCATAAAACATGAGAGTAACTTTAACTAAAGGAAATACCCGAGTATCAATACTCTAACTCTCATACCCTATCTTATCTTAACTTACCTCGTAGCTTGATACTCATATGCACTTACTCCACATCACTACCCACACTAACTAAAGGAAATAAAACTTGTCCTATGCCATTTTTTGATGTATATAGTAGCGTTTAGAGTCGAACCAAAATGTCTCTAAACATATCAAAACAAGCCTACACGTTAAATATCAAAAGCTAGCTTCTATATGACTTAAGGATCAACATGGAGGCAATTTACTATGGAGGCAATTTACTAAGAATATTAATGAAAAGATAGAGAAAACAAGAGTCTACATATGGTCTATATGACTTAAGGATCAACATTTTCTATTAACATACAAGACAAAACTCCTTATATTAAGTATCTAATAAAACATTCCTCTATCGTATCTTAGCTTCTACAAAAGGGGCAACTGCTTCTGACACTGTGACACCATCTTCCACAGCATAAGTAACACTGGTGGTTTTCCTTCTTAAGTGTCTAGAGGTGCACCTAACAAGCTAACAGCTGACACATTCGCAAATGCATACATTCACAAATACACAAATTTGCAGGGTAACAAACGAGCGCATGTACATACGTGCGAGTTTCACATCCAGGCTGAAATGTGGGACTGTTAATCACATTTTTTTGCACTGATGATCCATATATCTCAATAGAGATACTAAATAAAGTAAGAAGCCATTTATGACATGTCTATACATTTACACTATGAATCAAAGCAAATTCAGATTTTGTATATGCATAACTAATCAATACAATTATATGTTTCCGACAAAAAAATTTTATTTTGATGAAAAATATGGGACATTTCCCATCCAATAACATTAAATCACCCCACCAAAATGAAGACTTTACTATTCTATGAAAGAGTGAAGACATGAATATGTACTCTTCTACTTAGCAAGTTTAAGTTAAGAACATTCCAACAGAATTTTAGGCACTAATATCAAAACCATGAGTGAGGACATGACACTATGTACTCTTTCTACTTGGCAAGTGTAAGTTAAGAAATAACATTCCAATAAAATTTTAGGCACTAATATTCAAAGCATATCATCTCCCATGCTGGCTGGCGTGGACCTTAGCACAAGACATGAATACAACACTATGTACCAAGGCAAGGATATTAGATTGTGTCATATTAACTAATTCAAGAAATGATTGGAATCTTGATACGAGCAAAGATACCAACCATCATCAATTTCTAATAAGCCTACAAAAGAACGTCACGACAGTGTGGATTGACTCAAGCAGTTTATCCCGTCATGGCATCTCCTTGTTGGTGGACGACGTTAATGGCATCTCCTTGTGATCCATATGTCCATCATGATTTGTTTGTAGGGTGTTTCCCTCCTCTCTCTAGGGTGTCCCCCTTTATATAGTCCCTTATCAAGCTTGTAAACTATGAAGCGAAAAAGGACTTCAAGGTTCGAATATTTGTGTTTAACATAACAAAAAAAACTAAGAACACGATCCAAATCTATAAATTACAATATGCATCTTAGCTAGGCCAAGTCTCCTATATCCAACCCTAGGAGACTTGTGAACGCATCCAGAGCCGCCTAGCACACCTCTAAGGCAGACACTTTCTACAGGACATCATTACATAGAGATCATGTCTTCATCAAAAAAATTTAACTTAAGTTCTTTACACTTAAAAGGGAAAAAATAATGCCTAAACTCTAAACTCAAGTAAAAGTAGAAGGGCTAATCTTGTGAGATTAACAGTTCCTCATAGGTACAACCTATTATGTCAAATTTATTGCAGCTAAATTGCCGCATCTATTATGTCAAGTTTATACATTACATTGCTTTCTTATACATGAACCTACTGTGACAGCTAACATTCAACAGTATGCACTGTGTTTAATGCGTAGGATTTTCATCTATGCTTTATCCCTCCATAAATATCCCTCACACATTTATGTAATGGGCAAAATTATTTGTTTTATATCAAAATGATATGGTTGATATTATTACCTGCCTTGGTCTTGGTTTGACTAACATAACCAGTATAGCATCAGATGTTATCAATTTATATTTACTAAATTCATATATCATTATGATTCTTCCGGTTAACATTTGTAAACTAATATACTGTTCTGAGTCAAATAAAATTGTACACAAACATCACATGCTTATATCTGCATTCTCTACTGTCCAAGAACCTTCTTATGCAATCAATATTTAAAAAGGCGATGATGGTCATGGTTGATTTGTATAATTAGTTATATTATTAGGATTTTGTTATATTTGGTATCCATGATTAGTTTTATTTTGGTAACTTGTTTTCTATTACAATTAGGACCAATAATTTTCATAACCAAGGTTAGATTGAATTTACAAACTCATATACTCACCAAATTTTATTCATTCGACTTCTTATTCACCACGACCCTATCACTCGATACTCCACGTCCAACCCTAACCCTAACCCCAGGTCAAAAATCCTAACCCTAACCTTAACCCTAGGTCACATGTGTGTGTCGTGTCAGTGTGTGTGTCAGTGTCTGTAACGTGTGCGTGTCGTGTTAGTGCCATGTGTGTCCTGTGAGAGAGAGAGAGAGAGAGAGTTAGAGTTTACCTATAGGAGGAGGAGGAGGAGGAGGAGGGGGGGGGAGGACGCTGCCGGAGGGGGGAGGACGCGGCTGGAGGGGGTCGCCGGGAGGGAGGAGGGGTCGCCGGAGGGAGGAGAGGAGCCGGAGGGGGGAGGGCGCGACCGAGGGGGGTCGCCGGAGGGAGGAAGGAGGAGCCGGAGCGGGAGAGATCGAGATCGGGTTTGAATTTTGGGAGAGGGAGAGGGAGAGATTGAAGGAAATGGGGGGAATCAGCCATAAGTAAAAAAAATTAGCGACGATTTAGCGACGCCAATAATGACGTCGCTAATTTAGTGACTCCTTGAACGTCGCTAATGACGTCGCTAAATATCCAAAATATATACGTCGCTAAAAACGTCGCTGAACGTCGCTAAATAAAATATATTAGCGACGTTTAGCGACCTAAATTGAACTTATAGCGACTAATCTTTTAAAAATTCAATAAAAGTCGCTAAACGTCGCTAAACGTCGCTAAATGTCGCCAATTAGCGACGTCTAGCGACGTTTTTACATGTAGTCGCTAAATTAGCGACGTTTTTACCTGGAGTCGCTAAAAAATGTCGCTAATCCCGCTTATTCTAGTAGTGATACGTGTTTTGTATATCTCACTCACTCTTACTCTCTTTGCCATATTTTTTTCATACAGGAAATAGCTTACAATCGGTGAATTCAGAAGGCAAATTCAAGTCAGAAGATACTTTCATCAATTATCTCCTACCATTTTCGCCTAAGCTATTTCCTGACATACCTCTATAAGTCTCAATGACAGAGAGGGAGATAGAGACGAGCGGGAACGGGAGAGTGAGAGAGAGAGAGAGAGAGGGGTAGAGAAAAATAGCAGAGAGTGAGTGGGAGAGAGAGAGCACAGTGAGTGAGTGAGAGAGGAGAGCAGAGAATGAGAGAGAGAGAGAGAGCGAGAGAGAGAGAGAGAGAGAGCGTGCAGAGAGTGAGAGAGCAAAAAAAAATAGAATAATAGAAAACACCATTTGGAAGGACGTTTTCTCTAGAGAAAACGTCCTTTCTATGGACGTTTTCTATTATTATATATATATATATTTCAGTAACGGAAGGAGACGGCCCAAAATGAAAAAAAAAAAATTAAAAACTTGTGAAACGTCCTTCGGATAGGCGTTATGATGCTTTATTTGTAAATTTTCAAACTTCTGTGCTTTAAGTAAAATTTGTTATATTTTCGATGCTCTATATGAAATTTTTCGTATTCTATTCTCATGTCTATCTCTATATACCTATAAATTAAACATGATATCATAGTAGAATATGCTGATAGTTGATTAATCTTTGTTATCTTCCTCCAAATACAAGGCATTTTTGTTGGTGCATAAGTCTCGTCTTGTTGTGGACACTGTGTTTCAAATCAGAGTTAGTCTATGAGGTGTGATATTGGATTGAACCCAAATACCTTAAAAGAAATTTTTTATGTAAGGTTTGAATCAATCACAATTATCTACATCTCATAATCCTACTTCCTACCCGATGTGGGACTAAATTATCAACTCCATTGTCACCCACTTTCAGCGCTCAACCGGAAACGAGATACAATCCAACAATCTCTCCCTTAGCTCGTTTCTGCTAGCCGAACCATCTTAGCACACCCCAGCTACCTTTCGCTCGTTCCCGCCAACCGAGCACCTAGGAGATCCAACATATTATCTTCTCGATCCGTTCGACCACAGAACCAAGCCAACATGTTCATCCACACCATCATTGTGTGCCAGCCAACCACAACGTCTTGCTCCACTTTGGGTCTGCAAAACACACCTTGGAAGTCAATTCGTGTAGTTACTTCTAACCTTATGTCTGATCCGCCTTTAGACCACCTTATAGAGGATGCTCCTACTCCATCTTGAGAAGTGTCCGTATAATTCGATTATACGCATGAACATTCAGCACCATTTGTCTCGAACAAATTTGAGTCGCCCAAACCAGTCCCGTAACCTTGGGCTCTGATACCACTTGTTGGTAACGCAATGTGACCTGAACCGAAATTGGCCCATGAGGTGCAATATTGTTTGATTGTAACTCGTTTCCGGTTGAACGCTCAAAATGGATGAAGTTTTTTTTATTTGAGCATAATTACCACTAGAAGTCGAGATACACGTATCACATGTACAAATTTCAGAAAAAATAAGAATATGGGCAAAGGAAGACAGAAAGAGAGCGAAAGAGGGCTATAAAGGTTTTAGATTAATATAAAATTTTGAATTAATTGATGAGTAAATAACTTTTTTTATCCAAGTGTTACACAAAAAAAAGAAGTAATATCCATGATATATGAAGTGGTAGTATGTTACTTCTAAATATAACATGGTACTTTTAGTTAGGCCAGTACATAACCTTGGTGTTTCACAATAATGTAGTTGTGTGGCTCATCTCATGTTGTTTACATAAACAAGAAATTCATATTTGAAATGTTATTTGTATGCAGTTTTAAAGTGTTACATAATGTCCGGGAGGGGCAAAAATATCCACTAAATGTGCCCAAGTGGGGGTTACAGGTCAACTCAAAGGGAAATGGTCAATTTATCAAGAAAAATGGATTGGGAAAACAAGGAATCGTACCAAATTCCCCTGTAATTAACTTTGGGTATTTTTATGGTTTTAGGACTTCAAGTATAGGTGATCAGCATGCAGTTAAAAATCATAAACTGAAATAAATTAGAATATTTGGTTCAATTTTGGAAGAATGTTAGTTTGGTCTGTGGTTTTAGATTTCTAAAATTGCAATATTATGGTTCGATTTCTAGTTTTGAGAAGACAATAAGACTTGAACCGGAGAAACAATACTACAATGACACCTCCACGTAACTATCTAAGGTGAAGTTTGGTTTAAATTTTTGAGATTTGAAAATAGATTTTAGATTCTTTATCCTTGGTTGGTATATAGGATTGAAAATTAGAAAAGAATATAAGGAACTTCATATTCTCATTATTGTAAAAAAAAAAATTTTTACGATCCCCTTTGGTTATAGTTTTGTTTTCATAGAAATATTGTTTAAATATTTTGTTTGGACAATAACACCCTCATTTTACTTTCAAAATTTTAACTTCTATCCCAAACATGTCAATTTAGGTAATAAAAACATGAAATAATTATTGTGAAAAATTAAATAAATTAATATATTTTTATCATATTATCAATCCATTATAACCAAATATGGGTATAGAAATGTTGAATTCATTTCTCATGGAAATGGAATAGAAAATAAATTTATAAGAATACAAAACCTTCATCCAAACGCCACCTAATGGCTATTTGGTTCTATAATAGAAATTTGTTTCAACTTTTGTTGCTGTAATAGTTTTTTTATGGCAGCAACAAAAGCTACAGAAAATAAAATATTTAATGCATCTTTTTTTTACAATAAATGCACTATTTACAGCAAATTTGAAACTGAAATTGTTGTACATTGTGCAATAACAATTACAACATCATTTAAAGGCAACCAAACAACCCCTAAGCCTAACTCAACCCCTATTTTTCCTATTTGTTCTTAGAGCATCTCCAACCCTATTGTCTTGTTATGTGTTGTGATTCATATGTGACATAAGATACAAGACAATTTTTTCTAAGTGACAAAATTTTATTCCCACAAGACAATGAGATATAAAATGTTCTCCAATACAAAATTATTGAAAAAATAAAAAGTAAAATTTTCAACTTTTAAGACAAATTTTACTTTTCTTTCTTTCTTTATAAATATTTTTATTCATAATTGATGATGTGGAGGTAAAGCCATTGTGAAGTACATTATTTAGAATAAGACAACCAACTTCACAATATCTTTGCCATATCACCTTCACAATTTATTTGACATTTGCATTGGAGAAAAACTTTTAAAAGAAAAACTTGTCATTCCTATGTGACAATAACTTTTTTCCAAACTCACAATAGGGTCGGAGATGCTCTTAGAGCTATATAATTTGCGGTTAAGACCAGTTGAATATGATTTTGAAATTATTTGATGCAAGTTTGGTTCTAAGAACAAATCCAATGCAGACTCCACTCCTAACTCAAATCTGTTAATTTTAAGTAGAGGTCAAGATTCTATACCAGGACTCCACAATATACCCGACACCAACCCAACCTCTGTGCTACCATAAAGAATAAAGAAGGAAGAAACCTAAAAGTCCACTGTAAGAACATTGACCACGACTTTTATTTAAATATATGCTCAAATTTGGATGTCTTTCTTATAGAAAACAATATTAATGGCTACTACTATTTAAAACAAAATGAATATTAGGTATAGCTTACATTCGCCATAGAGTATCGGACTCCTGGATAGAACATTTCTTGGCCATAGTGTAAATCTATGCTTTTTTGCACTATTGGCAGTGAGAACTTCTGTAGGCAACTGTAATTTCAGAACATCACCTTATACCCAAAATAAGAAGAGCAGGAAAAGAAAAAGAAAAAAAGATGCTCCTACATGAAATTTTGATAAAATGGTAAACTGCATAGACGCCAAAAAATTTAGTTAAACAAACTGGAGAACCACAAATATGCAAATGCAGTGATCGTCTTCAAAGCTAATGTTCATCAACCACAGTTGCTTATTAGTCAATCAAAATTAGCTCCACCAATTCAATTCACATAGAAATGTGGCATTATTACTGGTACATAGTTTGTAACTAATATGTTGTAACTTGAATGTATGACGGTATTTGGCTACTTATGCACCCTTTAGCAGTAATGGAATATGTAATTCAAGGGGAAATGTCCCCTAGAAAAGAAGTCATCTAACTTGTTTAAGGTTTTACCAGTTAAGCCTCTATTCTAAGAAACTGCTAAACATTAGTCAACGAAGAACCCTGGCATCTCTAGTGCTGCACAAAAGAAATAGTCATAGGCACACTCATTCAATATGAGGTCACCAAAATCCTAAAAAACATAATTTGAAGTTTCTGCAATCATGGATACACTACAGTTACTAACAGTATGCTTTTTTATTACTTCCTTGTGTAAGGTCATCAAAATGCATATAAAGGAAAATTGTGCTTTGCATAATTTTGTAGGATTAAGAACTGTACCAACAATAGTGCGGTCAAGGTTTCAAAACACGCTATTAGTTTGAAGCATGTAAACAAATATCAGGAAAGATACCAGCGCAACAGTAACAGCTGTAACTTTAAATTATCATTGTCAGCTAGAAATATTTTTGCCTTTTTGGAAGGATATTAAAGCATCAAATGCAATTGTACTCATTTACAAACCGGCAACTATTAACTAGTATCTACCCTTTTATTAACCACTTTTTAGATATCTAAAAGAATGAGTTGTGATGCCGGTAAAGAAGAAAATAGTAATATTTGACAAACCACCACCAAGGATGATCTAGAATTTAGCCTATAATTAGAGCATCTCCAATCCTATTGTTTTGTTTTGTATTGTGATTCCTATGTGGCATGAGACACAAGACAATGTCTTTTCTATGTGGTCCGATTATATTCACACAAGACAATAAGATAAAAAAGTGATCTCCAATGCATAAGTATTGAGAAGACAATAAAAACTAATTTTTTCCAACTTCCAAGACAACTTTTCCACTTCTTCCTTTTTTTTATAAATATTTTTATTCATAATTGATGATGTGGAATAAAGTCATTATGAAGTCCATTGTCTAGATCTAGACAACCAACTTCACATTGTCCTTGTCATGTTATTGCCATGTCAACTTCACAACCAACTTCACATTTGCATCGGAGAAGGATTTTTGAAATAAGTTGTTGTGATTCTTATGTGGTAACCATTTTTTCCAAACTCACAAGAGGGTTGGAGATGCTCTTAGGAAGTAAAGTTCAGCCTATAATTAAGAAGCAAAATTCAGCTTACAATTGTGCTCAATTACAAAGTGAGTGTCTTAAGCTTAAGTATTTCCCAACTAACTGTTGATATTAAAGTAAAAAAGAGCACGTTCTAAACAGAAAGATGAACATAAAAGTAACTTTAACTAGTAATAATGAGAACAAATAAAAAATGTGAACTTGTCACGTTGACATGTTGGCATCCTATGCCATAAAAGGATGCCATCAGCTCCCTAAATATTGTGGGCATGATCATAATAACAAAAACAACAAACTAGATCTAGTCATTAAAATATCCAGTTTGCTCTTAATAATGTCAAAAAAAAAGTTTTTGAGTAAATATTCTCAAGAATAATTAGCACAGCGAGTGTCAACCCAGAAGAATCAATTAACAATACCTAATTATACAGCATTCAGTGACAAAGGTATCGAAAGAAAAGCCCACAAACTGTTGGGAGTCGACTTTAAAAACTTCTTGTTACTCGTGTCATGTGAAATCATTGTCTAAAACAAGTTTCTCAAGTTCTTCAGAAACCTAACCCACATCTTATTAGGTTTCTGCATCTTCTACGTCCCAGTGTCCTCGTTTCCGACCATATCTAGAAAGAAAAAACTCAATCACCTCAAATCCTGGCAGGTTCATAGTTTCAGAGACCCATAGCATCAAAACTTCTTCAGTTTCTCTAACTTTTAGCTCCCAGTAATGGAACATCTTCTACTGATATCATAGTTTAACTGCAATATCACACTGCAGCACTGCTCCTGTCCCCCAATATAAGTCTATCATCCAGTGTTGCATACCACACACTGTGACATCCACTGCCCTACTAGACAATGCTAGCTAAGCCTCGTCTAACTCATATGTCCTTCGTCCAGGATTCCAGGTACGCTATAGTTTTGCATGACACTCGATAATTCTTGATACATTATGGGGGACATGCATCTGGGTGTTCCATGTCACTACAAATGTTGAATCCTGTTTTAAACTAATTTCAGGATACTGTCCGCCATAACACCTGTCCTTAAGTTAAATTCAGAATTCACGAGTAGCATAATCCTCTGGATCTTTTCGTACCAATCAACACAATCCAAATTGTGAGTAGCCAGGTTTCCACCTCAACTCAAGGTGATTGATAACTACTACAAGCAGAATCCAATCAACAAAGGGACTAACAATCTCACCCTATTCATAGAAATTGGGGGTAATATAGTCCTTAGGTAAGGGCCAGCCTGTCCAACTTTCAGGCATCAAGATACGTTTAAGGCGTGGTTATGGATGATACCCTGAACACATAGATGTGATCTGGGATGTTTCATATAAACCCATAATGTTGTGTTTACGCCACAACAATCAGCAATGAACTGCAGATACATGTTGCACGGATACAGATACGACAAGACAGGATACGGTTAAGGACGCATTGACACAGCACCTATTTCGGTGTGTCCTGGTGTATCTTTATCACTACGGAGAAAATTCACTAATGGCTCAGGAAAATGAATAGATGTGAGCCTGTACTTGAGGAACCGAGAGTCGACACTTAGGATTGCCTCAAAAAGATGAAATTGGCAAAAGTAATATGACACCGGCAATAAATTTAGTTCAATATTCGTTTCCTAGCTCCTTGTAGCTCTACTGTGATCCACTAAAAATAGATCACGCTATAGTCAGGCTATGTCAAGTGTCGCCAGCCTTTTTCTATTGCCTTATCCTAGGCATATGTCAAAAGAACATGCTATAGTCCAGTGCTAAAACAGTCAGAAAATCTGATATGTAATGGCAAAAATGTTGGGTTTCACAAACAATAAACAAGATGACACGGATAGCACACAAAAAAATGACAACAATATTGGTGTATCTGCTAGTCAACGCCGTGTTTGACACAGACAGAGTGTTTGATAGTATAATAACATTTGTACAGTACTAATGTAGTGCAGAAAATAGCACAAAAAGAAGATGTTGGCATGTTGCAATTTATTTGTAGTCATTCGTGGAAGTCCTAAAGAGTAAAGAGTGTAACTTACTCCCGATCAAATAGTCACAAGAAAGAATTTATAAGAAAAAGGTAAAGACGATAGTGTGCAATTTAAGTTGCTTACCCATCACAAAAGTGATCACCCAAAAAAAAAAAAAAAAATCGAGCATTTCTTCTACCTATACAGACCATGAAGTAAGAAAATGACTTTATAACTTCAAACAAAACCACCAAATGTTGGACTTACGAAGCAACAATTGATGAAAATTGCAGGTTTATGTTGCTTCGAGTTTGTAGAGTATCTTCACCTTAGAACAATAAGATAGGGACAGCTTCACTCTAATATCAATGCTTAAAAATAATCGCTTCACACACAAACTAATGCTTGAAAATAGCGTAGAAAGAAAGACGCAACCTATTTGTAGCAATTAGTAAATTACTCGATCCTCAAAGAGTATTTGAATTATTCCAAGCCAAATACTCGTAACGAAATGTGTTAAGCATTTACTCAAATCTATTGTAATGCTAGCATGGTCTACATGGACAAACTCATATGAGTCATTTACTAAAATTAACTAATTAACAATTCCAAAGAAAACCATCAGATACTTGAAACAAGTCGTCCAACGTGATAGTTTGTAGAGTAAAAAACTAATGGAAATTCATAGCACAACACTACAAAATTAAAAACACCAGCAAAACTGGAAATTATGTGACAATTTGTGGCCTTAAAGATAATTCGATGAGAAAATAGCACCCGATGTATAACCAGCAACCCTACAAATAGTTTAAAGGGGTGAGGAAAGATTGAGATTAAACCTATCGGATCACTCGATGATGGACTGGATGACCCCCGCTCCAACGGTCTTCCCGCCCTCCCTGATGGCGAACCTCATGCCCTGCTCGCACGCCACCGGCATTATCAGCTCCACCACCATCTTCACCCGGTCCCCGGGCATGACCATCTTCGACTCCTCGTCCTTATCGTTCATAATAGCAGTCACCTTCCCGGTCACGTCCGTGGTCCTCATGTAGAACTGCGGCCTGTACCCGGCGAAGAATGGGGAATGCCGCCCGCCCTCCTCCTTCTTCAACACGTACACGATCGCGGCGAACTTGGTGTGGGGGGTGATGGTCCCGGGCTTCGCCAGCACCATCCCACGCTGTATGTCGGCCTTCTGGATGCCACGGAGGAGCAGGCCGACGTTGTCACCGGCGAGCGCCTCGTCGAGGATCTTCTGGAACATCTCCACCCCGGTGACGGTGGTGTTGCGGGTCTCGCGGAGGCCGACGAGCTCTACAGTCTCGCCGACCTTCACGGTGCCCCTCTCGACCCTCCCCGTGGCTACGGTGCCCCTGCCGGTGATCGAGAAGACGTCCTCGATGGCGAGGAGGAAGGGAAGCTCGGTCTGGCGCTGGGGGATGGGGATGTAGCTGTCGACGGCGTCCATGAGCTCGTAGATCTTGTCGACCCATTCGTTGTCGCCGCGCTTTATGGCGGGGTTGGCCATGAGGGCCTCGAGGGCGAGGAGGGCCGAGCCGGAGATGATGGGGATGTCGTCGCCGGGGAACTCGTAGGAGGAGAGGAGCTCGCGGACCTCGAGCTCGACGAGCTGGAGGAGCTCCTCGTCGTCGACCTGGTCCTGCTTGTTGAGGAAGACGACCATGTTGGGGACGCCGACTTGTTTGGCGAGGAGGATGTGCTCTTTGGTCTGGGGCATGGGGCCGTCGGCGCCGGAGCAGACGAGGATGGCGCCGTCCATCTGGGCGGCGCCGGTGATCATGTTCTTGACGTAGTCGGCGTGGCCGGGGCAGTCGACGTGGGCGTAGTGGCGGTTCTCGGTCTCGTACTCGACGGTGGCGGTGTTGATGGTGATGCCTCGGGCGCGCTCCTCGGGGGCGGCGTCGATCTCGTCGTACTTCTTGGGGGCGGAGCCGCCGAGGGAGGCGAGGGCCATGGTGAGGGCGGCGGTGAGGGTGGTCTTGCCGTGGTCGACGTGGCCGATGGTGCCGATGTTGACGTGGGGCTTCTTGCGCTCGAATTTGCCGCGGGCGGCGCGGACCACGAGGGGGGCGCGGCGGAGGAGGGGGAGGGAGGGCCTTGCGGTGGTGGCGCAGTTGAGCTTGGTGGCGAATAGGGAGGTGGAGGAGGAGAGGAGGGTGGAGGAGGGTTTGTGGGTTTTGGCTGCGGTGGGGTGGAATAAGGAGGTGGAGGTGGAAGCGGAGGATCCAAGGATGGTAGCCATGGAGGCCATGGGTATGATGATAGGGTTTGGAGAGAGTGGGAGTTTTGGGAGGGGAGGGGGATAAGAAAAGAAGTGATGGAAGGATAACAGGGCTTATCTAGAAGAAGGGGGAGTGAGATTGGGATGAGGATGGCCTCATGTGTTGGGGGGCGCAACTTGGGTTGTGCTAGACCACAAGGTCCAAAACTTGGATTGGGTCTCTTCACATTTTATTTTAGAATTAATTGTCGAAATGATACATAAAAAATATAGTGTTTGTCATTTTTGTGATTGAATTTTAATTTTGATCGAAATGGTGCATGAGTTTTACATTTTGGTCTAAATTTTGTTAGTATATTTGGATAAAAATCGATAAAATAGGACATGTGATGGTCACGTAACCTATTTTTAATGGTTATTTTGTCAAGTTTTTGGTTTTGAACTACTATTTTTAACATTTTTAACTATTTTCATCCAAACAATTTTCTTCGAACACTAATATTTTTCTGAAAATGATAGTCCAAAATTCAAAACTTGACAAAAAATTATTAAAAATAGGAGACGTGACCATCACATGTCCATTTTTATCGATTTTCATAAAAAAAAATACCAACAAAATTTACTTAATGCACTAATTGAGCCAAAATGCAAAGCTCATGCACCATTTTGGCCAAAAAAAAGTCTGATCACAAAAATGGCAAACACTACATTCTTCATGTACCATTTCGACAATTAACTCTCTTTTTTCAATGACAAAAAAGAAACTGTATGGAAATTCACATGAAATAACTCTCGTTAATATTTGATAGTCAAACTCTCTAAAATTGTCCTAAATATATTCGGATCTAAATTTGAATTTCTACTTTAAGAATTTGTTCTTCTATTCTACTTGATATTGTACTAAAAAAAAATTTATATTCTAGTTGACAGAGTTTTCATATAAAAATTACACAACAACAAAAACACATAATAATAGTTCTCAATTTTATCCTACGTGGAAAAAAAATGTCAATTTAATTATTTATTTTGAAAGTAGGGCTCAATAGTAAATTCTATGAGATATGGAGAATTTTTATGAGAGTTTCTATATTAATAAACCCTCATAGAAATTCTACATCCTACATCAGCGCCACGTAGGATAAAAATTAGGATAGAAACCACGGTTGAAAGAAGTTTTTTCTAAACAAAAACTTCTACCATAAAAATAGGGGAGATAGAAACCCTCATTGGAGATGGCATAAGAAGGGAACCAAAGACAAGGTGATTGTCATCAACTACAACAATTGACCGTAAGAGATAATCAGTTTGGAAAATGGTGATCGGTTGATGTCACGATTCGATTCCAATGAATCAATAATCCCATCGGACGTGTTGTCATACAAGTCCAAGTTGAACTTATACAAGACATGAATGTAACATTTAATAAAGTTTCAAAACATGGCATGTGAAGCAAAAATAAGCATAATATTGAATAACAACACACACACACACACACACACACATATAATATATATATATATATATATATATATATATATATATATATATATATATATATATATATATATATTGGATCGTGTGGACAATCTATCAATCTCAAGTTTGTGTGTCTTGAGTTCCTTCTTCGAGTTTTTGTATTTATCAAGCAGTGCTTTGTGATCATCTAGAATGTCACTAAAGGCATCACCTAGTTCATCAAATGTAAAGTCATCATATAAGGGGTTCGTAGATACCTGATCGAATGCCATTAAGCACACATTTGCAGAGTTGCGAGGATTATCTTCTTCTTCAGAATCGCTTATTTCGCTTTCGTGCCAAATGCTTGTGTTCGCGCTTTCTTCTACTTCTCTGTCGCTAGCTTCTTCTTTGTTCCTGTACACATGAGTGACTTCAAGAAGTTTCCAGATTTCATATGAGGTTGCACAAGAAGAAATGCGATTGAATTCATTATTGTCTAAAGCATAGAAAGAGCATTCATTGCTTTTGTATCAAGACTAGCTAGCCTCTTCTCTTCTTCCGTGTAATCATAATAGGGTTTATTAACTAAATTAAAATTAAGAGGAGAAATGATGGTAGGCTTTCTATAACCCTCAATAACATTGGTTGTAAAACCCCTAATTTTAAAAAACCGTATTAATTATTTAATTAATTATTTAATTTATTTATAGTATTTATTAGTTAATTAGAAGATATAGAATTTATGGAATTTTTATTTCTAGCTAAATATGCATTAGAGGTTTTACGGAGCAACTATTATTTTACCTTAATTTACCTCATGTAGGAGACCATGTGGACGGTTGATAGATTATTTATATGCACTAATATAATTTTCTAAAATTTTATGTATATATATATATATATATATATATATATATATATATATATATATATATATATATATATATATATGTGTGTGTGTGTGTGTGTGTGTGTGTGTATATATGTACAAGTAATTTCTTTAATGAATAAAAGAAAGAAAAGAATAGAATAAAAAAGAAAAGAAATGAAAAGAAAAGAAAAGGAAAAAGAAAAAGAAAAAAAAGAAATCAAAACCTATAAACCCTAAAACCCACAACCCACTAAGCTATCCTACCATACCCGCAAACCGTAGCATAAGCAGCAGCACCCGCGCGTAAGCCTTCCCCCCCTTCGTTCTACCTATATATATATATATATATAATTCTTATATTAAACCCTAACCCTAAACCCTAGCCGCTCACAACCACCGCGCCACCTTCCCAGACCGCTGACCACCGGAGTTCCCCCGCACAGCCGCCCGGAAACAGCCGGGCGCACACCGCGTAAGCAACAGCAGATTGGCAGCAACGAAGTCCTGTTCACACGTTGATTTTCGTTCCATCGCTCGACCAAATTCGATCCCGTTTTCACCGGTATGTTCACGACCTATCCCTCTTCCAACTTTGTGTATTAGTTTACTTCGAACAGTGCGTAACCCTAGGTGAAAACCAAAGTTAACTTTCAATTCCAGAAAAACTTATGTAACCACCCATGTTTAAGGACTCGTATCTCCCACCACAGAGATCCAAACTTAGTTTTTATTTTTGCTATGTGAAGACCACCTAACCTAGATTATTTTTTGTCAATTATATTATTTTATTTGATGTTGTATGCAAAATTAAACTGAGTTAAAAATCACAAAAAATTTATTTTTGAAACTTCAAAATTTGTGATACGGAGCGCGCCCCGCCAAACGAGACCGCCCCGTCGCATACCAATTGCACCAAAAGACGCGTATGGTATGTCCAGACGTGTGAGCTTTCGCAGAAACTAATTCGGACGTGTGTGCGCGTCAAAATCAGCCCGTATCCGCGAAAGGTCTCCGTATCGCGACTTTAGCAAAATTCTGCACCACTTATTGTACGCTCGTCAGAATGTGATAAAAATTATGCCGCTGGACTCGTGGTACCGTGCTAGTCCTGTGACCCAATTTTTACGCAATTCTGAGACAGTTGACCAAACAACCTAATTGCGGGCCCTACGGTTGAGTTTTTGGGTAAAATTGTGTTCGGCTCACCGGAATTCAAAATTGGACATACCGTTGAGTTCGTAATGACATTTAGAATTTGTTTGACCTATAATTTATCCCATTTAGAGACCTTTATCCCTGTCACGCATTTTGGTGCAAAGTGGCCCACATGTGGACCCCACTTTGACCCAAAATTATCGTTTTGCTCCTGTGTCCAAATTGGACGAAAGAGTAGTGTTTTCTAGTTATCTCACTGATTCTGGAAATGTTGGTCATATCTATTTCAGCATCCGAAGACGTTTATTCGGAGGCCTTAGTTTCTGATCCTGTGTACCTGATATCTGGACGCTTACACTTTACAGATTACTTGTCAGGCAATTATACCTTGTCATTGTACTGTAGTTTATATTCCATATGTTGCATGCATCTTATTTCTATTTATTTAGTTCATATATTTTACTGCTATATAAACTGCGCGTCCAAGGAAACTTGGATGCAATGACGGTGACGTCGTATTCTGTTTTTATTATGTATATGCATATGGACCTACTCTATGAGACCACCCCATTATCATGAGGGCATTCCTATGTTTCATTGGCCAGGATACTGTTCTTACACGAGTGTGAGTCACATGTAGGACACGGACTTGCGTACTCGGCTGGCCACTGGTACGTATAGGTCATGCGACGGATAGGGATAACTGCTGATAGAAACTTTGAATGCTAGTAGACCTGACAGTTATTAGAGGTATTATCGTGTCATGGATGTGACATGCTTAGAGCATGGGGTGGAGAGAACAACAAGTAAGATATTTGGGCTCCTTTGCACTTTCCTTGTGTAACCCGTACGCTCCGCCGGAGATGCGCGGTCATGATGACCACTATATATTATATATTATCAGGCGGCCTCTGCCGTTCAAAGACGACATGCTTTTTAGGCCCCTGAATCTCCAAGAGAATCATGCTAATCCCATTTTAGCCAGATAGCCCACTTGTTGGAAAGTTGTTCTCAGACTGCATTCACATAGATGGTTAGGCGACCCATTGGATGTTTATTTTCAGTACTTTATTGGCATGTTTATATGTATCTTGTTACGTCCCTCTGAGGACCTGGTACCTTTCCAGATATAGACGGGCAGGAGTATCCACAGGAGTACGGACCTGGACCTGACGCTTCTTACCAGACTGAGGAGGTCTTACCTTCAGAGTATCTTTGATTCATCGTAGCTGATAGATTTTAGTTGCTATTTCTTTTAGAGACATTTATCTTACCTTAGAGTTTGATCTCTTCTGTCATTTAGTAGTTTTAGTATAGTCGATTTGCAGTGGATTTGTTTCCATCCGACTATCATACTTTGATACTTCATCTTTGAGATTCAGTTATTTATTTCCTATTTATTTCTTTATTTGTGCTGTGGATGAGATATAGATTGCGTGTGACTTGTTGACAGTATATTACCACTGGTGGATTTGATATTCATGTACAACGTACGTGTGTGTATGGTTTCCATATATTGGAGTTCGTATACATACGGCTAGCGTGTTACGTATTCCTAGTCCTACGTATTTTGGGACTGGAGCGTGACATATTTTTAGTGGTAGCCCATTTAGGTCAAGAATATATTATCTCGGTTATGTTACTGTACCGAACAAGCCTGCGTATAGGAATAGAGTATAGGATCTTATCCACGCTTGACTAAAACTCATCCTTCCTTTCAACCTCCTATTTAAATACTTGCATCCTGTTTGATTTCATGTACTTCTTCTAATCATTTCGTATACCACCTGTAGAGAGATGGATATGCATAGTGGATGTACTACCGCTGATGGCGACACACCTTCAGGAGTCAATGGCCAAACTCAAGGAGAGACCTCGATGACTCCTAGACTTCCGGGGCCGGATGGACATACTCACAATCCAGTTTCGTCTAATCCTTCCGCTTTACCTAATGGGACCCTTCCAGCTTTATCGACACCATAGGATGGCCAGACACAGTTATTCCAATTCTTCCAAATGATGATGTAGGAACAGAGACAACAGGCAGCCGCACTAGCTGTAGAACAGAGGCAGCAAGCGACAGAGCAGAGGCAAGAATTTCTAGCAACACTTGAGAGAATAGCTGCACAGGCTACTGTACCAGCTCAAGCATTAGTTCTAATACCTCGAGCTAGAGTTGGTTCAATAAAGGACTTTATACAGATGGGTCCCAAGTCGTACAAAGGCACGGAGAGCCCAAAGGAGACTTCAAACTGGATTACCCACACTAAGAAGTTATTAGAAGCATCGCAGCTACCTACAGATCTATGGATGACAGGTGTAAGGACACTGCTAGATGGTAACGCTCATCACTGGTGGGAATCAATGGAGTGCTAGTTGGGCACGTATCAGACTTGGAAATAATTCTTGGAGTACTTTGAGAGGAAGTACTTCCAGACTACCGTAAGGGATGTATTGTACGATCAGTTTCTTCATCTGGAGCAGGTGAACAGAACAGTTGACGAGTATGATACAGAGTTTAGTTGCCTTAGTAAATATGGCGCTGTCCTGATACCGAATGACTTGGTGAAGGCTAAGAGGTTTTACCGCGGGCCTACTCAGGAGCTCCAATACTACACTAGCTCACAGTCCCAGATCTCTTATGCCGAATTGCTGACAGAAGCTAGGTTACAAGAGACCATCAGCAAGGAAAAAGGAGGTCAACTGAAGATACAGCAAGGACCAACAAGGACACAGCAAGGAGGGCATATCAGACGTCCTTTGGCACAATAATAACAGTATTAGCACAGAGCAGGACCATACCAGAATTCGGGGAAGCTCCACTGTAATTATTGTGGGAAACGTGGGCACATTTCGAGAGACTATCGGACTCGCTTGGGACAATGTATGAGATGTGGTTCCGGACATCACATGGCGAGAGACTGTCCAATACAGCAGACATTGATACTTCCACCACCAGTACAGAGGCTAGCACTTCCAGCACCAAAGCCAGCTCAGCAGATGACTAGACCAGGAGCACATCGACCCCCAACAGCAGGAGGATTTCAGCGAGGACCACCGCTACCTACTCAGGAGGATCAGTACACGAGGGCCAGTCATGGATTACCATAGAGGAATGGGCAAGCTTTTGTACTAGAAGTGGATGACATGGATCAGGAGATTGATGTCATAGCAGGTATTACTCTTGCTTTTACTTTTCCCGCGGTGACATTATTTGGTACGGGAGCCACCCACTCATTCATATCTTCTAGTTTTATCGCCAAACACAATATTGCTGCTACACCCTTACCTAGCTGTGTTAGAATTCTTACCGGAGGAGGAGTTGTACCTGTTAGTCGGATTTATAGATCGTGTCCTGTAGTAATCCGTGGCAGAGAGATGAATGCCCGACTCTTAGTCCTTCCTATGCCAACTTTTGATATTGTGCTTGGAATGGACTGGCTAAGCAAGTACCACGCTTTCTTCGACTATTTTGGAGGAAGCATTCTTTTTAAGGTACCAGGCCAGCCAGAACTTGAGTTTGCACGAGGATCCACAGAAGACATTGATGGTGTTCAACTTACAATGGACGATGTTATTTATAACCCCATTATTTCAGAATTTTAAGACGTCTTTCTAGAGGAATTGCCAGGACTACCACCGGACAGAGACATAGAATTCTCAATTGAATTGACACCAGGAGCAGCACCGTAGCGTCGCATGTTTATAGATTGGCAAAGAAGGAGATGGATGAGCAAAAGACACAGTTGAAAGAACTAGAAGAGAAAGGTTTCATCCGACCAAGTGCATCACTCTGGGGAGCACCAATGTTGTTTATACCAAAGAAGCATGGGTCAGTGCGTATGTGCATTGACTACAGAGCCTTGAATGCAGTGACCGTGAAGAATAAATACTCATTGCCACGTATTGATGACTTATTTGATCAGCTTAGTGGAGCCAAGGTGTTCTCGAAGATAGATTTAAGATCAGGATATCACCAGGTGAAGGTACGAAAGCAGGATATTCCGAAGACTGTATTCCGGACAAGATATGGGCACTACGAGTTTCTGGTCATGCCATTTGGGTTGACCAATGCTTCAGCTATCTTTATGGACTTAATGAATCGAGTCTTCCATCAGTATTTGGACCAGTTCGTAGTCGTCTTCATAGATGGCATACTTGTCTATTCGAAGAGCCACGAGGAGCACGAGAAGCACCTGTGGATTATTCTAGAGACCTTGAGGAGATAGCAGTTATATGCGAAGCTCAGTAAATGTGAGTTCTTCTTGGACAGAGTATCATTTCTTAGGCATGTCGTTACGGGAGATGTGTCACGCCCCAGTCCTAAAATGCCGAGGGACTGAGCACGTGGGCAATGGCCAGCAGCACGCACCGATGGACAACCCAATTTA
The DNA here is from genome assembly GCA_036927795.1 of Iris macrosiphon. Classification (NCBI taxonomy): domain Eukaryota; kingdom Viridiplantae; phylum Streptophyta; class Magnoliopsida; order Asparagales; family Iridaceae; genus Iris; species Iris macrosiphon. The sequence goes on from JAYESA010000008.1 coordinate 148,473,628, forward strand.
ATGGATCCATCAGGGCATGCTTAAGCTGTAGTCTAGCAGTAAACTGTTACAAGTCTCAGGTATTTCTAATCTTATCCACAGAATAACACAGAGTAATGCCAGAAATAATGCAATGGAAATAAATGAGCAATATCAAATAAGCTTATCTCGGGAAACAATCCGAGAATTAGTCTGTTACATTTAATGAGAATAGACAGAAAATAAAATACTGAAAAAGGAAATACTGTGTAGATGAAGCCGGTGCTCAGGAGAAATCTTCTGCCACTATCTCGTCCTCTATTCCTGGTTCTGCTCCAAGGAGTGCTCCTGTACCGTACACCTCGGGGTAGTTCTCTTCAGCTATACCTGGGGACATAGTCCATTCCAGGTCCTCAGGGGACATAACAAGGTACAGAAAATATAAGCCAAATATATGCAGTGCAGCAATAATGAAACAGCAGGGTAAATATATAAACCAGCTAAGTGATATACAAGTGAGAGTTTTAGTCATACTCGGGCTGAGACTACTACAGGATCAGTGTCGAAGAAACCATAGCAGTATTTTCTCGAAGGGCCAGAACTGATGCCATAGCTCTGTGTCAGAGACTAAGACACATCCAGATAATATTATTTATATTATATTCAGCCTTGATATGATAATACTCTCCCCATCCCATGTAATCTCACGTCACAGTTCCAGAATGTCACAAGTACAAGTCACGCAAGATTGAACTAATGCAATGAGTCAGGATAGAATCTAAGCATGTAAACTGTAAATGACATGAAAATGTATCCTATACGGAATCACCAGGTATATCTCAGGCAATTCTGTCACATGAATAGTGTCAAGTGTCCTGGGTTGAGCAGTTAAACCAGTTTACTTAGGCATCTACAATAAATCAAGTAAAATATTATAACCAGAAATATCTGAGAATTAGCAAGCTTTACTTGCCCACTGATGCTAGATTAAACCAAGAAAATATATAGCAAGCTGCAGGGTTTGTCAAGCTTTACTTGCCCACTGATGTATAACTAAGTCCCGGAAATAGGTAGCAAAGCTGCAAGTTTCGGCAAGGTACACTTGCCTGTGGTTCAGGCTCTGACTTCAGTTGGATTTGCAGGCGGTACTCCGGTTGCTGAAATAAACATCACCATCAGATTCAGAAAATATCAATCAGCTAGAAATGCCTGTCCTTGGGTCCAATTTGGAGACAAGGACAAAAATGGCAGTTTTAGGTCAAAACGGGGTCCACATGTAGGCCCGCTTTGCACCGAAAAATGTGTCCGGGTCAAAGGTCTCCAAATTCACCAAACTTAGTGTCAATAGGTCAGGAACGATGATACGAACCCAACAGAACTTCCAGAATTAAATTCTGGTGAGCCGATCTCAAAATCGTCCGTCAAGTGGGGCTTGGGGGGCCCACGACACGCGATTTCGTCAACGTTCTCAGAATCGAACCAAACTTGACCCACAGGACCAGCGTATTACTATGAGTCCGATGGCGCAAGTTTTGTCTCGATCCGACGTGTGTACACAAAGTTAGGGCACGTTCCAGAAAGTACGGATACGGGACGGTGTCCGCGGATACGCGTTGATTCCGGTGTGCACGCACACCCGAATCAGCTTCTGCGAAATCCCACACATCCGTATCGACGACGCGCACGAATTTGTGAAGACCGCACGCGACCAAGTCATCCCGTTTGGCATGGCGTACTCAGTTCCGGGGTGAAACAGGGTTTAGTTTTTCCTATTTTTGGATCGCGGGGTGCGATCACCACAGGACGCGATGCCCCGAGCGGTTTATCCGGACACCGAGAGGGTCATACAGGCTTCGCAAAGAAATTCACAGAATCGAAAACGGAGATACAGGGTGCAAGATACGGGTACCTGAACGAGGCATGAAAAACTGGGGTTTAATTCGTGTCCGACTCGTGTCCGACACGAGTCCTGTGTCCAACTGCGTCTAGGGTTCTGTCACCGGAGCTGAGGCCGGCCGGAGGCGGGCTAGGCGGTGCTGGCTGTGGAGGGGGTGGGGGACAGCGTCGCCGGGGGCTCGGGAAGCGGGCGGTGCCGGCAGCGGGTCGCCGGAGGCTCGGCCGCTCGGGCTCGACTGGAGAAGGAAGAGGAAGGAGGGGGACGGCGGGTCTCGGGTTCTGGGAAGGAGGAGGGGAGGTGGGCTAGGTGGCTAAGGGAGGAGGTCGGCGGGGCTAGGTGCTGGCCGGCGTAGGGTTAGGGTTCCGGCGGGTATTCTGGAAGGGGTGAAGTGAGGCGGAGGAGGAGAAGAGGGGGAGGGATTTATAGGGGCTCAGGCGGGCGGTTCGTGGCCGGGTGAGGCGGGCTGAGGGGGAACGTGGCCTCCTCCGGCGGAGGCGGCGGGGAATCCGGGCGTCGCCGGAGGAATCGGGCGCCCGGACGTGGGGAAGGGGATGGGGGTTTTGCGGGTCGGGTCGGGCACGGACGGGTCGGGTCTGGCGGATCCGACCCGACTCGGTAGGGGCTGGGCCGGGCCGGGCCGCGGGCTGGGCTGGGTTTAAATAAATAAAAAATATAAATATAATAATAATAATAATTATTATTATTAATCAGTAATTATTTAATAAATAATTAAATAATTAAATAAATAAATTTAGGTGTTTTAAAAATAGGTCCGAGGCCCGATAAATTCCAAAAAAATTGTCCTAAGTCCAGTTTTTTATTTTACACCCAAAAATATTATTTTCATAATATTTTATTACTATTTATTATCATTTAAAAATCATTGAATAATTAAAACCCTATTTTTAAATTACAAAAAAATCCCAAAAAATTCCAGAAATTTATGAAAAATCCAGATTTTAAAATTTTGAAAAAATCAAAGGGTTTACAAGATGGTATTTCTGTTGATCCAGAGAAAATCTCGGCATTCGAGACATGACCCGTTCCTAAATCAGCATCAGAGGTGAGAAGTTTTCTTGGACTTGCGAGATATTATCGACGGTTCGTGGAAAACTTCTCAAGGATAGCAGCACCTATGACTCGGTTAACGTGCAAGGATCAAGAGTTCGTATGGACCAACGAGTGTCAAGCGCTTTCGAGGAGTTGAAGAAGCGACTGACCACAATACCAGTATTGACTATTCCATCAGGATCAGGAGGTTGTGTGATTTACAGTGACGCATCAGGAAAAGGCTTAGGATGCGTGTTGATGCAACATGGCAAGGTGATTGCATATGCATATAGACAGTTACGAGTGCATGAGAATAATTATCCAACTCATGAATTAGAACTTGCAGCCGTTGTTTTTGCTCTGAAACTATGGAGACATTACTTATATGGGGAACGAGTGGGGATCTATACAGACCACAAAAGTCTCAAGTATGTCTTCACGCAGAAAGAGCTAAATATGAGGCAACGTCGATGGCTCGAGTTGATGAAGGATTTTGATATAGAGCTACATTATCACCCAGGCAAGGCTAACGTTATAGCAGACGCATTAAGCCGGAAACCAGTAGCTTACTTCTTGACGATGCAGAGGGAATTATTGGAGGACTTGCAAGAGCTTGGCATAGAAGTGGCATAGAAGTGGTATTACCTGGAGCAGATGGGACATTAGCCAACTTGCAAGTACTGTCATCACTAGTAGAGAGGATCAAGGCAACTTTGCCTACAAACGCCAGATTCAGGAGATTAAAAGAGAGGACATAGGCCGGAGAGCAGACATGATTGCGCATTCATGATGATGGGATATTACGATGCGTTGATCGTCTATATGTTCCCAATGGAAAGATTCGACATGAGCTGATGGCAGAAAGATGTACCGTGATGTACCGTGGAGGGGATAAAAAGATGTACTATGACTTACGACAGTACTTTTGGTGGCATGGAATAAAAAGAGAGATAGCTCACTTTGTAGCCAAATGTCTAGTATGTCAGCAGGTAAAGGCAGAACATCAGAGAACAATAGGGTTATTGCAACCACTTCTGATTCCTGAGTGAAAGTGGGAGCACATCACTATGGACTTCGTCACGGGTTTTTCCAAGAGTCCAAGTGGGAGAGATGCAGTATGGGTAATAGTGGATCGACTCACCAAGTCAGCCCATTTCTTGCCTTTTAGAGTTGGCCAGTCTACAGAAGCTTTGGCTGACTTATACATGAGGTAAATCATGAGATTACACGGTATACCAGTCAATATTGTATCAGACAGGGATTCACATTTTATATCACACTTTTGGAGAAGCATGCAAGAGAGTCTTGGGACTCGTCTGAAGTTCAGTACATTTTATCACCCGCAGATAGATGGACAGTCCGAGCGTACTATTCAGACACTGGAGGATATGTTGAGGACTTGTATGTTAGACTTTGGAGGATCATGGGAGGACCACCTACATCTTGTGGAGTTCTCTTACAATAATAGTTATCAAGCGAGCATCCAGATGGCTCCATTTGAAGCGTTGTATGGAAGAAAGTGTAGGTCTCCCGTGTGTTGGAGTGACGTGGGATAACGTCAGATTCTGGGACCAGAGTTGGTGGTCAACACCGTTGAGACAGTAAAGAAGATACAAGGGCACTTGCGAGCAGCGCAAGACAGGCAGAAGCAGTGGGCAGACCTTCATCGTCGCCCCTTGGAGTTTAAAGAGGGCGATCATGTTTTCTTGAGGATATCACCTACTAGAGGCACCATTCGATTCGGAGGGCGCGACAAGTTAAGCCCAAGGTATATTGGACCATTTGATGTGCTAGAGAGTGTGAGAGAAGTGGCGTATCGACTTGCGCTACCACCTTCACTTGAGGGAGTACATGATGTATTTTACGTATCGTAACTTAGACGATATGTGGCAGATAGCAGTCATGTTCTCGACCATTCTGAGATCACCATTGGGCCGAGCTTGTCATACCAAGAGCAACCTATGGGAATCCTTGATCGTCGAGAGAAAGTGTTGAGGAACCAGTCTATTCCCTTGGTCCGCGTGGCATGGAAGCATGGCGCGCCAGGAAAATCAACTTGGGAGCGCGAGGACGACATGCGCAAACGTTTTTCGTACCTATTCGTAGACCAAGGTATAAATTTATTTTGTTCATTTATACCTTATACCATCCTTGACTTTCTATCGTGGCTTAGTTTTAATTTCGAGGACAAATTTTTTATAAGTTGGGTAGAATATAAAACCCCTAATTAAAAAAATTATATTAATTATTTAATTAATTATTTAATTTATTTACAGTATTTATTAGTTAATTAGAAGATATATAATTTATGTGATTTTTATTTCTAGGTAAATATGCATTAGAGGTTTTACGGAGCAACTATTATTTTACCTTAATTTACCTCATGTAGGAGACCGTGTGGACGGTTGATAGATTATTTATATGCACTAATATAATTTTCTGGAATTATATATATATATATATATATATATATATATATATATATATATATATATATATATATATATATATATATATATATATATATAAAAGTAATTTCTTTAATGAATAAAAGAAAAAAAAGAATAAAATAGAATAGAAAAGAAAAGAAAAGAAAAGAAAAGAAAAGAAAAGAAAAGAAAAGAAATAAAAATAAAAATAAAAGAAATCAAAACCTATAAACCCTAAAACCCACAACCCACTAAGCTATCCTACCCTACCCGCAAACCGCAGCATAAGCAGCAGCAGCCGCGCGTAAGCCTTCCCCCCTTTCGTTCTACCTATATATATATATATATATATATATATATATATATATATATATATATATATATATATATATATATATATAATTCTTATATTAAAATCTAACCCTAAACCCTAGCCGTTCACGACCACTACGCAACCTTCCTAGATCGCTGACCACCGGAGTTCCCCCGCACAGCCCGAAAATAGCCGGTTGCACACCGCGTCACCGCGTAAGCAACAACATATTGGCAGCAACGAAGCCCTGTTCACACATTGATTCTCGTTCTATCGCTCGACCAAATTTGATCCCGTTTTTACCGGTATGTTCATGACCTATCCCTCTTCCAACTTTGTATATTAGTTTACTTCGAACAACGCGTAACCCTAGGTGAAAATCGAGACCAAGTTGGAGAAAAGCGACAACTTTTAATTCCAAAAAAACTGATGTAACCACCCATATTTAAGGACTCGTATCTCCCACCACAGAGATCCAAACTTAGTTTTTCTTTTTGCTATGTGAAGAACACCTAACCTAGATTATTTTCTGTCAATTATATTATTTTATTTGATGTTGTATGCAAAATTAAACTGAGTTAAAAATTACGAAAAACCTATTTTCGAAACTTTAAAATTTGTGATACGGAGCGCGCTCCGCCAAACGGAACCGCCCCGTCGCATACAAATTGCACCGAAAGGCGCATATGATATTTTCAGATGTGTGGAATTTCGCAAAAACTAATTCGGACGCGTGTGCGCGTTAGAATCAGCCCGTATCCGCAAAAGATCCCCGTATCGCAACTTTTGTAAAATTCTACACTATTTATTGTACGCTCGTCAAAATATGACGAAACTTGTGTCACTGGACTCATGGTACCGCGCTGGTCCTGTGACCCAATTTTCACGTAATTCTGAGATAGTTGACCAAGCCGCCTAATTGCGGGTCCTACGGTTGACTTTTTGGGCAAAATTGTGTTCGGCTCACTAGAATCCAAAATTGGACATACCGTTGAGTTCATAATGACATTTAGAATTTGTTTGACCTATAATTTGTCCTATTTAGAGACTTTTACCCCTGGCACGCATTTCGATGCAAAGTGGTCCACATATGGAGCCTACTTTGACCCAAAATTACCGTTTTTCCCCTGTGTCCAAATTGGACGAAAGGGTAGTGTTTTCTAGCTATCTTGCTGATTCCAAAAACGTTGGTAATGTCTATTTCAGCATCCAGAGACGTTTATTCGAAGGCCTTAGTTTCTGATCCTATGTACCTGACATCTGGACGCTTACACTTTACAGATTACTTGCCAGGCAAGTAAACCTTGCTATTGTACTGTAGTTTATATTTCATATGTTGCATGCATCTTATTTCTGTTTATTTAGTTCATATATTTTACTGCTATATAAACTGCGCGTCCAAGGAAACTTGGGTGCAACGACGGTGACGTCGTATTCTGTTTTTATTATGTATATGCATATGGACCTACTCTATGAGACTATCCCATTATCATGAGGCATTCTTATGTTTTATTAGCCAGGACACTGTTCTTATACGAGTGTGAGTCATATGTAGGACACGAACTTGCGTACTCGGCTGGCCACTGGTACGTATAGGTCGTGCGACAGATAGAGATAACTGTTGATAGAAACTTTGCATGCTAGTAGACCTGGCAGTTATTAGAGGTATTATCGTGTCATGGATGTAACATGCTTAGAGCATGGGGTGGAAAGAATAACAAGTAAGACATTTAGGCTTCTTTGCACTTTCCTTGTGTAACCCGTACGCTCCGCCGGAGATGCGCGGTCATGATGACCACTATATATTATATATTATCAGGCGACCTCTGTCGTTCAAAAGACGACATGCTTTTTAGGCCCCTGAATCTCCAAGAGAATCATGCCAATCCCATTTTATCCAGATAGCCCACTTGTTGGAAAGTTGTTCTCGGACTGCATTCACATAGATGGTTAGGCGACCCATTAGATGATTATTTTCAGTACTTTATTGGCATGTTTATATATATCTTGTTACGTCCCTCTGAGGACCTGGTACCTTTCCAGATATAGACGGGCAGGAGTATCCACAGGAGTACAGACCTGGACCTAACGCTTCTTACTAGACTAAGGAGGTCTTACCTTCAGAGTATCTTTGATTCATCGTAGCTGATGGATTTTAGTTGCTATTTTTTTAGAGACATTTATCTTATCTTAGAGTTTGATCTCTTCTGTCATTTAGTAGTTTTAGTATAGTCGATTTGCAGTGGATTTGTTTCCATCCGACTATCATACTTTGATATTTCATCTTTGAGATTCAGTTATTTATTTCCTATTTATTTTTTTATTTATGCCGTGGATAAGATATAGATTGTATGTGACTTGTTGACAGTATATACCACTGGTGGATTTGATATTCATGTACAGCGTACGTGTGTGTATGGTTTCCATATATTGGAGTTCGTATACATACGGCTGGCGTGTTACGTATTTCTAGTCCTACGTATTTTGGGACTCGGGCATGACATTGGTCCATACGTCAAAACCAAGTAATTTTAAACAAAAACTCATCCATGTATTCCAATAAGTATAATTTAATCTGCTAAATAGTGGATGATCGTCTATGGATTGGCCCACTATGGTAAAGCTAGACTTCATGTCAGCCATATGTTCTACTCTAGAGTGTATAGTCTAAGCACAAGTATAATGAAAATATGCTCTGATACATCGTGTGACAACTCTAGAGGAGGGTGAATAAAGTAAGTTTATGTGCAACAAAAAATAATCACCAATTAGAAATTCGAAGTTTTGTGCTAACTTATAAACTGTAGTAACAAATATTTGAAAGAGAATAAGCAGAGTATAAGTAAAGTTTAGAATAGCAAACTCAAACACAGGAAATTTTATCCTAGTTTTTCTCGTGGATGACTAGTCCAGGCCCGAGAACTCTTGTTCGGTGTTAATCCACTATTTGTGAAATATGGTACATACGCGCTTTGATTCGAAGAGCATGTCAACTTCTTACAACACGAGCTTTTGATCCGAATAGCTCAAAAACTTTAAACATGAATTAAAAAATAGATGTTTAACCAAGCTTGTACAACTCGACTTAACTTCTAATCGGAACGACACTTGGGCACTTAGAAGGAAAGAGAGTTGTCTTGAGATCTGAGAAGGATAAAGCTCTTTATAGGAATAGAGAAGATGAAGAATGATTGAGTTTATATAGAAATGGGGAAATTCTTCTCTATTTATAGGATTTTTGTAGACAGAGTTCGGACCGAGTTCGGATGCATAACGTTTGATATTTTGAATGTTGGGAGCCTGGTCTTCAGGAGATGAGTCTGACTAGGAAATTAATTTTGAGTAACCGAGTTTGGTCCGAGTTCGGGCAGAACTCGTACCGAGTTCGATTTTAACTCGTCCCGAGTTCGGTTGGTCATTTTCATACTATTTTGACTTTGAGTTTAAGTGAGTTTGGGTTTAGGCTCGAATCCAAACGAATTTCTGGTTTGGGTAGGCTTATGTTTGAATAGGCTTTGGATAAAGGTTCAATCTAAATGCCAAATTTCTGTTCTGACTCACATAAGTTCTTAGACTCAAGAAAATAAAAATTACATAACAAAATATAAAAAGAACCCGAACACAATCATCTTATATTCGTAGCTTGTGGCAAAGTAATGCGACGCCTTCTTCCCAAATCCATCAAAGTTGCAATGTATCGACTCGTAGTTTGGATCGATTATTAAAATCGGTTTGACAATGACCAGATGGGCTAATAATATATATATATATATATATATATATATGTGTGTGTGTGTGTGTGTGTGTGTGTGTGTGTACAGACATGCTCAAAAACCACCCGGATGATTTTATATTATGGAACCACCAAGTGTATCATGGGTTGGATTGATATTGAGTGGTTGAGATTAAAATATGTAGACCCCACCACTTTTTAATCTCAACCACTCAATCTTAATCCAACCTATGTAACATAAGGTGGTTCTAGGGCACTATATATATATACATATATATATATATATGTATATATATATATATGTATATATATATATATATATATATGTATATATATATATATGTATATATATATATATATATATATGTATATATATATATATATATGTATATATATATATATATATATATATATATATATATATATATATATATATTTCCTCAAAAGTGATTTACGAAGTAGCAAAATGAAATAAGGTGGGGGGGGGGGGGGGGCTCTTATATAGCTTTCAAAAGTTGTTACGAAGATAGAGCCCTTATCTCTCGTAACCAACTACATTCTCTAAGATACAATTCAATGTGTCTACAATAAATTCCAACCAAATCTAAATTAATAGATAGGGGAGGGTATCAAATGATTTTTTACGAGGTTACTAAATGTAGTATCCCGCTCCTCATTTGGGGGCATTGTGCTAGAGACCCTGTCAGTATTTGTTGATCGGGACATATTGAATTAAGACCCTTTATCTATTTGGATTGGCCCTTCGAAAATTGGGTCCCATATTCACTAGATCATGTATCGAGGAAGAACTTTATATAAGAGTCACTCCCTTAGACATTTTTACTGTTCATTTTTGTTTTTTTTCATTGCCATTTTGCTGATGCTTTCGTTGTTGGTTTTACGAATGTGTTTTCGTGAATGTTTTTGATGGTTTTCATTGTTTGCATTCTTCGACTTATGCATTAATATCAAATTATGGAAGAAAGAGAATATAAGGTATTGATCATTTGTTGGTGAAAATGTAGGTCGTCACGTAAGTGAAGCTTAAGCATGGCATTGGAGATGTCTTTCTCTCAACAATTCTCCAACAACGAGTGGCTTTGACCCATCTCTCATTGTCTTCATATTTAATCGAAATGACTCTCTTGTTGCATGTTTCGATCAATGATACCATAATAAAAATAATCTAGATACAATGTAAACTTCCTCGACCAGATTCCAGTATTTTAGGATTATTTTTAGCAATTTAGGATTTATGGCAATATTTTAATTTATTTTGCTTACATATCCTATTGATTTGTGCACCTGTCCATCACCGAATTATTTGGAGCTTTACCTTGACTGTTATCCCCGAACAAAGTTCACACACCTCTCATAGACATGATAGTCTATTTTTCTGAACCTTGTGCAACTCCCAGATACTCTGATTTGTGCCTCTTTTTAGACGCACAAATATCGTTACAAACGTACGTATTTAAATACCCAGATCTGTACCCACCTCTGTACCAATAGAGATTTGAGGCCCAACATGCACCTGTTTTGTCCAAACAAAAATACATTAATATTCTACACTGAGTATACTACATTTAGTATTTTGACACCGTACTAAAATTATGGCCCTACCTGCCTCTAAATAATTAGAGAACACCGTGCGTATTATTTATTAATTAAATTAATACGGTGACCCGTATCACCCAAAAACTAGGCCAAGCCCCTGCCCAGGCTCACCCTCACCCCCTCAGGGCCCTCACACAACAATTTCCCTCAGTTCTGTGCAATTTAGCATTTTCAGGAATCAGATGTTTTTCCCAGACAATTTCGTAATTGCGCAATTGCCTAACATAGGACCTCTGTGTAATTTATAAAATTACAGGGACTTTTCTGCAAATTTGTAGTGTGAGGTGTCACCCCCTCATTGGCCGGTGAACCCACATCGTCCATTTTGAAGTGGGACCCAACTGAAAATATCCATAAAATATCCTGTAAATATCTATAGATATTTTACTTATTAAAATATCTAATTTATTTATTATATATTACCAAAATCCCTAAAAGAAAAGAATCCCTAACCCTAACCAGCCGCCAGCCGACCCCCCCCCCCCCCGTCGGAGCAGCAGCTCCTCTCTCTTCCTCTACCTCATCGCCCTAAGCCGAGCCCCGCCATCACTTCCGGCCGCCCTCGCCTCGCCGCCTCCGCTCATCCTCCTCCACTCCGCCCTAGCCACCCTCTCCTCCTCCAAGCCCTTCCTTCCTCCCCCCGTCGATTTCCCCACCACCGCCAACACCACCATCTCCAGCGCCACTTCTCCCCTCTAGCTCGACGCTGTCCCCGAGCTCCGGCCCGACCTCTCCCCCCCGTAGCGGCCGACTTCTTCCCTCTTCTCCTCCCCCGAGCCCCCTTTCCCCTCCGCCAGCGTCGCCCCCCCCACGTCTCCACAGCCACTCCTCCTCCTCCTCCTCCTCCTCACCGTGAACCCCCCTTGGCCGAGACCACGGCCACTCCTCCTCCTCCTCACCGTGAACCCCCCTTGGCCGAGACCACAGCCACTCCTCCTCCTCCTCGCCGTGAACCCCCCCATGGCCGAGACCACAGCCACTGCTCCTCCTCCTCACCGTGAACCTCCCCCCCATGGCCGAGACCAATCACCCCTCCTCCTCCTCAGCCTCGACGACCCGAGCAGCACCCGAAGCACCGTGCCCTGTCCGGAAGCTCCGTTGACCGACGAGCTCCGCCTGAGCGCCTCCGGCGAAGCCCCGGCGAGTCTCCACTGGACTCAGACCGGATGCAGCAGCCAGACACAGCCCGGACACGATCAGTGTCGTGTCGCATCTCTTCCCGGACACGAAAAAAATTTATTCCACGGAGCCTTGTTCAGGTAACCCGTTCTCTCTCCTCGTTGTTCCATTTTTCATTCTGTCAGTTGTGACACGTAGGCTATGTAACCCTCTCGATGTCCGTGCAACCCGTTCGGTGCATCGCGTCCTGTGGCGATCGCGAACCGCGATCCAAAAACAGGAAAAATAACGTTCCATTTTCACCCGGAACTGAGTACGCCCCGCCAAACGGGACGACTTGGTCGCACGCGGTCTTTACCGAAACGTGTGCGTCGTTGATATGGACGTGCGGGATTTCACAGAAGTTGATTTGGATGTGCGTGCACACCGGAATCAACGCGTATCCGCCGATAACGTCCCGTATTTGTCTATTTTCGAACATGCTGCAACTTTGTGTATACATGTCGGATCGAAACGAAACTTGCGCCTTCGGACTCGTAGCAATACGCTGGTCCAGTGACCCAAGTTTGGTTCGATTATGAGAACGTTGACAAAATCCCGTATCGTGGGCCCCACAGGCTCCACTTGACGGACGATTTTGCGATCGACACATCAGAATCCAGTTCTGGATATTCCGTTGGGTTCGTATCGACGTTCTGGACTTGTTGACACTAAGTTTGGCAAATTTGGAGACCTTTGACCCTGACACATTTTTTGGTGCAAAGTGGCCCACATGTGGACCCTGCTATGACCGGAAACTGTCATTTTTGCCCCTGTGTCCAAATTGGACTTAAGGACAGGCGTTTCTAGCTATTTGATATTTTTTGAGACTGTTGGTGATATTTATTTCAGCATCCGGAGACATTTATTTTGAGGCCATAGTTTTTGACTTTTGGCATTTGACATCTGGACGTTATATTTTGCAGCTCTCTTGCCAGGCAAGTATACCTTGCCTTGTTGTACTGTTTAAATTCAGTTATTGTTAGTTACATGTTTATTTATTATATAAATGTGTGCGTCCGAGAAAACTTGGGTGCAGTCAACGAAGGCGTTGACGTTAGGACTTGTGTCTGACCTAGTGTCTAGTAGACCCACCTAAAGTTGTGAAGTTATTGGTATAACTTCTCAGGCCTTGAAACGTATCATTACACGTCACAGAGTGAGTTCATATAGGGACGCGTGCCTCATACTCGACTGGCCATCGGTATGAGCTACATGTGTAACGGTATTAGCTTAGTTGATTATTTATATAGAGACTTGCATCATAGTTCGAGATGTCCACGTCGTTTTCACGACTTGTATATCTACATTGGGCAGGGAAGACATCTAGTAGGCGTATGGGACACCCCTTCCCCTTATATATACTAAAGTTACCATGCTCTTCGGAGATGGGGATTACGGTATATATAGCGAGTTACCATGCTCTTATGAGATGGGGAGTTGCAATATATTTCAAGTTACCATGCTCTTCGGAGATGGGGAGTTGCAATATATTTCAAGTTACCATGCTCTTAGGAGATGGAGAATAGCATCAATACCCTTAAACGGGGGCATATGTGGCATATGTGGCACATACTAGCCAGTCCCGATGATTGGTGAATTACGTCAGCATATGTCGAGCCTACACATTCCCATGCGTACTATAAGGTCTTTAAATTGCATTCACTTTGATGGTTAGTACACTCCATTTATTTATTCAGTATTTACATACATGGCATGTTGTTTTTCTGTATCTTGCTATGTCCCTCTGAGGACCTGGTCCCTTGCCAGGTGTAGATGTTCATGAGTATTCGCAGGAGCGCAGATCCGGACATGTTACGTATATTCCGAGGAGGTCTTCTCTTCGGGCCTCGTGATTGTCAGATGTTATTTTTATATGGTGTGTATCTGGTTCCTTTTTATATTCTATTTCGGCAGTAGATTTGTTTCCATCTGACTGTCATTCTTAGATATCTGTATTGAGATCAAGCTACATGATTATTGGTTATTCATGTTTATGTGATTTCTGTGGATGAGATTTAGATATTACCCTGTGACTTATGATTAGTTTTACCACTTATGAATTATTGTTCATTATACAGCGTACGCTCGTATATATGGTTTCCATATATTGGAGTTGCCATATATACAGGCGGCTGGCATGCTTACGTGTCCTAGTCCTACGTATTTTGGGACTGGGGCGTGACATATTTTTAGTGGTGGCCCATGCAGGTCAGAGCATATTGTCTCACTATACCGAGCAAGCCTGCACCTAGGATTAGAGCATAGGATCTCATCCATAATTGACTATGACTTATCTTCCTTCCAGTCTGTCCTACTTACAAAATTGCATCCTGTTCGATTCATGTGCTTCCCTGATAATTCCTCGAGTATAGCCCCTGCTAGAATATAGAAATCCCTGTTGATAGGATGATAATTATGGTAGTATACCTATTAAGAAAACAACTAGGGCATTGACACATTAAGTTCAGATTACTTAATGAACCCTAGCCTTCCATATTACCTAATGAACCCTAGCATCACTTACCTATAGATTAAATTATCATTATCCCTTGGCGTATTTATGTATGACTTAAGTGTAGTAAAATACTACTAGGATTAGTTAGAGAATTGACCATAGTGTTGACCCTAGTCTTGAGGAACCCATAGAAATCCAAGGTTGAATACTAAGACTGAAACCTCATCCTATGTTTGGATAAACCCAGTTTTACGCCAGAGACCCTTTACCCTTGTTGGCGTAAAAGCCAAACGACTGCCTAGTTGGCGTAAAAGCCAAATGACTTTCTTGATTGGCGTAAAAGCCAAACTATGCAGAAGATTGTCTCCTTTACGCCGCAGTCATGCCAACTGCTACCCACGATCCCTTAGTCTTCCTTATCCTGCGTCATGCAAGCCACGTAGGTAACTGCCCTGCGTAAACCTGATGATTCATGAACAATACATAACCAGCGTAGAGTAACCTGATTAGGCGAAATAATAATGATAGGATATGAGCGTATTTGTTACAGCCTTAGATTTTTTCAGTCACGACCAAATCTCGTGCAGAGATACGCCTCGAGCCCTGTGCAAAAAGAAACAGCTTTTTTACGGGACATCTGATTTTGTCTCACCTCGAGCGTAAAAATGACTTGTATCCAATAAAGTCACTAAACAACAACCTGGGACTCCGTGCAAAATCATCATCACAAATCGTCCACTCGATCGTTGTACAAGTAATTTTGTCAAATAGCAGGATTCACTAATTTTGACTGACAAACTCATGAGTTTCTCGTACAACTTTACGCTGCAACGAATGCTAGACTTTACGCAGGAGATATTTACGTGCAGATTTCTACGCACAGACTTTTTACGCGGACAGCTCTGAAGCTCTACCTTACGCTTCTCTGTTTTACGCGGATAGCTCTGAAGCCATGCGTTACCCCAAATTATTTTATCTCTGCTTTACGCAGACAACCTCGAACCTCTACCTTACGTGGACTTTCTTGAAATCTCTGTTTTAGGCAGACAACCTATAGTGTTTATTAAGATTGTAGAACTTAGAAGGCCATACCTCTTTTGGGTCAACTAGCGACTTAGACAAGGAATTAGAATAATAACTGTAGAGATTGTAGAGTCTTTGTCTTTTTGTGAATTTGAATTATTTTGTACTTCTCACATCATAATCTAGCGTACTTATATTTACTGTACTACCTTGACTTATACTGCTACTATAGCCTAGTTTTGCAAGCTTATTCTTTATCAAGCTTGTTCATAATATATGTATTATTGGAGTACTACACTAATATATTTCAGAACCAGTGTATTACGGTCTGATCAACCATAATACACTTGGTTCGTCCTTCGCTTAACTACTTTACGTGGATTGAGATATATAGTGATTAGTAGACGGATGTACTTGCCCGCTAGATATGTCTGAGCATATCGTATCAGCTACATAACTGTACTAATACGAGTATGTGAATAGGAATTACCAGAATATGATTTCAATCCACAACTGCCTTGACAATTCCCATTTGAATTCTTTAAAACGCCTTGATTCCCACACTTCTAATCTATTACCTCCCCCTTGAACTCTTGATTACTGTTTCCCGTCTTCCCTTATTTCGGAAAGACGAAATCTCGTACTTAGTATAAATACAAATAGTGTACTGTTTATGTAGCAATTTCTGTTTGTTTTTTGGGTAATTACCAAACCCTATTATTAGATTAGATTGCAGTTTAAAACTGTGCTATTTTTAGAATGACCTTTGCTACCTACCTACGTTTTATTGCGTTCCTGATGCATGCATCACTATGACAGCATGAAATTTTTATTTTTGCCTTGTAACTTGGGTCAAGTTCAGAACTCAAGTATTACAATGAAGAAAGTATCATTTTGCTGTCAGAGATCTAAAAGTATTTCACCAGGATGAACAATTGACTGACTCCTGAATGGATAGCAGCACCTATGACTATGTTGACTTGTAAGGACTAAGAATTTCTATGGACCGACTCACCAAGTCAGCACATTTCTTACCTTTAGATTTGTCCAGTCTGCAGAAGCTTTAGCTAACTTATATATGAGAAAAATCGTAAGATTGCACGGCATACCAGTCAGCATTTTACCAGACAAGGATTTGCGTGACCAGAATTGGTGATCAACACCGTAGAGACAGTTAAGTAAATACAAGGACACTTGCGAGCAGTGCAAGACAGACAAAAGCAGTGGGCAGACCGTCATCATCGTCCCTTGGAATTCAAAGAGGACGATCATGTCATCTTGAAGATCTCACCTACTAGAGACACCATTCGATTCGGAGGACGCAACAAGTTGAGTCCAAGGTATATTGGACCATTGACGTGCTAGAAAGATGGGAGTAGTGGCATATCAACTTGCGCTACCACCTTCACTTGAGGGAGTACTTGATGTATTCCACGTGTCGCAACTCAGGCGATATGTGACGGACAGCAGTCATGTTCTCAACCATTAGGAGATCACCATTAGGCCGAGCTTGTCGTATCAAGAGCAACCCGTGGGAATCCTTGATCATCGAGAAAGGGTATTAAGGAATCAATCTATTCCCTTGGTCCGCGTGGCATGAAAGCATGGCGCGCCAGGAGAATCTACTTGAGAGTGTGTGGACGACATGCGTAAACGTTTTTGAAACTATTCGTAAACCAAGATATAAATTACTTTGTTAAATTATATCTTATGCTGTCTTTGACTTCTACCGTGGCTTAGTTTTAATTTTGAGGACAAAATTCTTATAAGTTGGGTAGATTGTAAACTCCCTCGACCAGATTCCAGTATTTTTGGATTATTTTTAGCAATTTAGGATTTATGGCAATATTTTAATTTATTTTGCTTACATATCCTATTGATTTATGCACCTGTCCATCACCGAATTATTTGGAGCTTTACCTTGACTGTTATCCCCGAACAAAGTTCACACACCTCTCATAGACATGATAGTCTATTTTTCTGAACCTTGTGCAACTCCCAGATACTCTGATTTGTGCCTCATTTTAGACGCACAAATATCGTTACAAACGTACGTATTTAAATACCCAGATCTGTACCCACCTCTGTACCAATAGAGATTTGAGACCCAACATGCACCTGTTTTGTCCAAACAAAAATACGTTAAACAAAAATACGTTAATATTCTACACTGAGTATACTACATTTAGTATTTTGACACCGTACTAAAATTATGGCCCTACCTGCCTCTAAATAATTAGAGAACACCGTGCGCATTATTTATTAATTAAATTAATACGGTGACCCGTATCACCCAAAAACCAGGCCCAGCCCCTGCCCAGGCTCACCCCCACCCCCTCAGGGCCCTCACACAGCAATTTTCTTCAGTTCTGTGCAATTTAGCATTTTCAGGAATCGAATGTTTTTCCCAGACAATTTCGTAATTGCGCAATTGCCTAAAATAGGACCTCTGTGCAATTTATAAAATTATAGGGACTATTTTGCAAATTTGCAGTGTGAGGTGTCACCCCCTCATTGGTCGGTGAACCTACATCGTCCATTTTGAAGTGGGACCCACCTGAAAATATCCACAAAATATCCTGTAAATATCTATAGATATTTTACTTATTAAAATATCTAATTTATTTATTATATATTACCTAAATCCCTAAAAGAAAAGAATCCCTAACCCTAACCAGCCGTCAGCCGACCTCCCCCGCCGGAGCAGCAGCTCCTCTCTCTTCCTCCATCTCATCGCCCTAAGCCGAGCCCCGCCATCACTTCCGGCCGCCCTCGCCGCCTCCGCTCATCCTCCTCCACTCCGCCCTAGCCACCCTCTCCCCCTCCCAGCCCTTCCTTTCCCCCCCAGTCGATTTCCCTACCACCGCCAACACCACCATCTCCAGCGCCACTTCTCCCCTCTAGCTCGACGCTGTCCCCGAGCTCCGGCCCGACCTCTCCCCCCCCCGCAGCGGCCGACTTCTTCCCTCTTCTCCTCCCCCGAGCCCCCTTTCCCCTCCGCCAGCGTCGCCCCCCCCCCACGTCTCCACAGCCACTCCTCCTCCTCCTCACCATGAACCCCTCTTGGCCGAGACCACGGCCACTTCTCCTCCTCCTCACCATGAACCCCCCCTTGGCTGAGACCACAGCCACTCCTCCTCCTCCTCGCCGTGAACCCCCCCATGGCCGAGACCACAGCCACTGCTCCTCCTCTTTACCGTGAACCTCCCCCCATGGCCGAGACCAATCACCCCTACTCCTCCTCAGCCTCGAGGACCCGAGCAGCACCCGAAGCACCATGCCCTGCCTGGAAGCCCCGCTGACCGACGAGCTCCGCCTGAGCACCTCCGACGAAGCCCCGACGAGTCTCCACTGGACTCAGACCGGACGCAGCAGCCGGACATAGCCCGGACACGATCAGTGTCGTGTCGCATCTCTTCCCGGACACGAAAAAAATTTATTCCACGGAGCCCTGTTCAGGTAACCCGTTCTCTCTTCTCGTTGTTCCATTTTTCATTCTGTCAGTTGTGACACGTAGGCTATGTAACCCTCTCGATGCCCGTGCAACCCGCTCGGTGCATCGCGTCCTGTGGCGATCGCGAACCGCGATCCAAAAACAGAAAAAATAACGTCCCGTTTTTACCCGGAACTGAGTACGCCCCGCCAAACGGGACGACTTGGTCGTACGCGGTCTTTACCGAAACGTGCGCGTCGTTGATATGGACGTGCGAGATTTCACAGAAGTTGATTTGGATGTGCGTGCACACCGGAATCAACGCGTATCCGCCGACAATGTCCCGTATTCGTCTGTTCTGGAACATGCTGCAACTTTGTGTATACACGTCGGATCAAAACAAAACTTGCGCCATCGGACTCGTAGCAATACGCTGGTCTAGTGACCTAAGTTTGGTTCGATTCTGAGAACGTTGACAAAATCCCGTATCGTGGGCCCCACAGGCTCCACTTGACGGGCGATTTTGCGATCGGCACATCAGAATCCAGTTCTGGACATTCCATTGGGTTCGTATCGACGTTTTGGACTTGTTGACACTAAGTTTGGCGAATTTGGAGACCTTTGACCCTGACACATTTTTCGGTGCAAAGTGGCCCACATGTGGACCCGTTTTTGACCGAAAACTGTCATTTTTGCCCCTGTGTCCAAATTGGACTTAAGGATAGGCGTTTCTAGCTATTTGATATTTTTTGAGACTATTGGTGATGTTTATTTCAGCATCCGGAGACATTTATTTTGAGGCCATAGTTTCTGACTTTTGGCATTTGATATCTGGACGTTATATTTTGCAGCTCTCTTGCCAGGCAAGTATACCTTACCTTGTTGTACTATTTAAATTCAGTTATTGTTAGTTACATATTTATTTATTATATAAATGTGCGCGTCCGAGAAAACTCGGGTGCAGTCAACGAAGGCGTTGACGTTAGGACTTGTGTCTGACCTAGTGTCTAGTAGACCCACCTAAAGTTGTGAAGTTATTGGTATAACTTCCCAGCCCTTGACACGTATCATTACACGTCACATAGTGAGTTCATGTAGGGACGCATGCCTTATACTCGACTGGCCATCGGTATGAGCTACACGTGTAACAGTATTTGCTTAGTTGATTATTTATATAGAGACTTGTATCATAGTTCGAGATGTCCACGTCGTTTTCATGACTTGTATATCTACATTGGGCGGGGAAGACATCTAGTAGGCGTATGGGACACCCCTTCCCCTTATATATACTCAAGTTACCATGCTCTTCGGAGATGGGGATTACGGTATATATAGCGAGTTACCATGCTCTTATGAGATGGGGAGTTGCAATATATTTTAAGTTACCATGCTCTTCGGAGATGGGGAGTTGCAATATATTTCAAGTTACCATGCTCTTAGGAGATGGGGAATAGCATCAATGCCCTTAAACGGGGGCATATGTGGCACATACTAGCCAGTCCCGATGATTGGTGAATTACGTCAGCATATGTCGAGCCTACACATTTCCATGCGTACTATAAGGTCTTTAAATTGCATTCACTTAGATGGTTAGTACACCCTATTTATTTATTCAGTATTTACATACATGGCATGTTATTTTTCTGTATCTTGCTATGTCCCTCTAAGGACCTGGTCCCTTGCCAGGTGTAGATGTTCATGAGTATTCGCAGGAGCGCAGATCCGGACATGTTACGTATATTCCGAGGAGGTATTCTCTTCGGGCCTCGTGATTGTCAGATATTGTTCTTATATGGTGTGTATCTGGTTCCTTTTTATATTCTATTTCGACAGTAGATTTGTTTCCATCTGACTGTCATTCTTAGATATCTGTATTGAGATCTAGCTACATGATTATTGGTTATTCATGTTTATGTGATTTCTGTGGATGAGATTTAGATATTATCCTGTGACTTGTGATTAGTTTTACCACTTATGAATTATTGTTCATTATACAGCGTACGCTCGTATATATGGTTTCCATATATTGGAGTTGCCATATATACAGGCGGCTGGCATGCTTACGTGTCCTAGTCCTACGTATTTTGGGACTGGAGCGTGACATGTTTTTAGTGGTGGCCCATGCAGGTCAGAGCATATTGTCTCACTGTACCGAGCAAGCCTGCACCTAGGATTAGAGCATAGGATCTCATCCATAATTGACTATGACTTATCTTCCTTCCAGTCTGTCCTACTTACAAAATTGTATCCTGTTCGATTCATGTGCTTCCCTGATAATTCCTCGAGTATAGCCCCTGCTAGAATATAGAAATCCCTGTTGATAGGATGATAATTATGGTATTATACCTATTAAGAACACAACTAGGGCATTAACACATTAAGTTCAGATTACTTAATGAACCCTAGCCTTCCATATTACCTAATGAGCCCTAGCATCACTTACCTATAGATTAAATTATCATTATCCCTTGGCGTATTTATGTATGACTTAAGTGTAGTAAAATACTACTAGGATTAGTTAGAGAATTGACCATAGTTTTGACCCTAGTCTTGAGGAACCCATAGAAATCCAAGGTTGAATACTAAGACTGAAACCTCATCCTATGTTTGGATAAACCCAGTTTTACGCCAGAGACCCTTTACCCTTGTTGGCGTAAAAGCCAAACGACTGCCTAGTTGGCGTAAAAGCCAAATGACTTTCTTGATTGGCGTAAAAGCCAAACTATGCAGAAGATTATCTCCTTTACGCCGCAGTCATGCCAACTGCTACCCACGATCCCTTAGTCTTCCTTATCCTGCATCATGCAAGCCACGTAGGTAACTGCCCTGCGTAAACCTGATGATTCATGAATAATAGATAACTAGCGTAGAGTAACCTGATTAGGCGAAATAATAATGATAGGATATGAGCGTATTTGTTACAGCCTTAGCTTTTCCCAGTCACGACCAAATCTCGTGCAGAGATACGCCTCGAGCCCTGTGCAAAAAGAAACAGCTTTTTTACGGGACATCTGATTTTGTCTTACCTCGAGCGTAAAAATGACTTGTATCCAATAAAGTCACTAAACAACAACCTGGGACTCCGTGCAAAATCATCATCACAAACCGTCCACTCGATCGTTGTGCAAGTACTTTTGTCAGATAGCAGGATTCACTAATGTTGACTGACAAACTCATGAGTTTCTTGTACAACTTTACGCTGCAACGAATGCTAGACTTTACGCAGGAGATATTTACGCGCAGATTTCTATGCACAGACTTTTTACGCGGACAACTCTGAAGCTCTACCTTACGCTTCTCTGTTTTACGCGGATAGCTCTGAATCCATGCGTTACCCCAAATTATTTTATCTCTGCTTTACGCAGACAACCTCGAACCCCTACCTTACGCGGACTTTCTTGAAATCTCTGTTTTAGGCAGACAACCTATAGTGTATATTAAGATTGTAGAACTTAGAAGGCCATACCTCTTTTGGGTCAACTAGCGACTTAGATAAAGAATTAGAATAATAACTGTAGAGATTGTAGAGTCTTTGTCTTTTTATGAATTTAAATTATTTTGTACTTCTCACATCATAATCTAGCGTACTTATATTTACTGTACTACATTGACTTATACTGCTACTATAGCCTAGTTTTGCAAGCTTATTCTTTATCAAGCTTGTTCATGATATATGTATTATTGGTGTACTACACTAATACATTTCAGAATCAGTGTATTACGGTCTGATCAACCATAGTACACTTGGTTCGTCCTTCGCTTAACTACTTTACGTGGATTGAGATATATAGTGATTAGTAGACGGACGTACTTGCCCGCTAGATATGTCTGAGCATATCGTATCAGCTACATAATTGTACTAATATTCTTTTTCTTTATTTTTGGTATCCTTTCTCCAAGCCGGACCATGGCTATATAATCCACCCAACAATATTAATTTTATTATTGGATGATGTAAAAGAGCAATACAACTATGGATATATCTAGATGGAAAACAGATTCATATCCGTATAGAAGTAGGAGAAGAAATATGTTCCTTAGAGGAGAAGAAATCAAATCCTAAATCTAATTATTATATAATCCTAAATCTAATGTAATTAATCTTAACACCCCTTTCAAACTCATGGTGGGTCAATAAGATGACTTTTCCCAATAAAAACTGAAAAATACGGTGCGGGGTATGACTTTTGTAAATAAAATAAAATAAAAATAAAATAAAATAAAATAAAAATCTGCCAGCTGATCAATTGAAGTCACATAGTGCCTTTCAAAAACTGAAATATGCATTGTTAACAGGTTGTCTTGTGTGTGGTGGGGGCTGAAGGTGGAAGTTATAGGGCAGTGAGGGAGCGTAGGATCCTTCTGCGTGGACTGTATGATACTGCGTGTACATTGGACGATGGGCCTGCATTGGCGACTGAAAACTTGTCCTCGAATTTTTTATGGCGTATCCCTTTGTAGGGGTAAAGATACGCTTGTGGGCCAACAGTAGATGATGAAGTTATTTCGTACATCTGATTGTAGTAATATGATATCATTTGAGGATTATAAACGCCTTGTTGGTATGCATAATCACTTGGGTAGGTCATGTACCCAAATGGGATGGGATACATTGTTTGCCATTAAATACGAAAGTTGGAAAGAACTTGATTCAATTAAACAAACTAAAGAAAGTACAAAGAAAAGTCCTAGAAGACAAACAATATAAGTACAAAGTTATTTTCTCGGGGGGGGGGTGACAATGGAGGGTTAGAAGTGTAGAAACTCTCTTTACTCCGTGGATAATCTGATGCAGAAGCTCTTCTCTCTTGCTTGAGTATAAATTTGCAGATAGCCAGTCTTGTTTCTTGGCCCGGTCTCTCTCTGAAGCAGAAAAAGCTGACCTTTAGAATGTTTAAGTTGCTTCTATTTATAGCCATCATGTTGATGGGATATGGGTGCCGCATATGCCTCTGTTTGGTGGCCGCATAAGGCTCCTCCAACAGAATATGGTTGCAACTATTGCCGCAAGCCATGGTCAGATTGCCATGTGTCTTGGTTGAGATATGTTGTTGATGAGATCTCGGGGTTGTTATCAACCCGTTGTGGGCGTGACTTGGTCAGCTGGACATGTAGTCAGCCCCAACTGTGCAAAAATCTCTGCAGCTGTAACAAAAATATCTTGTATGCTGGAGGCCGCACAACAGTAAGCCGAATGTTGATGAGGCCACATGGGTCATGTAGCTGCATACGTGCTCTCATTTGGGCCTTGGTCGAATGGACACTCTGGCCGCATGTTGGCGAGGCTGCATGGGTCATGTAGCCGCATATGTGCTCTCGTTTGGACCTTGGTCGAATGGATACTCTGGCCGCATGTTGGCGAGGCCGCAGAGTATTCGACGCATGGCTATGTGCGTTCTGACGAAGTCATTATGTCACGCCCCAGTCCCAAAATTTCGTAGGACCAGGAATACGCAACATGTCAGCTACGCATTCGACCAGACTCTGGTCCGACTCGAATACGTATAAGCTGTATAATAATGGTCACTATCTAAATAATCACGTAAATATAAATATCTATGTCTCGATCCACAATGAACAGTAATACACAAGAATGAGCTACATGTGCTAAAGTCGGCCGTCCAACAACACACAAACTCGAATAGATTCGAGAAGAAATATGAGTCTATAAAAACTAGGCTACAATAACAGATGAATAAACAATATGAATAAAATAACCATAACTTCGATAGAAATGATATATGTACCTGGTACCAATGCCTGCAAGACAAGCAACTCCATCAGCAACTCCAAAGGCTCCATAATCGTCTATGCTGCAAAATTGGCAGGAAACCAGGTCCTCAGAGGGACGTAACAAGGTACAAAAATAGTATGCCATAGTATAACAGAAAGAAACAAGTACAACGCTGGTGTAATCTAGCATAACTACCTAAGTGAGACACAATTTTAAAGACAATGTTCGACGCGTGGGTTGTCCAAAATAAAACCGTAGCTCCGAACACAGAGACACACAGGGCGTACCATAGCTCCGAGCTTAGAGTCACATGGGTGATACTACGACTATGGATACGGGAACACTACATAAATATGATAGATACATATATATAGCGCGTGCAGAGTAGCCCAAACGTCTAGTAACTATCTTTCCCTCCCAAAGTGGTCAGCAAATGTTCGCTGAACCTGAACCTCTATCTAACAGTCTCGTCATACTGAAGTAACTATCAACAATCACAACCCTAAAGTCATCCCAGATTCTGGTCATGCTGACAGTATCAGGATACAGGAAATCTGGCATGATGACAGTGTCTGAATGTGTCCTAGGGTTATGATGTAACCAAGTAGGCACATCAAGGTGTTGCGAACATCTAACAATCGTTACCAGACGTTGCCGACGAACGTCTGCACCCGTTATGACCTGGACGCGAAGTAATGATTCTGATCCAAAGTGCGCACAATACATAGAATAAATAAATAAAAATCTGGTAACTGAGATACAGGATGACAAGGTACACTTGCCTGGAAGCCAGGCGAAGATTCGAACCCGAACTCGCCCAGGAAGTAGTAGCTCAAGATAAAAACTGGAGCAGATGTCTTTGGATGCTGTCACAAATATCACCAACAGTATCAAAATGAATGAGATACTCAAAAAAATATACACATACGTCCAATTTGGATACAGTGGCAAAAATGCAGTTTCTGGTCAACACGGGGTCCACAAGTGGGGCCCGTCTTGTACCGAAAAATGTGCCAGAGATAAAGTTCTTCAAATTCAATAAACTTAGTGTCTACGAGTCCATAACGATGATACAAACCCAACAGAATGTCCAGAACTGGATTCCGATGAGCCGATCACGAAATTGCCAATCATGTGAAACCGCGGGGCCCACGAAATGATATTTCGTCAACGTTCTCAGAATCGAACCAAAATTAGGTCACAGGACCAGCGTAACATTGCGAATCTGATGGCGCAAGTTTTGTTGCGAAACGACATGCACACACAAAATTAGAATGAGTGTCAGAACACGTCGATATGGTGCTTTTCGACGGATACGCGTTGATTCCGGTGTGCACGCACATCCAAATCAAGTTTCGTGAAAGCCCACATGTCCACGTTGACAATACACACCTTTTGGTGCAATCGGTACGCGATGAGGTTGTCCGGATTGATGGGAGCAACTCCATATTGGAAAGTATTAATGGTTTTATAAAACAGTTTTCTCAAGAATTGTATCTCTAATTAGTAACAATAGAATGCAAACTAAAATATTCTAATTGAACACAAAGCAACAGGGTTAAGTAGGGTTCATACCTGAAGAGTCAATTCAAGGATCGGTTGTGCGAGGAGGTAGACATCGCTTTGTGAATCGGGGAGGTTGAACTCAGTTACTGGACACGGTTTCGAGCCGCGGTTCCTCGCGGCCGCGGGGAGGGGATGTTGATCGTGGTGATGGTAGCTGCAGTGGCCATTCGTTGTGAAGGTGGGGGCGGTCGGAAAGGGATAGAGGTGGCGATGGTGGTGGCATCGGGTGACCGTGGCGGAGTGGCTGGTCGTAGCTCCAGTGGTCGAGGTGGCGGGTAATGATGGCCGCGGGTTGGGGTGCTGCTGAAGTTGGTGGTGGTCGTGGTGGTTCGTGGAGGTGTTGGCGGTGAGGGCAGTGGTAGCAGCGGTGGAGATGGCGGTGGTCGTGGTGGTTC
The DNA here is from genome assembly GCA_036927795.1 of Iris macrosiphon. Lineage (NCBI taxonomy): Eukaryota > Viridiplantae > Streptophyta > Magnoliopsida > Asparagales > Iridaceae > Iris > Iris macrosiphon. The sequence goes on from JAYESA010000008.1 coordinate 148,500,392, forward strand.
GTGGAGGCACGGTTGCAGGGATGGCAGTGGTAGCAGCGGTGGAGATGGCGGTAGTCGTGGTGGTTCGCGGAGGCGCGGTTGCGGGGATGGCAGCTGTTTGATAATAAACGAAAGAAATAAGACGAGGTTTATACGAAACCCGCTCTTAGGTTTACAAACAAGAAGTACAATTAATCCTATACGAAGATGTAAAGTACAATTTTTAATCTGGGTAAATATTGCTATAGGAGTCTGATCTGCAGTCGATCACTTTGTCCCTTGGACCACACGATGATGAAGAAGTGTCGTAGAAGACAGAAAGCAGCTTTGAGGGTTGCAAAAGAGAGTGGATGCTCGATGCCAAAGTCGTCGATCACTACTCTTTGCCTGAGCTCTGGATTCTTCTCTCTTAAGGACTCTTTGACTCTTAGTTCCTTGACCTTCGGTTGTATTGACCTCGGTTCTGACCTTGAGTTCTTCTTTTTGACCTCTTCACTTTTCGACCTTTTTCTCCGATCTTCAGTTTTTTGACCTTTTTCTCCGATTTTCAGTTTTTTGACCCTGGACCTCTGTCGATAGAGGTCTCTATTTGTAGAGTTTTAGTGACAGTGACCACCCAGTCGGCGTAGAAGTCGAGCAGTGGAAAGTATGACACTTTTTACGCGATGGTCACAATAATCGTTGCCCACATATAAATGATCTCTTGAATGAGCGTGTGACGCGTGTCCCATTAAGAGACAATGCGTATAACTGCTGCGAAGATCACGACATAAAAGCCACGTAGGTAGTTATCCTCGCGTAGAAAAGGTTGGCGTAGAAGCCAATAACTATCACTATGGCGTAGAAGGTGAAGAGTTATCAAACCGGCATAGAAGCCGAGTAGGCGTAGAAGCTGAGTAGGCATAGAAGCCAAGCAGACATAGAAGCCGAGCAGGCGTAGAAGCCGAGTTGGCATAGAAGCCGAGCAGGCATAGAAGCTGAGTTGGCATAACGTGCAAAAGTGATGATGTGGACGTCTTGGCCACAATTACGGCTCTTGGAGATATAATCAAATCTCTTGCATTAAATGCAGAGATCTGCCACCATCCTGCGCATTAAATGCAGAGGCGTGTCTTGAAGATCTGCCACCATTCTGCGCATTAAATGCAGAGACGTGCCTCGAAGATCTGCCATCATTCTGCGTATTAAATGCAGAGACGTGCCTCGAGCCCTGTACGAAGAGCAGCTTTTGACGTGGCAGCCTGTTTGTCTTCTGCGGAGCGTAAACAGCTCACATCTTCCTGTGTAAAACTAGACAGCATATTCCCTTTGTATGCGTAAAAGCAGTTTACGTCGAGAAAATGGCACTAAACGACAGTCTGGGTCGCTGTACCGCGCCATCATTATAGCCGTCGTCTGGGTAGTCGTGCAGTACTCTTTGTCAGGAGTCAGATGTCAGGTTCACTGCATGATTTGATAGGCTCATTTCGAGGAATACGAAGCGTTCCTCGTACACTTCAATGCTGCATTAAAAGTGGATGAGTTTTACGCCATAAAGGCGATATAGCACCCCTTTTACGCTGAAGCAGCATGGACATACTGCATTACGCGGATAGTCCTTGAGCTTATATTTTATGCTGTACTTAGCGAAAAAGCTCTGTTGTACGCCGATGGCTCTGAAGTTATCTTTTTACGCTGCCCCGCACTAAAATACTGCGTATAGCTATTCAGCGTATTTTTCATGCTTCTACAAGACCCCCTTCAAAGTTTTCAAATTCCTCGTAATTTGAAATGCTTTGAATGAAGCATGAAACGGTCAAGTCTGACTCATTCTTCAAGGCTGATTTCTTGGCGGATTCTTGGGGATTTGTTGGGATTCAGTGTGTTCTCTTTTGCCTATATAAAGGCTGAGGAGTTAACCTGTTCTTCCCCTATTTCCTTTACCACACAGAGATGATCGCCGGAGTTCGTCGGGTTGACTTGAGGAAGAAGAAGACCATGTTCTTCTAGCATGTAAGGAGCCGAAAAAGAAGGCGTCTTCGAGCAAATGTCCTCTGCAACGATGGATCATGGAAGGATATTATAGCTTCCTTTGCTCGGGATAATCAGCAACTTTATATGGCGATTCGTCCAGGAGAGAAGAAGGGTCATATTAGACCACACAGCTTGCAAGCTGTATTTTCTCCTGTCATTCGTGGACGAGAGCAGAAAGACTAGCTCTGTCCTCGAGTATTGAGTTGGGTCTAAAACCTCAACTCAATCTGTCATGGCGTATGGAGGATGGGTTCTGCATAATTTAGGCAGGCCCAGTTTTGTATCCTCCCGCCATTAATCATTTTTTTTGTTAATCGGTCGCGGAAACCGACTAACTGCTGAAGAAGACAGAAGAAGATCTCCACTAATATGAGAACCTGGCAGAACAGATTCTGGGGGTGGCCTTCCGATGACGATGAGGAAATCCTTTGTAGACGGAATTTCCCTCATATGTAATCATAAAAATGAAGAAAAACCCTTTGTAGACCGAATTTTCCTCATATGTAATCATGATTTAATAAAATCATCTTCTTCTGTGCATATGATTATCTTGCCATATATTTTGCTGTGATGAAGTCTGGATATGTGTAGCTTCGACACGTCTGATAATTTTACGCCGACTCTGATAGAAAGAGTGTTAGGTCCCGTCCTATCTTTTACGCATAACTAAGGATGCGCAGAAAGCCGCTTAACATTTAAGTCGAGTATTCGAACTGTCCTGCTGTTAGGAATGGGGAGCCACGTAGAATTCTGAACCGTCACTTCTGATAAGAAGAATTTTCGTTCAGACCATCATCTTCAAGAACGATTTCCCGAAAATCCCTTGAAATAGGGCGAGAAACGGCTGCCAAACGGAGTCGCCATCTTGAACTGTAGATAAAATATTCAGACTGGATTCTGGATGAACTTCCAATCGACCCAAGAAGAAGAGTCATTTTCAATGTTGAACTCTGTATGCTTTGGGTACTTGGGATATTTTGGGACCAAGAAGGAGTATCGTCTGCGTGAACCCTTGCAATTGACCGCCTTGGATTTGTTCATATATATACGCGTACTCTGGCCTGCGTATTTTTAGATATACGGAGAGTCATAGATCTGTAAATGTGGATGAGCGTAAAATCATAAGTTCGTAGCCTCTCGAGCGTAAAAGCTGCTGAGCGTAAAAGCTGCTGAGCGTAAAAGCATCCGGGCGTAGAAACTGTAGATTTGTAGCCTCTGAAAAGGAAATCTTCCGAGCGTGAAGTTATGGATCTGTTACCTCTGAGCGTAAAAGCCACCGAGCGTGAAATCATAGATTTATAGCTCCTGAGCGTGAAGTCGTAGGTATGTAGCCTCTCGAACGTAAAAGCTACCGAGCATAAAAGCATCCGGGCGTAAAACTATAGACTTATAGCCTCTGAGCATAAAACCGTAGATTTGTAGCTGCCGAGCGTAGAAAGCTCCTTGGCGGATGTCACGACTCGCACCCGGTATAGGGGCACAAGAGCGTGGGTACGTCCAGCCTACGCCGCAGCATCGGCGGTAGAACGCTGTCTAGGTCACAATACTAGCTAATCACTCTCACATGAATATCTAACTCCATAAGGAGACACAGATATCATAATATAATATGGAATATACTCAATAACATAAACTAGAGCACGATGAGATATCGAAGAAAATAAATGAAATACAAGACAAGTCTAAACAACAATAAACAGTCTAACCTGCAATCAATAACATCCAGTCTCCAAGTAAGTCAGAAACAAGTCCTCTAAGTCGAAGTCTGAAAAAAATATCCAGTCAGGATTGGAACAAAATACACCTCTAACAGCAGTTCCATGCATATTGACAAAACTATAACACAGTGTAAAGAAATACAAGACAGATAGAAAATACTGACAATAAGAAATACTGAAATAGAGAAATACTGGAATAATGAAGTACTGGAGCATGTCATCATCAATGTACATCTTGCAATAAAATAGGAATCCAAGTACACGCAAGAACAATGAACTGGTATGTAGCTGTGTACAAGAACAATAACTAGAACATGTAGAGATGCTAGATCAATATACTAAAGATGCATGTCAAGAATCATCTAAGTGTGTAAAACATTAGTATATCATGTGATCGGCTTGGGTTATATGACTCATTACATGGATTAGCGATCATCCCCAACAGGTCAGGCTAACCGGAATGTAACAGTGATGAGGCATGTAAGGGTAAGGCTGCACCGACGTAAGATGTGGGTGAGCTAATGCTGCATGTAAGGGGTATGATCACATAACTACTAATACTTTCCCATTTCCCCCAGCTAGCACGATGGATCCCAATCACGACTCCTCGTGACAGGTCTCGATGATGCCAACTCGTGTAAAGAACAGTATCAAAGTCATGTACGCTATACAACAAGAATTATAGAGATAATCAACATAATAAAAACTGTCAGAGAATGTACTTACCTGGGTCCTGCTGCTGGTATAAATCAGAGTCCAAGTCACAGTCCAATAGCCTATGTATTACAAACTTACCATGTCAAAAGATAATTTATTTTAATTTATTTAATTCTGTAATAATTACTCTAAAATCCTATTTTAATCTTATTATTCTGATTTTTAGGTTAATGCCTAAATTTTGTCCAAAGGAATTAAATATTATCGACTCAAGACTCATGGCACGCAAATTGAGGCAATCTGTTGACCGAAAAGTCAACTGACACAAATTTGACTTTCATGCATAAATTTCTGTAGATTTCAGCGTCAAAAATATGCTAGAATTTATGGCTCATCCGAATTCAAATTCGTTTAGAAATTATGGCACATACAAGTTTCGTATCGTGCACCGATGGTTAAATTTTACCCTAGAAGTTCTACAGAATTAACAATATAAAAATACTTCGAAATAAATTCTGGGAAAAACATATGTCAATGATATCGACATTAGCTTTCCGAAACTTTAAACGGTTCATGATTCTGATTCCTGGTTCTCCCGGAATCACGAAAACATCGAAACACGTCTATTTTCGGACATACTGTGTTCTACGAATTTTCCAGAATTTAATAATAATAATTTCATAAAACAAATTATATAATCAGAAAGCTAACCTCAATATCTTTCTAACACAAAAAACTAGGCCTCATTTGGAGTGTAAAATAAAAAACTGGACTTAGGGTAATTTTTTTAGATTTTTCTGGGCCTCAGACCTATTTTTAAATGCCTAAAAACTATTTTAACTAATTATTTATTTAATTAACTATTTTTAAATTATTATTATTATTATTATTATTATTAATATTATTATTAATATTATTTTATTATTTTCTCTCCTTGGGCCGGCCCGGCCCAGTGGACCGGCCCGGCAGCCCAGCCCGCAAATTCTGGCCCAGACCTAAACCCCTACCGGGTCGGGTCGGGTCGGGTCCACCCGAATCCGACCCGCACCCACCTGACCCGGTCTCCCCCAGCACCCCCACGTCGCCCGACTCCACCGCCGCCCTCTGCGCGCAGCGCCGCCCACTCCGCGCCACGTCCCCGCCGTGCTCGGCCTTCCCCTAACCGCCTCCTCCCCTTTATAAACTCTCTCTCCCCCTCTTCTTCTTCCTCCTCCAGCCGAGCCCTAACCCTAACCCTAGCCCTAGCCGAGCTCCGTCCTCCTCGCCGCCGCCGTCCCTGTCCTCACCGACCGCCTCGCCCAGCTCCGCCCTGCACCGCCAGCACCTCCTCCCCTCTCCTCCTCCTTCCTCCGGTCGACCGCAGCAGCTCAGCACCAGCATCGGCAGCCTCGAGCAGCCCCTCTCCGGTGCGTCGCCGTCGTGCGCCGCCGACCACCGGCTCTGCCCTGCCCCGGCCAGCCGCTCCCCGCCCCAGCGCCGCCTCAACGCCACCCCGTGTCCGTCGGAGTCGGCTGATTCCAGAAACCCTAGCCTTAATTCAGTTCCTGTGTCCGACACGAGTCGGACACGACTCGACCCTGATTTTTGGGTCCCCTTCAGGTGCGTGTAACTTTTGCCTCGTAGCTCTGTTTTCGATTCCGCAAATTGCATTGTGAAGCCTGTAAGACCCTCTCGGTGCCCGGACAAACCGTTCGGGACATCGCGTCCTGTGGTGATCGCACACCGCGATCCAAAAATAGGAAAAACTAGACCCTGTTTCACCCCGGAACTGAGTGCGCCCCGCCAAACGGGATAACTTGGTCGCGTGCGGTCTTTACAGATACGTGCGCGTCATCGATACGGATGTGTGAGATTTCGTGGAAGCTGATTCGGGTGTGCGTGCACACCGGAATCAACGCGTATCCGCGGACATCGCCCCGTATCTGACTTTTTGGTATTTCGCCCTAACTTCTTGTACACTCATCAGATCAAGACGAAACTTGCGCCATCGGACTCGTAGCGATACGCTGGTCCTGTGGGTCAAGTTTGGTTCGATTCTGAGAACGTTGACAAAATCGCGTGTCGTGGGCCCCACAGGCCCCGCTCGACGGACGATTTTGTATTCGGCTCATCGGAATCCAAATCTGGAAGTTCCGTTGGGTTCGTATCAGCGTTCCTGACCTGTTGACACTAAGTTTGGTGAATTTGGAGACCGTTGACCCGGACACGTTTTTTGGTGCAAAGCGGGCCCACCGGCGGACCCCGTTTTGACCCGAAACTGCCGTTTTTGCCCTTGTCTCCAAATTGGACCAAAGGACAGGCATTTTTAGCTATTTGACATCTTCTGAACGTGATGGTAATGTCTATTTCAGCTTTTGGACTCATCTCTGGAAATTTCTCCAAGAACCAATTAATCAGATCCAAACAACAGGCAAGTACCTGCACTTCAAGTTAAACCTTTATATTATGATAATTAATTCCCTGCTTTACTAGTACCCTTGATGATTACACCTAGTGTTAGAAATGTTGGATTTCATGTCTTGAATATTGGAGTTCATGTCTTGTTTTTTATGTCGGGTGGGAGAATACTAGAAGGCATGTAGTTTACCCTTCCCCTTGTCATGTTTAATAGCTGTTGGTACACGACTGTACCTCAGTCGAATCTCGATTTCCCCTGTTTAATAGCCGTTTATGATGGCCGGATTAGCCTTATAAACCCCTACATGCCAACTATGTATTCTAAAAACAAACACAAGTTCACACAGATAGTTTCTGGTCACGCTATATTTCTTGCTGACTGTTGTAGTTTTATTTCCTGTTTCATTTATTTCTGTTTTCTCATATTCCTGTTTACAATATTAACTCTGAGATATTGATGTTCTTTTATGCAATTTCTCACATGATACTCAATTTAATTGTCATAAATATTTAGTTTAATCTTGTTGTGCATTGTGTACTTTGCTCCTTTCCTGACTGGATCTGTTGATTTAGGCGATGATGAGGACCTTGTCCCTACATATTATGGTCTCTATGAGGGTACAGATGATACTTATGAGGAGCCAGATCCCACCCAGGAGACCCCTGCTGTAGAGTAGATAGCAGTAGCTATAGTTATTTATTGCTCTTATCTTAGTAATCGGGTTTGTCCCCGATTTTATTCTGATTTCTGTACTAAACATTTAAATCTGTTGTCGCATATATTTCATTTGAAATCTTAAGTTTCTGTTTCCCATTATTATCTTGCCTATGTTATTTGTGAATGAGCTAGTTTAGTTAAGTATGGATTTGACCTAGACAGCGTACTACCGCCGACTCTGCGGCGTAGGCTGGACGTACCCACGCACTCGTGCCCGAATTTTCGGGTGCGGGTCGTGACACATTTTTATGGTGGCCCATGCAGGTCTATCCTTAAATAGGGTAATACCCTAGGACAGGGTATGGAATAAGATTGAGGATTCTAGGAAAAGCTCATTCACAGTATAGGGTCCTTATTTCAATTCTTGATATCATTTCTGCTCAATTTTCCTATCGCCTTTGATTTCCAAGTATTCTATTCTGATCTTCCTATCCCTTAATCTTTCAGAATGGTCCAGACAAGGAACACAGTAGGAGGCACATCAGAACCAGCTGAGCAGAATGTGCCCGAGACTCTTGCACTCCCGCCGCCTCCATCTGTTCCAGCAGTTACTCTAGATGGGGCACAGCTACTTCGAGTATTCCAGGGACTAGTGGAATCCCAGAAAGAACAGACTGCACTTCTGCGGACCAGCCTCTCAGAAGCTCTTAAGTCCCAGGAGTCGCCACTCAAGAGGCCAGGGAGTGCCAAAGACTTCAAGGATCTTAGACCCCTGGAATTCTACGGAACTGAGGGCATTCTCTATGCCGATGAGTGGATAGAGAATGTCGAGAGACTCCTGAAGACTGCTCGGGTCCCTGATGACCTCAAAGTGGAGTCCGCAAGCCTGCAACTGTTCGACATTGCTCGAACCTGGTTCAGAGATGAACCCCAACTATCTGCTCCTGACCTCACCTGGGAGGACTTCAAGAGGCTATTCAAGGAGAAATTCTACCCCGAAGTGGCTCGAAAACCTCTCGAAAGCCAATTCGAGAGACTGGAATAAGGTAACCTATCTGTTGATGAGTATACTGCTGAATTTAGCAGGTTAAGCCACTTTGCGGAGTACATGGTTCATACCCCGGAGGACAGGGCCCGTAGATTCAAGAAGGGGCTGTCTCCGAATATTCGCCTTGCTGTCACCACCAGCCGAGCTCGCACCTATGAGGAAATCCTGAGCGTGGCACAAGGCGTTAAGAGAGATATGGGGCATAAACTGAAATGAGAGAGAGATACCAGAAATGCGGGACCCAACAAACGCCCTTTTCAACAACAACAACAACAACAGCAGAGGGCCCCGCAGCAAACTCAGCGTCCTCTCCCTCGAGCTCCAGCACCCCAACACCAGGCTCAAGAACAGAACCAACAAGCTGCTGCTTGTAACTTTTGCCAAAAACCAGGTCATACTTGGCAAGTTTGCAGGAAGTGGCTAGGTGCCTGCCTCTACTGCGGCTCAGCAGCGCATCAAATGAGGGACTGTCCTGCTGCTCAAGGACGCACCGCTGCACCAAAGGCTCCAGCCCAGGCCAGGGCCCCAGCAGCACAACAGAGGGGACCCCCGCTTCCAACACAACAACAACGCTTTGCTCAACACCAACAGCAGCAACAGAGGGGTGCACCGCAGCAAGGCCGTGCTTATGCAATGACTCTGGAAGAAGCTGAAGCCACAGCAGACGTGATCACAGGTTCTGTGCTTATAAATTCAATACCAGCTATTACTTTATTTGACTCTGGAGCTTCACATTCATTCATGTCAGTAGATTTCCTTATGAAGCATAGCTTAATCACTAAACCCCTTAGGAATTGTTATAAGATCATTACCGGTGGAGAAATTATCCCGGTTAGTGATGCCTGTAACAATTGTCCTATTACATTGTGTGGAAGAAAACTGTATGCTAGGCTACTTATAATGCCAGTTCCCAGTTTTGATATTATACTGGGTATGGATTGGTTGAGTCAACATCATGCCACTATAGACTGCCACAGAGGTAGTGTAATCTTCAGGCCCCCTGACAAGCCAGAATTTGAATTTGCTAGAGGTTCTAGAGAAATGGGTAATAACAAAATTTGTGGAGCCCTAGTAACAGAAGAATTGCCACTACCTATCATCTCTGAATACCTTGATGTCTTCCCTGAGGATTTCCCAGGCTTACCCCCAGACCGAGAAGTTGAATTCTCCATTGACTTAGTGCCAGGAGCAGCACCAGTATTCAAAATCCCTACAGAATCAACAAGAAGGAGATAATAGAACTAAATGAGCAAATCAAAGAACTAGAAGACAAATGCTTCATTAGGTCTAGTGTCTCACCCTGGGGAGCTCCAGTATTATTTGTGCCTAAGAAGGACGGAACATCCCGAATGTGTATTGACTATAGGGCCTTGAATGCCTTAACAATTAAGAATAAGTATCCCCTGCCCAGGATAGATGACCTATTTGATCAGTTGAGTGGAGCTCGGGTATTTTCAAAGATTGATTTAAGGTCTGGATACCACCAAGTAAGGGTGAGAAATGAAGACATCCCTAAAACTGCTTTCAATACCCGGAACGGACACTACGAATTCTTAGTAATGCCGTTCGTGTTGACGAATGCACCAGCAGTTTTTATGAACTTGATGAACAAAGTATTTCAGAAATATCTAGACAAGTTTGTAGTGGTCTTTATTGATGATATTTTGATCTACTCCAAGACCCCCGAAGAACATGAAGAACATTTGAGGCTAGCATTGGAGACTTTGAGGAAGGAAAAACTTTATGGAAAATTATCTAAATGTGCTTTCTTCCTAGACAAAGTAGAATTCTTGGGACATGTTGTGACTGGAGATGGAATAGCAGTAGATCCTAAGAAGATAGCGGCAGTAGAATCCTGGCCCACTCCAGACTCGGTAGCAGAAATTAGAAGCTTCCTGGGACTAGCTGGCTACTATCGGAAGTTTGTGAAGGACTTTGCAAGAATTGCTGAACCCATGACAAAATTAACAAGGAAGGATGAAGAGTTCACCTGGACTGATGAATGTCAGCATGCTTTTGAGGAATTGAAGAAAAGGCTGACTACTGCCCCTATTCTGACCTTACCTTCTGGAACCGGAGGTTTCGCTATTTATAGTGATGCTTCTAGAAAAGGTCTAGGTTGTGTATTAGAGCAGAACAAGAAAGTAATAGCATATGCCTCTAACAGCTTCGACCTCATAAAAAGAACTATCCAACTCATGATTTAGAATTGGCAGCTGTCATTTTTGCTCTTAAACTATGGAAGCATTATCTTTATGGAGAAAAGGTGAAAATATTTACAGACCATACAAGTTTAAAATATATCTTCACCCAGAAAGAGCTAAACATGAGGCAAAGAAGGTGGCTGGAACTAATGAAAGACTTTGATATCACCCTTCAATATCATCCTGGGAAGGCCAATGTAGTTGCTGATGCTCTAAGCAGGTATCCTATGGCGATGTACTTGACTATGGACAGACACTTGCTCGAGGACTTGGAAAGTTTAGGTATTGAGGTAATTATCCCAGGAAAAGAAGGCCAAATGATGAACTTGCAGATTCAGTCTACTTTAATAGACAAGGTCAAGGAGACTCAGTTTCAAGACGAAGGCCTGCGAAGCCTTCGAGGTCAAGTGCAAGCTGGATTAGTGGAAGAGTTCAGAATTCATGAAGATGGATCACTGAGGCATGGCGATAGATTATGTGTACCTCAAGGAGACATAAGGGAAGAAATTATGCAAGAGGCGCACAGATCGTAATACTCTATACATCCAGGAGCCAACAAGATGTACAAGGACCTGAGGATGCATGTTTGGTGGCATGGCATGAAAAGAGAAGTAGCCAGGTTCGTATCTCGTTGTTTAGTGTGCCAGCAAGTCAAGGCAGAAAGACAAAGACCTGGAGGATTGCTTCAACCACTACCCATTCCGGAGTGGAAGTGGGAACATATTACAATGGATTTTGTTTTCGGACTTCCAAGGACACCTAGTAGAAAGGATGCAATTTGGGTGATAGTAGATAGACTGACCAAGTCTGCACATTTTCTACCTTTCAAGTAGGGCTATCTACAGAGAAGCTGGCAGATTTGTATATCAGACACATTGTTAGGTTGCATGGAGTTCCAATAAGTATTGTCTCCGACCGAGATTCAAGATTCACCTCTCACTTCTGGAAGAGTTTACAAGCCAGCTTGGGGACGCAACTCAAATTCAGCACAGCTTATCATCCCCAAACCGATGGACAATCAGAACGTACAATCCAGACACTTGAAGATATGCTCCGTACATGTGTTCTAGATTTTGGAGGATCCTGGGAAGACTACCTACATCTTGTGGAGTTCTCTTATAATAACAGTTACCAAGCAAGTATTGAGATGACTCCATTTGAAGCTCTGTATGGACGAAGATGTCGTACTCCGCTATCATGGGACGACGTTGGAGAAAGAGCCCTGCTGGGACCAGAGATGGTGATCGATTCAACTGAAAAGGTAAAGCAAATAAGGGACAGACTTCGAGTGGCTCAAGACAGGTACGACATTGGGCAAATAGCCACCGAAGGCCCTCAGAATTTGAGGTAATTAAATTTATGAAATTCAAGTCAATTTAAACATTTTGATTATGGAACTAAGACTTGATTATGACTTTGTTAAAGGTTGGAGAACTGGTATTCTTGAAGATTTCCCCGACACGTGGCACCATTAGGTTCGGAAGGAGTGAAAAACTCAGCCCAAGATTTATTGGACCTTTTGGCATTCAGGAGAAAATCGGAGAAGTGGCATACCGACTGGCATTGCCACCCTCTCTGGATGGAGTCCATAACGTCTTCCACGTGTCGCAGCTGAGAAAGTACGTGTCAGACCCCAGCCACATTTTGGATCACTCAGAGCTCGAAGTAGGCCCAAGTTTGACTTACCAAGAGCAACCCGTGGAGATACTGGATGGATCGGAGAAAGTTCTATGGAACCAGGTTATTTCCCTGGTTCGCGTAGCTTGGAAGCACCATTCTTCCGGCGAATCCACCTGGGAGCGAGAAGACGAGATTAGAGAGCGATACCCCTACCTTTTTGAACCCTGAGGTATATTTTATTTCTCGGCCTTTCCATTCGTGCCATTGTTATTCTTAAATTTCGAGGACAAAATTTTTGTAAGTTGGGTAGGTTGTAAACCCCCTGAATTTTCAAAATTATTAAATCTTGGATTTTCCCAATTTTCTGAAATTTTCTGAATTTAAAATCAAGGTTCTCAATTATTAAATGATTTTTAATTATTAATAAATAATATTAAAATATCATGAAAATAATATTTTTGGGTGTAAAATAAAAAACTGGACTTAGGATAATTTTTCTGGATTTTTCTGGGCCTCAGACCTATTTTTAAATGCCTAAAAACTATTTTAACTAATTATTTATTTAATTAACTGTTTTTAAATAATTGTTATTATTATTATTATTATTATTTTATTATTTTCTCTCCTTGGGCCGGCCCGGCCCAGTGGACCGGCCCAGCAACCCAGCCCACAAATTCCGGCCCAGACCCAAACCCCTACCGGGTCGGGTCGGGTCCACCCGAACCCGACCCGCACCCACCTGACCCGGTCTCCCCAAGCACCCCCACGTCGCCCGACTCCACCGCCGCCCTCCTCGCGCAGCGCCGCCCTCCGCGCGCAGCGCTGTCCACTCCGCGCCACGTCCCCGCCGTGCTCGGCCTCCCCCTAACCGCCTCCTCCCCTTTATAAACTCTCTCTCCCCCTCTTCTTCTTCCTCCTCCAGCCGAGCCCTAACCCTAACCCTAGCCGAGCTCCGCCCTCCTCGTCGCCGCCGTCCCTGTCCTCGCCGACTGCCTCGCCAAGCTCTGCCCTGCACCGCCAGCACCTCCTCCCCTCTCCTCCTCTTTCCTCCGGTCGATCGCAGCAGCTCAGCACCAGCAGCGGCAGCCTCGAGCAGCCCCTCTCCGGCGCGTCGCCGCCGCGCGCCGCCGACCACCGGCTCCGCCCTGCCCCGGACAGCCGCTTCCCGCCCCAGCGCCGCCTCAGCGCCGCCCTGTATCCCCCGGAGTCGGCTGATTCCAGAAACCCTAGCCCTAATTCAGTTCCTGTGTCCGACACGAGTCGGACACGACTTGACCCTGATTTTTGGGTCCCCTTCAGGTGCGTGTAACTTTTGCCTCGTAGCTCTGTTTTCGATTCCGCAAATTGCGTTGTGAAGCCTGTAAGACCCTCTCGGTGCCCGGATAAACCGTTCGGGGCATCGCGTCCTGTGGTGATCGCACACCGCGATCCAAAAACAGGAAAAACCAGACCCTGTTTCACCCCGGAACTGAGTGCGCCCCGCCAAACGGGACGACTTGGTCACGTGCGGTCTTCACAGATACGTGCGCGTTGTCGATACGGACGTGTGAGATTTCGTGGAAGCTGATTCGGGTGTGTGTGCACACCGGAATCAACGCGTATCCGCGGACATCGCCCCGTATCCGACTTTTCGGTATTTTGCCCTAACTTCTTGTACACTCGTCAGATCGAGACGAAACTTGCGCCATCGAACTCGTAGTGATACGCTGGTCCTGTGGGTCAAGTTTGGTTCGATTCTGAGAACGTTGACGAAATCGCGTGTCGTGGGCCCCACAGGCCCCGCTCGACGGGCAATTTTGTGTTCGGCTCATCGGAATCCAAATCTGGAAGTTCCGTTGGGTTCGTATCAGCGTTCCTGACCTGTTGACACTAAATTTGGTGAATTTGGAGACCGTTGACCCGGACACGTTTTTCGGTGCAAAGCGGGCCTACCGGCGGACCCCGTTTTGACCCAAAACTGCCGTTTTTGCCTTTGTCTCCAAATTGGACCCAAGGACATGCGTTTCTAGCTATTTGACATCTTCTGAATGTGATGGTAATGTCTATTTTAGCTTTTGGACTCATCTCTGGAAATTTCCCCAAGAACCAATTAATAAGATCCAAACAACAGGCAAGTACCTGCACTTCAAGTTAAACCTTTATATTGTGATAATTAATTCCCTGCTTTACTAGTACCCTTGATGATTACATCTAGTGTTAGAAATGCTGGATTTCATGTCTTGAATATTGGAGTTCATGTCTTGTTTTTCATGTCGGGTGGGAGAATACTAGAAGGCATGTAGTTTACCCTTCCCCTTGTCATGTTTAATAGCTATTGGTACACGACTGTACCTCAGCCGGATCTCGATTTCCCCTATTTAATAGCCGTTTATGAAGGCCGGATTAGCCTTATAAACCCCTACATGCCAACTATGTATTCTAAAAACAAACACAAGTTCACACAGATAGTTTCTGGTCATGCTATATTTCTTGCTGACTGTTGTAGTTTTATTTCCTGTTTCATTTATTTCTATTTTCTCATATTCCTGTTTACAGCATTAACTCTGAGATATTGATGTTCTTTTATGCAGTTTCTCACATGATACTCAATTTAATTGTCATAAATATTTAGTTTAATCTTGTTGTGCATTGTGTACTTTGCTCCTTTCCTGACTGGATCTGTTGATTTAGGCGATGATGAGGACCTTGTCCCTACATATTATGGTCCCTATGAGGGTACAGATGATACTTATGAGGAGTCAGATCCCACCCAGGAGACCCCTGCTGCAGAGTAGATAGCAGTAGCTATAGTTATTTATTGCTCTTATCTTAGTAATCGGGTTTGTCCCCGATTTTATTCTGATTTCTGTACTAAACATTTGAATCTGTTGTCGCATATATTTCATTTGAAATCTTAAGTTTCTGTTTCCCATTATTATCTTGCCTATGTTATTTGTGAATGAGCTAGTTTAGTTAAGTGTGGATTTGACCTAGACAGCGTACTACCGCCGACTCTACGGCGTAGGCTGGACGTACCCACACACTCGTGCCCGAATTTCCGGGTGCGGGTCGTGACAATGAGTATCTCTAGATTAATGCCTATTGCTCCCATGTCCAACTAAGAAACACTTACAAACTCACAAGTCACACTCAGTCAAACTAATATAAGACACAACCAAAATTGCAAGTCACTAATTATCACACTAACAAGGATTCTTAAAGAAATAAGACTCAAAAAGGAATTGGATCAAGGACTGAAGGTATCTTTACTACTAGTAAAAAAAAGAAGCGATGGAACAAAGTCCTGGAATAACAGAAATAGATAAGTCTTGAGATGATACTTTAAGAACCAATTTAAGATACAACCTGATAATCATACACGTCTGTCTGAAATCATGACACTCAGAATCCTCGCCACGTCAGTAAGCATAGATGCGATAAACGATAGGTTCCGTAACTAAGGTATGCAACTCTATAATCATGTCATCTAGAATCTTTGCCACGCTAACCGGTATGGCTGCGAGAGACTCTAAATTTCATAACTATAGTATGTACATCCAAGTCAGGTTCCTACGTTCTCGTCACGACAGCTAATATGGCTGCGATAAACTCTAGGGTCCATAACCAAAGTAGACGTTTTACCTTTCTCACTGTCCTCATCAACATATGTCATCAGATGATACCATAAATTTTAGCCCGTAAAATTCATCTCAATATGAAATCAACTCAACAACGATACCAAGAATTAAATTTAACAACTGGTCAACAAGAATCAAACTCAACAATGATACCAAGATTTTAATTTAATAACTGATCAACAAGAATCAAGTTCAATAACAACAAGCGAGAGCGGACGAAAACAAGGAAAGATTTAAATTATAAATTATAATAAGATTCTCAAGGGGTCGTCCCAGGAATCTCTCAAGAATTTTTGTGATTGAGTATCCTTTCTCATCCTAGTATCCTATGTCCTATATTCTATAGCAGGCACACAGTAGTACAACTAAGACGTTGCACTACCACGACATCGTACAACTTGCGAAGTCTGACCTGCATGGGCCACCACTAAAAACGTGTCATAAACCGCACCCGGTATAGGGGCACGAGAGCGTGGGTACGTCCAGCCTACGCCGCAGCATCGGCGGTAGAACATTGTCTAGGTCACAATACTAGCTAATCACTCTCATATGAATATCTAACTCCATAAGGAGACACAGATATCACAATATAATATGGAATATACTCAATCACATAAACTAGAGCACGATGAGATATCGAAGAAAATAAATGAAATATAAGACAAGTCTAAACAACAATAAACAGTCTAACCTGCAATCAATAATATCCAGTCTCCAAGTAAGTCGGAAACAAGTCCTCTAAGTCAAAGTCTGGAAAAAATATTCAGTCAGGATTGGAACGAAATACACCTCTAACAGCAGTTCCATGCATATTGACAAAACTATAACACAGTGTAAAGAAATACAAGACAGATAGGAAATACTGACAATAAGAAATACTGGAATAGAGAAATACTGGAATAATGAAGTACTGGAGCATGTCATCATCAATGTACATCTTGCAATAAAATAGGAATCCAAGTACACGCAAGAACAATGAACTGGTATGTAGGTGTGTACAAGAACAATAACTAGAACATGTAGAGATGCTAGATCAATATACTAAAGATGCGTGTCAAGAATCATCTAAGTGTGTGAAACATTAGTATATCATGTGATCGGCTTGGGTTATATGACTCATTACATGGATTAACGATCATCCCCAACAGGTCAGGCTAACCGGAATGTAACAGTGATGAGACATGTAAGGGTAAGGCTGCACCGACGTGAGATATGGGTGAGCTAATGCTGCATGTAAGGGGTATGATCACATAACTACTAATACTTCCCTATTTCCCCCAGCTAGCACGATGGATCCCAATCACGACTCCTCGTGACAGGTCTCGATGATGCCAACTCGTGTAAAGAACAGTGTCAGAGTCATGTACGCTATACAACAAGAATTATAGCGATAATCAACATAATAGAAACTGTCAGAGAATGTACTCGCCTGGGGTCCTGTTGCTGGTATGAATCAGAGTCCAAGTCACAGTCCAATAGCCTATGTATTACAAACTTACCATGTCAAAAGATAATTTATTTTAATTTATTTAATTCTGTAATAATTACTCTAAAATCCTATTTTAATCTTATTATTCTAATTTTTAGGTTAATGCCTAAATTTTATCCAAAGGAATTGAATTTTATCGACTCGAGACTCATTGCACGCAAATCGAGGCGATCTGTTGATCGAATAGTCAACTGACACAAACTTGACTTTTATGCATGAATTCCTGTAGATTTCAGCGTAAAAAATATGCTGAAATTTATGGCTCATCCGAATTCAAATTCGTTTGGAAATTATGGCACATACAAGTTTCGTATCGTGCACCGATGGTTAAATTTTACCCTAGAAGTTCTACAGAATTAACAATATAAAAATACTTCGAAATAAATTCTGGAAAAAACATATGTCAATGATATTGACATTAGCTTTCCGAAACTTTAAACGGTTCGTGATTCTGATTCCTGGTTCTTCCGAAATCACGAAAACATCGAAATACGTCTATTTTTGGACATGCTGTGTTCTACGAATTTTCCAGAATTTAATAGTAATAATTTCGTAAAACAAATTATATAATCAGAAAGCTAACCTCAATATCTTTCTAACACAAAAAACTAGACCTCATTTGGTGTCCGGAGCTATACGCAATGGCTTCTGGAAGATGAAGGAACCCTAGATGGCAATTCTCTAAAATTCGGCTGAAAAAAAACCCTAGAAATAAACTTAAACTAATATATATATAGAGGAGAGAGAAAGTAGTCGCGGCTCAGATCTTGACATGTGGCAGCCATCCAACGCTGCCCGCCCCACAGTCACTGACAGGCGGGCCCGGCACTGTTTGCTGCGGGAGGCTGACAGGTGGACCCCCTGTTTGCTGACTGGGCAGAAATAATTTCTTTTTGGGTTTTCTTTTTCAGAAAATAGTTTTTAATTCAGTTTTTTATAATTAACTCAAAATAAATGCTAAAAATAATCAGAAAATTTCCAAAAAATTCTAGAAAATATATTTTATTATTTAGAAACTAAAATAAAAGTTTGGGATATTTTTAAATATATTGTCCCTAAAATAAATTCTTGAAAGTCCTAGAAAATTAGGATTACTAGTTTTTAATTAACAAAAATAATGGAGAAATCCCACTTGCCCCAAATTAACCTAAAAATAATATTTAAGCACGAATTTCAGGATACGGAGGTTACAACATAGAACCACGAATCTGCTTTGCACGAAAACTTTTTGAATTCGCTGACTGTCCGCCTTCCCTGAGTAATAGGCTGACGTAGTCCCCAATTATAACCGAATATTAATTATCGGATTTGGTTCGGGATTTGAGGAGTCCATTCGAAGTCTATATATACCCCAAGGCTTTCAGAGAAAATTTTTTCATCTATCTTTTGCAAAAGAAAGCCTTCGACTCTTCGAGTTCTCTCCTTCGTTTCCTCTCCGAGCATTCAGAGTTTTCAGCAATAGCCCCGAAACCAATCCCCTCCTCTAAGGGAAAGAAGGTTGACTCTTCTTCTCGCTCTTCTGCCCAAGCGAGAGCGACTTTCGTCGGGCAAGGCGAGCTTCACTCTGAACGAAGTGTCCCGTCGACGAGCTGTGCACCCGGAGTTAAAGGTAAAGCTTTTGGGACGAAAAGAACGATACAAATCCTTCGCACACGTTGTACGTGTACGCGCTAGGTCATCTTCTGTGCTGATAGCCTCTTCGAAGAAGATGATGCACAGAGATGTTTCATCTTTTACGCCCATATTTCTAATGTGTCAGCGTAAAAACTCCATATTTTCGCAGTCTGGCGTAAAAGCTTTGACTGTCGAAACTTGGCGTATACTATAAAATTTTGGTTTTACGCTTCTGGATGAAAATTCTGGCGTAATAACTCAAACTTTGGCAGTCTGGCGTAAAACACAGACTGTCAGATTTTTTGTGTATACTACCAGTCTTGAATTTTACGCCTTGGAATAAGATTCCAGCGTAAAAAATCAAGTTTTTACAGTCTTGGCGTAAAGCACAAACTATTGACTTTTAGCATATGCTGCAAGATTGTAATGTCTAGTATAGAAACTGACGTGTTTTTCTTGCACTTTGCAGTTAACTTGCATATGTCTCCATTAGCTGAGGTGATGGGTTCTGCTGCCGGGATGCTGCATTCCAACTACCTGGAGGATTTGTCCCACGTGACATTTTCTATCTCCGGACCCCAGTATCCCGAAGGAAGGGGAATCCTGATATCAGCTCAAGGCGAGCGAACGCTGTTGAACATGATCAACGGAGAGCCCCTGACGTACATAGACGGGGCCCAATATATAAAGCCGGCTTTTTTCTTCGGGGACATGATTGACAAGCAGTCCCAGACGAAGCCCAAGAAAGAACTCTGGGTTTTCTCTGCCGGGGGCTTGGTCATGTATCTGCCCAAGATGTTGAGAGACTACCCCATCTCGGCATTCTTCCATGCCACACATCCCAGGAGGATGTCGTGGACGCTGACTCCCAATCTTCACGGCCGGCCGGGGAAGATATTTTACCAGAAAGGATCTGGCCTAGGGTTATTTGTCAGCTGCCCTTCCGGCTCTGTGATGCCGTTCAGGGGATTGTATCCAGGCATTATCCCGAGTGAAGATAGTTTACTGCTCCAGCCGATCTAATTACCAACTTTCTGCAATGATTTCATGGGGCATGGAGGAGTATACCCCAAGGTTAATCCTCGGACCAATGGGTGGGTTACCCTAACAAATCTTCGATGGGCTCGCTTAGCTGACTGGGCCCTGAAGCATTTTCAGACCGAGCTGGAGGGCATTGGTCTGTATAAAGCTGTGAATGCCACCAGTGTTGGGTTACCTCTCAATCCCAACCTGTTTCTGGCTTTGATGGAGCGATATATCTCGCTCACCGGGACTTTCGCCACTCCACTGGGGGAGTTGGGATTGGCCCTCCACGAGATGGCAGAGATTTCGAGACTGCCAATGGGGATACTCCTTATGAGGAGTATGTTCCCACAAACCAGGAGTTGGGGGATTCAGACCCTCGGGTAGTGGCAGTATACCAGGAGCTGATGTGCCACTACCTTGCTTGCACCGCCTTTTATAATGAGCCTTCAGATTTAGCTTATACCAATAAATGGGCGTCCTACTTCTTCTTTCACTGGGCCAGGACTGCTAGGCCAGAGAAAGTTTTGGATAACAAGGATCAGCCCCTGAATTTTCTGAGCGTGCTTAGTGCTCAGGTAGTCGACGATCTTATGGAAGACGCTGGGGCTCTGGACCAGATTCTCGACAAAGGGATAGAAAAATATCCTGCAGGCACTAAGGCCTACAGTTATTTGAGGCATTGCCGTATGCCCCTGTCCAAGAAAGCTCAACTGAATGGCTTCCTCTCTATATGGCTGCGCCGATTGGTGGTACTCGGCATTGCATCTACGGACCGCATTCACTGTAACACGCTATGGCCTACAGTGCGTCTGGTGTTCGGGACAAGACTGGGCTTGCTCCCCGCCATGGTGTGCCGCATACAAGATGGCCTGAGGGCCATTACTGATGGGCTGCTTGCCGATAAAACTCGGCGTGATAGCTTTTCCCGGGTAGAATTACCATACCTGTATTTGTTGGGATGGTTAATTCTCCATAACCCCAGGGTGATGTCTCCCGGCTCTGGCAGTAGTTCGGGGGGTAGTTTCTTGCTGAATTACAAGAATTTCTCCTGGAACATGACCATAGTTTTAGACTGTCGGCAGGCGCTGAATTTCAGTCACAGCTGGAAGCTTTTCTGCACTGTCCCCTCTGTACATCTCAATCAACAGGGGAGCAGACTTCAGGACTTAGGTGAAGGGCAGACCATTCTTTCTCCTGAAGCTTTTAATTGGTTGGTCTGCATTAGACCTTCCCATTTACTGTACAGAAATGAAGACCAATGCTTCTTGGAGCCCTACCTGCCTAGTCGGTTTGCCAGGCAGTTTGGGTATGACCAATTGCATGTGGGCAATGCCGTCACCAGCTTCAGGTCCAGGGGTGGACTCATTGATGGAGCGAGAGGATGGCGATACTTCATCATGGATTGTACTGAAGCAATTTTTACAGTGTCCGTCATTTTATTCTCCACGGAGCTGCGCATCCTCCACTCGTATGCCCAGTTTTATGTGGCAACCAACACCTTCCATCACAATTTTGACATGCTTGGAAGTTTTAGGATGCCCTCCTCCAAGTCTGCAGGAAGAGACGAAGTCCCCTCGGTCTCCTCTGACGAGGGCGAAGATTCTGTCAATCTAGATGAGCCTCTGTTGGCGGTACCGAGGGGTGACATACCTCCGCCTGCAGGGCCTCTGGTCGTCTCTGGTAAGCGAAGGGCTCCTGTTTCGAACGAGACTTTCCCTCGCAAGAAGAAGAAGAAGACGGTTAGTCGTCCTCTTAGGATTCCCGGCCATGAGGCTCCTATCAGTGAACCTGCTGTTTCCCCTGTCGGGGATAATTCTTTGATTGGAGGTTCCTCGCCTTTTAGAGAGGGAACCTCTACAGTTCCGGCTGGCGGTGCCGGAGAATTCCTGCTTGAGGCTGCTGTCGCTGCTACCGCTTCAGGTAGTGGTACGAGATTGCCTTCGGGGCCGAGCCGAATAAGGATATCTTTATCCAGATCAGCATCGAGAGAAACCCCTACCGTGTCTGTAGGTGCACCCAGCGAGATTCCAGCTGACGAACCTCGATTGGATCTGGGTGAAGACTCGGAAGAATACCTGCCACTGTCAGTTAGCACACCCCCTTCTCCAGGTATGACAGCTTGCTTAGCATCATTAAGAAATAATTTAGTTGTACTGGCTGCAGACGCGACATATATGCCATCGGCCATGGGTAAATGTCGTCTTTATGCCTCTTTTTTAGAAAAATTAACATCATTTTGATATTAACTTTCTTTTGTCTTCTTTTCAGGGGAAGACATCTACGGGGAGGGCAGTGTTGACGCATCTTTTGGCTCTGTTTCAGCTCCTGGCGATGACATGGAGGTGCCCGACTTCGAAGAGGAAGCATTTTCGGGTGTCGGCTCGCCTGAAATGGTTTCGATGTCTCAAGAGGAGGATGAGCCTGTCTTTACGACAATACCTCCTTTGAGTACGCCGGTCGTTTCGTCTGTTGTTGGCGTATCTTCTTTTGCTGCACCATCTATTGAGGCTACGGCTGTGGCAACATCGTCTGCGATCATTCCAGAAGGGGGATTCGCCAATATTGCAGCCACTCCCAGCATCCATTCGGATTTAGCCATGCTGACTGAGCAGTATACCAGTATCTTCTATACCACTATGAAAACATTGATATCAATGGTGTTGGAGAAGAATCTAGGCTTCGAGGCGCTGAGGAGGTCCTCTCAGTTTGCGATAGTGCCGATCAGAGAATTCAACGACACTGGGATAGCTGACACACTGGAGCAGATAGTTAATAGTTTGGAGGAACCCATTAACGAATATTTACGGCTATCTCGAGGCAGCATTGAAGACCTGGTCCAGGCCAAATATGACTCCTTGACTTGCGCAGCTTGCTGAACAGATGGAAGGCCTAAATAAATCCATCCAGATGCATCAGCAGGAGATGGATGAAGAAAAAGCTGTCTTGGAGGAGGTCATTCCTCTTCAAATAAAGTGCCAGGCCGAGCATGAAGGAAATGTAGCGAGGGTTCGCAGACTGGAAGCAAAACTCGCTCAGGCAAAGGAGTGGGCTTCTCAGTCGTCGGAAGCTCTAGATGTGGTGAATGGTCGACTGGGCATAGCTCAACAGAACTTGGCATTGCAGGAGTCGCCTGTGCTGGTTTTGTTCAGGCTAGATCCGAACTGTCCCTCCTAAGCAATGACGAGGCACGGCTGGAGAGGGCCTGCGCTATCGTTTTAAGCTCTAGGACTGAGAAGATGGTCGCACTGGCACAGCAGATTCGCGACCTGACCGCTCCCCCCAAATGATGTATTTTTTTGCTTTTCAATATAATTTTGCTTTTTCTGGGAATAGTAAAGAGGCTTTTATCTGACTTTGTGGACCCATCCTTTTGGAATATAAATGACAGGTTTGGGTGAAAGTGATATCAGAGGTAATATGGACGTGATATACTCTCGGTAAGCTTCAGCAGGACATATCTATTCAGAGGTTATATGGACGTGATAGAATATGCTTCGACTAAAGTTTGTACACAAAACACTATCAGAGGTAATATGGACGTGATAGGTCTTGAGGTTCCAAATTAGTTAAACATATCTATTCAGAGGTTATATGGACATGATAGAATACGATCCAACTAGTTTCGTTTTGGAAGTAGTATTGTCAGAATGAGATCTTCACCATACTCCATTTGAGGAAAGGAGGTTAAGCGTAGTACCTTTTCAGAAATTTGCCGTTGATAGGAGCCATCAACAAGTCTCCATTAGGCTTGGCTAACCTGTAAGCGCCGTTTGAGAACGTCGTCTCGATCACATAAGGGCCTTCCCATTTGGGCTGGAATTTACCCTTACTCTTGTGAGTAATAATCATTGGCCTTCTCACAGCTAAAACTAGCTCGCCAACTTTGAACACTCTTTCCTTCACTTTTTGATTAAAAGATCTGGAAATGCGTGCCTGGTAGAACGCGATGCGCTGTTGAGCTTGGAGGCATTTCTCGTCTAATCCTTCTAGCTCTTGAAGCCTTAACAGGTCATTCTTTTCTTGAGTCAACTCATTAGCCACTACTATCCTGAGTGACAGAATTTGGACTTCGATGGGGAGAACTGCTTCGCTCCCGTAAACCAATGAGAATGGGGTGCAACCTGTCGGTGCTCGTACCGTTGTGCGGTATACCCAGAGACATTCTCCTAGCTTCTCATTCCAATCTCTCTTGTTCGAAGAGACGAACTTTTTCAAGAGCTTGATAATGGTTTTGTTGAAAGCTTCCGCCAAACCATTAGCAGCGGGATTATATGCCGTAGAGGCCACATTTTGTATCCGATTTTTATCGCAAAATCAATAAAATGCTTGGCTGATGAATTGAGGCCCATTGTCATGAATTATCCTCCGGGGTATCCCAAAGCGATAAATAACATGATGCTTGATGAAGCTGATCACATTAGATGCCTTTACCTCAGCAAGAGGGATCGCCTCTGCCCATTTGGAGAAATAATCCGTGATGGCCAGTATAAACCGGTGAACTCTGGAAGAAGACGGGTGAATAGGACCAATGATATCCATACCCCATGCTTCGAAAGGCCAGGATGCAACCGTAGGATGTTGATGTTCAGAAGGTTGATGTATAAAATCTGTATGAACCTGACAGGCTTTGCATTGTTTTGCATACCTTATTGCATCTATGATCATAGTAGGCCAGTAATAGCCCATTCTCCTGATACGATCCTGTAGCTTAGGACCGGGTTGATGCGCTCCGCATATGCTGTCGTGATCTTCACGGATAACCCGCTGTGCCTCGTCATTGGAGAGACATCTCAATAGCAGTCCATCGTAGGTCCGACGATATAGATACTGTGAAGACGGATCAAAGTAGAATCGTAATGATCGTCTTTTGACGGATACTGCTTCTTTAGGGTCCTCCGGCAAGATTCCGTATGCCACAAAATCTATAAAGGGACTTCTCCAGTCTCTCTTGGGAGGATCAGTGTTCACAGCGTAGCTGCGTTCTATGTGAAAATTATTTTTCACACAGAATAAATCTCTGTTAAGAAGGATCACCGAATTCTGCCTTCTTATAGGAGTAGCTAAATCTGCAGCTAGACTGGCTTGGGCATCAGCTTCCAGATTCTGAGATCGAGGTACATGCTCTAGGAAGAACCCTTTGAATGTTATGGCTATCTCGACCGTTGCTCTGTGATAGGGGATGAGGTCTGGATTCCGGACTTCATATATTCCCCTGACTTGATTGACAATCAGCAGAGAATCACCGAAAGCTTCCAGAGATTCGACGCCCAATTCTTTAGCGACTTGGAGCCCGATTAGTAGAGCGTTATACTCCACCACATTATTGGAACAGGGCTCGCTAAGAGAATATGCTCGATAGATGACGAGTTTATTAGGAGTAACCAGGACAATTCCTACTCCTGAAACCACGTTTCCCCTGGGACCAGTCCCGGAGGCACCATCGAAGAATAGTTGCCATGCATCACTTTCCATTGCGGAATTACATTCCGCAACTTCATCGGGAATGTCCTCGTATAGTTTGGAGGCCTTCGGGATCGGATGAGCAGCTAGGAAATCAGCTAATGCATGGCCTTTGATGGACTTATGAGGGACGTACACCATGTCATACGGTGTTAATAACATCGCCCAAGTCGTGAGTCGGGAATTAAGAACACTTGGCTTATTCATCAGTACTCGAAGAGGATTGATCCTGGAGATGATATAAATAGTATGGCATGTGACATAGTGTCGCATTTTCTGAATAGCAAACATCAGAGCCAAGCATTCTTTTTCCACTGGACTGTACCGGTGTTCAGCTCCGATCATCATCCTGCTTAGATAGTAGATAGCCTGTTCATGACCCACTTCGTTCTTCTGTACGAGAAGAGCTCCCAGAGAATGATCCATCGCTCGAACATACAGCAAGAATGGTCTTCCTATGACGGGAGGCACCAGAACTGGCGGGTTAGTGAGGTAGCGTTTGATATCATTAAACGCTTGCTGACAGGCTTCGTCCCATACGATGGATACACCTTTCTTCATGAGACGAGAAAAAGGCTGATATCTCCCAGAGAGGTTGGATATGAATCTCCGGATATAAGCCAGACGACCTTGAAATCCCCTGAGTTCTCTCAGATTACGGGGTGGTCGCATTTCTAAGATGGCCTTGACTTTATCAGGGTCCACTTGAATGCCTTTAGCGGTAATGACAAATCCTAGAAATTTGCCATTAGATACACCCAGAAAGGACTTTGTAGGATTTATTTTGAGTTGATGTTGGCGCATCAACTCGAATACTGTCTTCCAGTCTTGGATGTGATTATCCTTGAGGCGGCTTTTGACAGCTACATCATCCATGTAACATTCTACTGTTTTGCGTAAATGCTCATGGAATATGTTACTCATAGCCCGTTGGTACGTAGCCCCGGCATTCTTCAATCCGAAGGGCATGACCGTATAGCAATATACCCCCAATGGTGTTCGGAAGGCGGTATGCTTCTCGTCTTCAGGATGCATCTTGATTTGATTGTATCCTGAGAATCCGTCCATGAAAGACATACGTTCAAAACTGCATGTATTGTCAATCATGACGTCCGTAATGGGAAGAGGAAACTCATCCTTGGGGCAGACTGCATTCAGATCTCGGTAATCGATGCAGACACGTACTTTCCCATTTTTCTTTATGACCGGGACAACATTGGCGACCCAGTCGGGATATTGTTCTTCCCGGATGAAACCGCAGGCTATCAACTTCCTGATTTCAGCTTCAATGGCGTCCATCATATCCGGGCGGAACCGGCGTTGGTGCTGCTTCACAGGCTTCGAATCGGGCAATATATTGAGTTTATGAGTAGCCACCTTTGGATCAAGACCTGGGATGTCCTCATAATTCCACGCAAAGATATTGATATATTCTTTTATCAGCTGGATAACTTCTTTCCTTTCTTCTTTGAAAAGATTGTTACTGATAAATATCGGCTTTGGCGAAAGTTTATCCCCAACATTAATCTGGATAACTTTATCTTCGGTGGGAGGTTCTCTCCGCTCGAACCAGAATTCCCATTGTGTATCCATTTATTGAGCCCAAGAGTCATTCTCAAACGGTTCAGATTCTTGTTCGTCTGCTTTAAAGGAGTCTGCCACTACCGTATTTACTGATAATGTTCGTTCGAGAGCATCAGATAAGTCGGAGGGCGACGAGCCATTTTGAGAGGAGGAAAGGATATCCTCGTTTGACTCAGAAGTTGCAAGCGAGGTGGTATACCCTAACCCGAAACGAGTTCGTTGACAGTAGGGATCGTCGTGCAGCGGCATTCGTCTGCCTTTTCCGTAGTTGAGACCTGGTTCCAGCTTCAAGTCATAATCCATACTTTGCATGATCTTCAAAGCTTGCGGGCTGTATCTGTGAACTTGTATTTTACCAGCATCGTCATCGAAAGAATCTTCTTGTACAGTTGGTTCATTGCGCATGCGGCCGAAGACTATTGAACGTTGACTGCTGCAGGCAGGCGGGACAATAAAGATAGAATCCTCATGTGGTCCACATGTCGTGATGACATTGGATGACGATGCTACTTCCCACACATACGGATGATAGGAGTCTATAGCTTCCAAGAATTTTTGTGCTATAGGTTCTATATCATCATGGGGAGAGGATTCCTAATTTGGAATTTGAGCGTCAATATACTGGAAAAAAGGATCTTTATTATCATCCGAAACCGCATTCCTGGTTACATTTACATCAATCGGCTGCCTGTTGTGCCAAAGGTTGATGACCAAGGGTGGAGGCTTCTGGTTCAAAGTGATCACTAGAGGATCACCTCCTTTTCCTGACCTGGTTTTGTTCTGGTGGATAGCCATAGGCTCCATGGCTTTTGGACGAGTAGTTCGCCCTTTCACCTTGATTGACAGAGGTTGCTCGGCAGAGGGTTCTTCTGGCTCCCGGTGGGATTCCTTCTCTGCTTCGCCTGATACCTCTTCCATGTAGTCTTGAGAGTACAATATGGCATCAGAGTAGTAGAATTCTACTCCTTTAAACGGGTTCAGGTCAGCAAACTCCGTTTGTACTGTTCCTTGGGCATCTACATATTTAAAGCATTGATGTAGAGTCGAAGGAACGATGTTGTGGTCGTGGATCCAAGGTCTACCCAGCAGAATGTTGTAGTACACCTCTGAATCAATGACATAACATGTAGCCACTGATCTGAGGTCGCCAATCTGGATCCTCAGGCAAATTTTCTCCAATGGCTTACTTTTTCTGGCGTTGAAACCCACGATTGTAGTGGTGGTGTAAGCCAATTCGCTGGTAGAAATCCTCAGCGGTCTGAGCAGACTATGGGGAATGATGCTGATTGATGATCCCGGATCTATGTGAATTCGGTCGACCTCCATGGAACCGACGTACCCGGTATAAAAGAGGGGTCTGTCATGCCTGTTATGCTTTAACAGCATGTCATCTTGAGTGAAAGTGATATTCAGGACTACCTCCATCACACTGTGGCATTGAGGACATGCCATGGGTTCTTCGTCAGGGGACTTGAGCTGGGTCAAGTATGCATCCGTCTGCATTAATGCTTCACTCAGGGCTTGACGAGTGTCTTGAGAGAGCCTGAGTAGTTCGAAGATGGACAACCTGACTGGTGTATTGGCTAATTGGGCCAGGATGTCAAAGTTGTATGGCTTCTCTAAACCATTGTTTTTAATGTTTTTCAAAGGTTTATCGAAGCACACTTTTTTTTGCTTCCCTTTGTCCGCCGAAGTTGGTCTCGAAGGACCGGCCTCTGGTATGGCGGGTTCTGGTTCTGAAGGCTTGGTAGCTGAAGCGTTTGCCGGTGCATCTTCCTGACTTGCTCCATAGTCCTTGAGGTAAGATTTCCCCGAACGGGTTCCACTAGCCAAAACCTCATCTTCTGATACCGAGTGTACCATAATCATGTGACACGATTTACGCTTCGAGTTCTTCTTAGACTTAGCCTTAGCAGCTTGAGTCTCTTTCTCGATCTCTGACACCAGATCTGGATGAACCCATATGATCTCGCCCCGCTGGGTAGTTAGGGGTACCAGGTCATGATTTTGACCCCTAGCCGGAGGAAGATTAACGATGTTCATCGTTGCCCAAGAAATATGTGTCACACCGTCCGAGACTTCTTGGGGAGGCAGATTGCCAAATTGTAGAGAGATCATGTTGGCTGTGACCGTCTTTTCGCTGTTGCGCAGAGTGATGGCCTTAGCATCGATCAACTCCTGGATCTTTCTCTTCAGTACATAACACGCTTTTGTAGGGTGATGTATGTATCTATGAAAGATACAGTACTTGGGGTTATTAGTACTGCCGACTTTATTAGGCCGCTTCTCCTCAAGAAGGGTAATCTTGTCGCTTTTGACGAGACACTCGAATATGCTCGAAATATCGTCGTCGTCGAAAGAGTATACTTCAATGGGCCTGGAAGTCCCAGGTTTCGTCTGTGTGGTTGCCGCAGTCTTTTGTCTGGACGTATTGATTGTCAGAGCTTCTTTTCCTTTGGAACCACGAGGATGGTCGCTATTGGGGGATGACCTCTTGCCTCTATCGGAGGCAGAGATCATGATGCCATTATCACGCACCTTCCGACTGTTGTCCTCGGCGGCTACCTTTGAGATGATGAACGAGGGCCAATCATGGAACTGATATGGCCCTGTGAACACCGAGATTACGGGAAGAAGGTTCTTCCTGCAAATGTCCACCAATGCCGAGTCTGAAACTCCGGGAGGCATTTGAAAAGTGGCTTGACGAAAACGTTCGATGAAGGTGCGAACGTCCTCTTTTTCCTTCTGCTTCACTTCGATGAGAGAGGACATAGACATGTACATCCCTCCCTCGTAGAATCGTGCGAAGAATAAAGCCTTGAAGTCTTCGAAGGAAGTAATGCAGTTGTCCGCCAGGCTACGGTACCACTGATAAGCCACTCCCGAGAGACAGCCCTTGAACACCCGAGTAAGGAGGGCGTCATTCCCTTGTAATAATACCGTCATCATGCTGAAGTAGTTCATGTACTGACTCGGTGATGTTTTTCCCTCGAACAAAGCCATAGTCTGTAGTTTGTATTTAGGAGGAAAAGGGGCCTCTTCCCCGATAGCTGGGTAAGGATGGTTGATTCCCAATTTCTTGAGCTGATCTTTGTGCTTCAAGGCATCAAATTGGGCTTTCAATTACCATACTGCCTGCATCGGATTTTCAGCCGGTAGCGGGACCACGGAGTGGTGGGGAATCGGTTGTATCGCGACTCCAACGGGAGGTAATACATTCTTCGAGTGAGGAAGTGGAGGAACTGCTGACTCCTGATCTAGAGCAGGCTCTTGGATCGCGTTGGATGGTGGTAAGTCCACCCCTACACGTATTTGAGTTGGAGGGACCGATGCTTGAGCCATAGCAGCTGTGTGTTGAGTCAGCATCATCTGGCGCATATGCTCCATCATGGATTGTATCTTTTTCAGAGATGTCTCCAGTACAGTAATGCATTGCTCAGCGCTCCCCGACTGGGAAGCTTCCTCGCGTTCATCTCCAATTGCATAAACTCCCATCTCCCTGGGTGTCATTGAAGGATTAGTATTGGTCTTTATAGAAGTTGACTCTATACTTTCAGCATCTGATTCGGGAGACTGGCGACCCCCAGCATCGGAATCAGAAGAGTACGAAGCCGGTTGTCGTGACTTCGAACGGGTATTTCGGAACACCCCAGCTTCAGTGTTCCTAAGGAGCTTGTTGAATTTCCTTCGTCTCGGAGTTCTAGAGGGATGACGTCTTAAGCTCGATCTTCCTCTAGGTATATGTGAAGCCATGTTCACTGACGCATGTGTAGGCTCTTCTTTCTGGAAAGACGGAGAGTAGCTCAATCGGTCGAAAACCGACCATTTTGCTTCAGAACAACAATAATTAACTACAATCCTATGACTATTATAATAGTGCTCACTAGGAGGCGTAATAGATATGCTGGAAGATCTCCTATCCTTGCGTTTCTGGATCAGATACTCACGCAGGTCAGGAGGATTCACAAAAGAAGATGAAGAAGATAGCTTGTTCCTTCTGTTCACCTTAGTTGGCATGCGGATGTTGGGAACCATAGTTTTCCCTGTGCCACCCGTATACAACAGGTTGGCCATCTGGGTCACGGATAATCCCCGAGGAGTGTGTCTTTCCATAAACTGAGCCTTCTTCACGCTGAGTGTCACGACCCATACCCGATGTAAGGATACTAGTCGGAAACAACGCCCAGCCTACGCCGCAGAATCGGCGGTAGAACGCTGTCTAGATAGTCTATCTAAAGTAATGAACCACCAATAATGATAGAATACTCAATCACAGAACTAAGATAGAATAAGCATGAAACAGATAAGAATAGAATAGTCATCATACAACTCATGAGTTTAAAATAATACATCAATGAGTCTGAAGAGTAACAAAAATAAGCTGGAGACAAATCCAGTACAAAGGAATACTATCATACTACAAAGCTACACTCCAGGGTCAACTGTCTCAGTTGGGATAAGTCCCTCTTGAGCCAGGGTCTCAGAATCTAAACCCACAACATCCTGGGGTCCATAATAGGTAGGGTACTCCTCAGTGTCATCTGGAAAAATATATCCAGTCAGAAAAGGAGAAGAGTACATCTCTAACAGCAGTTCTAATCCATGATAAAAACTATGTAACAGTAAATAGCTGTGGATAAACAAAATGCACAAAATAGATACAAGAGATATATAAACAATAAGGAAATACTGGAAAGAAATACAATAATGAACAATATGCCAATGAAACAATAATACTAATGACTAAGTGTGTGAGTACTAGCTTAACATGTGATCGGCTTGGGCAAGATACAATGCGGCCTGGCTAATCATACGTGCGGTGCATGATCAATACTATTCGCTTACCAATACTTTATTCAATAGGGATTTGATCACATATCTATACTAATACTCTCCACCCCCAACTGGTATAATAGATCCAACCACGGTATGCTATGGCACTAGATTCCCCAAGAAGAGAGCGACTCCTCCAGAAAATTGATGTCTGTACATGTACAAGATAACCAATGAAACAATACTTGCACCATATACACCATATACCAAGGAATAACATCTCATGACGAGATCCGGATATACCAATCCGTGTAACCATAGTGTCAAGAGAAACATGTATATCTACACTAGATACAACGAACATAGAGGATATCATAAATGAGAAACTATCAGAGAATGTACTCGCCTGAAGTCCAATGAATAGTCTCACAGATGTCTGACTCGGTGCCTCGAAGACCTAGATATGGAATACCACATTAATACAAGGTCCCGGAAAGAGAACAAGTCAAACTAGTCAACTTCTAGGTCAATAAATCAATTCTAAGTTAAAAGTCAACTATGGTCAACTCTAAAGTCAACTAAAGTCAAACATGGTCAAACTAAGGTCAACCTCTCAAGACATCTATATAAATAATATAGAATAAAAATACACAATTAGGAATCAAGGTCTTGATCCCAATTGGTACCCACACAAAGTATAAATAATATACACTCTAATATAAAGTATATACAAACCAATATTTATACAAATAATATAATATATTATTATTAGTATTATACCTCACAAAAACACCTATATATATATACATATATAAATCAAAATGCATATATATATATAAACAATTTAATAACTATATACTTATATATACATACACATAAACTTACAAAATTAAAATACAAACACATGCACATATGTACGTATTTTACATGGCTAGAAGCACACATAAAAATACATTCATTAAATTAACAATTAAATATATAATAATTATAAATAATATAATTACACATTTAAACACATAAATATATTTTATAAAATATTTATGTATAATTTATGTTATTAACATAAGTACATATATATTTGCATGCAAGAAAGCTACATACATATATTTATACACCACATTAGAACACATAGAAATATAGATCTATGCTACAATAAATACCATAATAAATACACTAAAATAATATATAATATCTATATATATTTACTAATTATAAATGAAGAATTTAAAGTATAAATAATTAGATCTACATATAAATACACCAAATTGGAAAGTTTTATACCGTATCCCACTAGATCTAGGATACGCATGTGACACGAGTCCAACACACAACCAAATATACCCCGAAGGACACAAACAAGTCACAAATAATATTTATGAATAAATCAAAGTGTCAAAAGTAGATCTATGTATCCGTGTCAAAATACGACATGTACAAAGCCCCGTGTCGGAGGAAAACCCCCAAAATGACACGTATCACCAAATAGTTGGGATACGAACCACATGTACCCAAATATGGACACGACACAAGCCCCAAACACATAAGCACATGCCCAATTGATCTATAGGATCAATTGACACACAACAAAATATAAATTCGGAATTCCAACAAAATTGACACAAAAAGCACCATAACTTTCTTCATGGGTCTCCTATGAAAATAAAACAAAGTCCTATGGGTAGTACATACATATGGGTTGATTTTACATGATTAAATCTCAGATTTAGAAGCTATTTTAATGGGAAAAACTGAATTATACCTATTGGGAGATGGATTTCCAGTGAAACCTCCAATTGAGATGAACTTGCTTCCAAATTGTAGATCTTTGCTCCTCTTTGTAGATCCTTGCTTCCTCCTTCTAGATTCTTGCTTCTCAACTTTCTAATGGTGAATTGGGAAGAATTTGGGATAAATTTGGTGGAGAATTGGAATGGGAATGGAAAGAATTTGGGAGTGGGATATTCTAGATCTAGATTTGGAATGAGAATGAGAGGAGAGAGAAATTCCCCCCCCCCTCTAATATAGGCTGGCCATGCCCTCTTCCCCAAGCAATTGTAAAATATCCAATGTACCCCTTGGGGCCTCTCATGAAGAAATAATTAAGGAAGGAAGCTTCTAGTCTAATCACTTAATTAATTTAATCCATCTCCTTAACTATGGGCTTTCTAAATGGGCCAAATCTAACTATTTAATTCATGTTGGTCCATGGGTCCAAACTAAACTAGTTGGGTCTACTAAAATAAGTCCAAAATAATTAAATAACATTCAACAATAATTAAATAATACAACAAAAATTATTTACCATGCACAATATTTATTTAAATAGAAAATTACTAAAATACCCTTTTTCCTAAAATGTGGTAGTGACACTGAGGGGCTTCACCTGGCATAATTTGGAGCTCTGCTCAGGTTGGCGTAAAGCTGAGGCGGTCCTTAGTCGGCCATCAGCTTCCCACGTAATCCGGAGGGCGGGCAGACTCTTCCCTTGCTGGCGTAAAGGCCGAGAAGTTGAGCAGTCCGCCGCTTGCTTTCCCTTGCGTAGATTGTAGGGATCTTCTGCTTTTTTGCGGAGGGCAGATGCATTTTTATGCGCGGAGCGCATTTAGAATTTCTGATTTGGCGCTAAGGCATTGTCAGAAATTCTGTCTGCCACGTCATCGACAGGAGACTGGATTTTATGCGCAGAGCGCGGAGTAGACTTCTGGACTAGCGTTGAGGCATCGTCAGAAGTTTTGTCTACCACGTCACGGATGAGAGACAGAGTTTTATGCGCAGGTCGCGAAGGTTGTGCAGCTAAAACCTGGTTGGTCGGAGAGATCGGAGAGTCGGCAGGAATGGTAGGGGATGTCTTGGGCATCCAGACCTTACGCAACTTCCTGTTGTCTTGGACAGAGAGAGAGTGAGAGCTACCCCCTGTTCGAAGCATATCTTCGTAGGCAGACTGGTCAAACTGGACGACCAGGGTCTTCTTCACGGATCCTACGGATACCTTATCGTGTTGAGCAATTGCTTTCTTATCAGAAGAGAAAGACGTCCCCAGCAGAGTCGCCATCTTGTATTTGATAATAAACGGAAGAAATAAGACGAGGTTTATATGAAACCCGCTCTTAGGTTTACAAACAAGAAGTACAATTAATCCTATACGAGGATATCAAGTATAATTTTTAATCTGGGTAAATATTGCTATAGGAGTCTGATCTGCAGTCGATCACTTTGTCCCTTGGACCACACGATGATGAAGAAGTGCCGTAGAAGACAGAAAGCAGCTTCGAGGGTTGCAAAAGAGAGTGGATGCTCGATGCCAAAGTCGTCGATCACTACTCTTTGCCTGAGCTCTGGATTCTTCTCTCTCAAGGACTCTTTGACTCTTAGTTCCTTGACCTTCGGTTATTTTGACATCGGTTCTGACCTTGAGTTCTTCTTTTTGACCTCTTCACTTTTCAACCTTTTTCTCCGATCTTTAGTTTTTTGACCTTTTTCTCCGATCTTCAGTTTTTCGACCCTGGACCTCTGTCGATAGAGGTCTCTATTTATAGAGTTTTAGTGACAGTGACCACCCAGTCGGCGTAGAAGCCGAGCAGTGGAAAGTATGGCAGTTTTTACGCGACGGTCACAATGACCGTTGCCCACGTATAAATGATCTCCTGAATGAGCGTGTGACGCGTGTCCCATTAAGAGACAATGCGTATAACTGCTGCGAAGATCACAACATAAAAGCCACGTAGGTAGTTATCCCTCGCATAGAAAAGGTTGGCGTAGAAGCCAATAACTGTCACTATGGCGTAGAAGGGGAAGAGTTATCAAACCGGCATAGAAGCCGAGTAGGCGTAGAAGCCGAGCAGGTATAGAAGCCGAGCAGGCGTAGAAGCCGAGTTGGCGTAGAAGCCGAGCAGGCATAGAAGCTGAGTTGGCGTAACGTGCAAAAGTGATGATATGGACGTCTTGGCCACAATTACGGCTCTTAGAGATATAATCAAATCTCTTGCATTAAATGCAGAGATCTGCCACCATCCTACGCATTAAATTCAGAGGCGTGTCTTGAAGATCTGCCACCATTCTGCGCATTAAATGCAGAGACGTGCCTCGAAGATCTACCATCATTCTGCGTATTAAATGCAGAGACGTGCATCGAGCCCTGTACGAAGAGCAGCTTTTGATGTGGCAGCCTGTTTGTCTTCTGCGGAGCGTAAACAACTCATATCTGCCTATGTAAAACTAGGCAGCGTATTCCCTTTGTATGCGTAAAAGCAGTTTACGCCGAGAAAATGGCACTAAACGACAGTCTGGGTCGTTGTGCCACGCCATCATTATAGCCGTCGTCTGGGTAGTCGTGCAGTACTCTTTGTCAGGAGTCAGACGTCAGGTTCACTGCATGATTTAACAGGTTCATTTCGAGGAATATGAAGCGTTCCTCGTACACTTCAATGCTGCATTAAAAGTGGATGAGTTTTACGCCATAAAGGCGATATAGCACCCCTTTTACGCTGAAGCAGCCTGGACATACTGTATTACGCGGATAGTCCTTGAGCTTATATTTTACGCTGTACTTAGCAGAAAATCTCTGTTGTACGCCAATGGCTCTGAAGTTATCTTTTTACGCTGCCCCGCACTAAAATGCTGCGTATAGCTATTCAGCGTATTTTCATGCTTCTACAGCAGTGGTAGCAGCGGTGGAGATGGCGATAGTCGTGGTGGTTCGCGGAGGCGCGGTTGCAGGGATGGCAGTAGTAGCAACGGGTGGAGGCGATGCTGCGGCTCCGATGCAGTGGTGGAAGCAGTGGCAGATTGGATGGAGGTAGTGGCGGAGGTGGCGGTGATGGTGGTGCTCCATGGTGGTTCGTGTGGTGGTTCTGCAGCTGCTGCTCCGATGGGACTCGTCCGGTGCAGCGGGTGGAGGCCACAGGAGGAGTTGATTTAGGTGATGGCAGCGGGTGGCGGTTTGTGGAGGGAGTCGGCCGGAGTAAGATAGAGCGGGGGTCGTGAAGGTGGTGAGGATGATGGCGGGGGTGGCATTGCAGCGGAGAAGGGGGAGCTAGCCGGAGGAGTCAGGTGAAGGAGAAGAAGAAGAAGTGAAGGATAAGAAGTGAAGAAGAATAAGTAAAGGAGAAGAAGTGATATTCGGCTGAAGTAGGGAAGAGGGAGGAGAGAGAGAGGGGGGGTTTCCTAGGCTTCTAGGGATTAGGGCCTGCTCATTGGGAAAGGTGTAAGGAGTGATTTTATAGAGAGTGTGTGGTGAGGATGATGTTTCATTTTGAATGGAGGGCCAAGATTTAACATGAAGAAAGTGTTCAAATAAAAGGGAGGAGAGAGAAATGATTGGACCGGTCATGAGAGGGAGGGGGGTTTCTTCATTGGCCTTGACTAATAGGGTGGTGACACCTAGCACCATATTTGTAAATAAGTCCCTCAACTTTTGGGTATTTGTACATGCATGAAAAGTGATGGGGATTTGGTGTGGAAAATGGTGTTTGATGTTGTGTAGGGTGAGGGGGTGTTGGGTGTTTTGTATGGGCTTAATGAATAGGGTATTGGGTTAAATTGGGATTAAGTTAGGATTAGTCAAAGTTGGTATCCCCAATTTAATTAAAATAAAGTGTCATGTGCTCTTAAATTAAATGGGGGCACACGGGGTCTTAATTAGGAGTGACACAAAGGTCATAAATGGTATAGGTTTGGTGTCAGTCTTGTTCCCTTTAATTGGTTCGGCTAAATCAGTTGAGTTTGTGTCACAAAATTGATGGCAACGATAAAGGTACGCGACATAGAATTAAAAAATTAATTTCGGGGCTGGAAAGTTATGCAATTAAATTAAAGCACAAGGGATTGTGTTTGTCAGTGACGGAAAAGTCCATCGCCTAGGTTGGCTTGTCAAGTCAAGAGTGCAACAATTTTTTGGAAATTTTGGGCTATTGTTGGGCTCTGAATATTACAACAACGGTAGGGTGCACCAAGGGTTAAAATAAAGAATCAGACAACTGCAACATAACTTCGAAACCTCAAATACCCTGACGCTACAACAAAATTTCTAGCCTTATCTAGTCTACCTAAAATAATAATTGAGGGGCTTTACACATTAATGCCTAACATGACCTTTCTGTCGTATTGTGTGTCGCCGTCTCTCTCACACTTTTTGAGGCAATCAGGGCAATAAGTGCTTTGATTGGAACTGTGACAGACCTTTGGGAGCCGTGTCAAAGGGCGTGTAGGCGAATCTGCTCTCTTTGTCTGTCCAGGACACATGGGGGATGACTATGCGGCCTGTCTTCAGCATGATGATGCGACCTGTATATAAGTCGCATGACTATAGATTTTTTCATGCTTCTACAAGACCCCCTTCAAAGTTTTCAAAGTGTCAAGTTTGAAATACTTTGAATAAGAAGCATGGTTTATCGCTTTTTGACCGCATGACTTAATGTGCCACATACATACGTTATCGCATAGGCACTTCTGACAGACTATCCAGTCATAAATACGAAGATTTGGTTTAATCTCGGAGGGATTCTGAGCCGTCTGTTGACCCAGAATAATGGCCGTTCATAGGAGATGAGGCGGCACAATAAACGAGGGGACACCGTCATCTCTCTCTATCGCGCGGATCGAGATGGATCGGGATACAAAATGACCTCATCATTATCCTAAGCCGTCTATTCTTCCATTTATAAAGAGATTTGAGGAGAGAAAAGTTTCTTTTTTACTTTCTTACTTTCTTTTCTTCCTATTCTTCTTGCCTTTGCTAACAGCCTGCTACCGCTCTGCTCTACATGGCTCCCAAGGGTTATTCTTCTACTGTTGCTGCTAAGAGAGTCTCTAGGAAGAGGAGTAAGGGCAAGGAGAAGTGTAAGGATGACACATTTCCCAATGATGTGCAACCACCGATCTTAGGTAAGTTTGTTTTGGAGGAGAAGACCCTGAACACAGAGACACACGTGCAAAGTTGGTCGTATGGGTGACTCATCATCATCTAGAACATGCGTTGACTTATCACCGCGGTATAATTTTCTCAGTCGCATGCAGACTGTGGCCGTATGCGTAACTCTGTCACATAATCCACTCTGCCGCATAAGGGTTTCTGCCGTATGAGAGTTTTTTCATGTCTCTGACTATGTTCCTTTGCTGTTTTGTAGTAACTTTACCCACTGCGCCCTCGAGTGAACATATGCTTGGCCATGCATGCTTCCTCTGGATATGAACCTGGGGGACTTGATTTCTATTGTCCGAGGTCAGGTAGATAGGAATCTCCCTCCTGAGCGTCAACAGAGGATTGCTGCACATGATCCTTCCTTTTTGCTAAGTCAACTGAATACGAGAGCGATCCCTGCGGGGGACGGGCATTTCTTTAAGAAATCGTACTTTCTCTTTGGGGATGTGCTGAAGGCCATTCATCCAGAGATAGGGAAGATTAACGAGAACTGGCCATTCACCTTCCGCGGAACAGAAATATCATTCCCCTCCATTGAGCGTTATCTGCCTTTATTGGACTTGAAGGTGATGATGGGTCCACGACGGATGGATTGGGACCTGACACCTGGGCAGTAGGGGGCCCTCGCCGACAGTATCCGAAGGGACAAGAACATAGGGGGATTTTTTAGCCAGAAGGAGGCATACTCATGCTCGTTACGTGGATTGAAATCCGGCTTTGTTGGGAGTGATTTGGGGCCAAACTTGAGTGCTTATGCAGTGGGTACTTTCCTTCGTCAGATTGCGAAGAAAGGATCTTACCCGACTGGGCACCGACGGGCTGTCAGCTGGGCACATTACAATACATCATGGTGTCATCTAACCTTGTAGATTCTGAAGAGATATGAGCAAGAGCTTAGGGCATCCAACCTGTACTTTGCGGTGAGGGGCACCTACTATGGCCTGGAAATGAACCGACCTCTCTTTGTCGCTCTGGTGGAGTTGTGTAGTTGCCGCACGGGGACTTTCTATACCTTGGCGGCGAGATGGGATTAGCTCTGCACGAGATGCATTTTTTCTCTAATCTTCCTTGGGGTGAGGTGCCCTACGAGGAGTACTCCCCGCGCAATTCGAAGTTGGGGGAGTTGGAGGCGGAGAATCCAGAGATCCTGGCGGTGTACCAAGAGTTATTGTGTCATCACCGTATTTGTCAGTGGATAAAGAAGCAGAAGAAAAAGTCTTCTGAGGGATCCTCTTCCCATATCCTGTCGTGGACCCGCTATCTCTTTCCGGAGCAGAAAGGGTCAACCAACATCCATGTTCGGATGCCGCGGTCAAAGCAAGAAATTGCTGACTCGATTCAGAAGCTGAAGAAGTTAGCTGTTGAGAACGAAGAGGCCGAGGGATCCTCAGAATCAGAGGGAAGTGAAGAGTCCCCTAATGAGCTTGTTAGCCCGGATGAGAATTTCAGTTACTTTTATGCGGACACCCACAAGCTATCCGCCAAGGCCGTATTGGCGTGATACCTGATGCTTTAGCTGTGCACTTATGTAGTTTTTGGTGACTCCGGGTCGATAGATAGGGTCAGTAGCAACATAATCCTCCCTGCCGTGAAGTTGGCTTTTGGCCTCAAGTTGGCCCTACTACCGGCTATGGTTTGCAGCATACACCGTGGTCTTTGATCCTTTGCTCAGAAGCTTGAAGCTCATCCTGGCAAATGGTATTTTAAAAGGGTTGAACTCCCTTATCATTACCTGATGGGCTGGACTCTCTTGCACCATGACTCCCTGATGCGTCCCGGACCTGATGATGACATGGTGGAGGATGACACTGGATTTGCAGGTATCGGAGTATGAAGTGGGCTTGTGAATCGGTCCCTTCCTGTAGGAGGGAGCTGGCCTTCATGTCAGGCTGGTCTTTTTTTATGACCGAACCTGAGTTTTTTGACGAGAAAAGGAATTCGGTTCACAAGGATGCTGGGGTAGGCACTCAGACCCTGTCGGAGAACCTTTTCCGTTAGCTCCAGGCCATTTGTCCTTCCCATCTAGTGTACCAGAATTAGGACGTGGTCTTCGTGGAGCCATACCTACCGAGCCGGTTTGCCCGCCAGTTCGGGTATAGTCAATTTTTGTTGGTCCATCCGAGCACCTCCCTTAGTCATCGTAGGAGTCTATTGGACGGAGCCCAGATATGGAGTTACTACAATGCCACACACACTCAGGTTATATTCCAGTTACCAATAGCCGGTGCCGACCCCAGAACCCTGTACACGGCTGCGAGGTATTATTGCTCGATTAATGCTCCACCGTCCGACTTTGACTTGGAGAGGATCTATATTGAAGGTACTATATTGATGCCACCCGACGCCAAGGGTCACCGAATGTCCAAGAAAGACAAATGGGTTGCTAGGCCCCTACTTGTAGAGTTGGAGACATCCACTGGGGAGAAGGTAACAACATCTCCTTCTGATAATCCTTTGCCTGCTAAGCGTAAGTCGAAAGCAGGGGCTCTACTTGCTCTCTACTCAAAGAAAGCAAGGACTGAAGTGGTCGCTGGGACGGGACCTGCGACGAAGTCAAAGTCTCACGCAAGCGGAGAGGTAGGACCCCTCACACTAATGGTTCCTGAAGCAGGACTCAATTTAGATGCTATGGCGGTATCCGTAAGCCCTCTTCGTTTGATCCTTCTCGATACTCTTTTTGAATATCTTTTGTTTAGTTTGTTCGACCTTTTACAGGCGCAGGAAAGAAGGGGTCATCCCCGGCAGACAACCGCTTCGATGGTTTCCTACGTCGAACCAGAGAAGGAATCTCCCCCGAAGTTTGATGTAGGTGTCTCAGAACCAGCACCTGAGGCTTTGGGGGCTCGAGGCTTGGATACGCGTTCGAAGAAGCAGCTTTATACCCCTTTGGAGCACATATCCGTGGACGACATCGAAGCCATGGGGACGACTATGACATTGTTAGACGAGTCACAACCTACGCCTCCTCCCTCTGGTACGTTATTTTATAACTTGATGGGAGATCAGATTTTTTGGCTTTAACTCTTGGTTCTTTGAGTGAAGATGATTACCGGTTGCTCTGGTTTCGCAGACCCTATCTTTCCCTTGTAGAGTGTGGATGTGGCAGTTGAGAAAGATATCGAAGAAGAATAAGGTGGTAGGCTTGTTCGGAGGAGGTCTGGATCTCTCCTCCGTTCTTTTGGAGGCGGAGGACACCCTGAGCGGTATGTCCAGGACCCCTCAGACATTACAGGTTCTTCTGGTGCGACGGATGTTCCTCCAGCTGTTGCTGTCAGGGACTCCGTGACTGAAGCTTCTCTAGATAATGGGGGTGATGAACCATCGTGATGAGGTTGTTCCCTCTCTTGAGGTTGCTGTGTCACCTCCCGAAGCCTTCGTGACGTGATCTAGGGATGGCGCACTGGAGGGAGCTGATGTGGCGAGGCACCCTGCTACTTCTGTTTCCAGTCTTGGTAATACTTTGACATCTGTGGCTCAGCTACCAGGCATCTAGGCTCTTCGGGCATCCATGAAAGATTGGCTCGCAGACAGGACCGCTGGTTGCTCCTCTACTATTGTTTCGCCTTCGAGATTTTTGAGCACCGTTGTGCCGCCTGCCACGCCCATGGCCTCTTCTTCAATCCCACTGCCCTTGACTCTGACTACATTGGAAGAGATTGACGAGATCGTCAAACTTTCTATCCGGAGCTTCCACATATTCTTGAAAAAGGGGATCGAGTGTGTGTTGGAGCACAATAAATCTTTCGCCTGGGCAAGGCACTTTGTTGAGGGCCAGGTCCATTCTCTGAGGGATATCTCTAGATTTGAGCAGATGACCATCTTTATGGTATCACCACCCCATTTCCAGAGCCGGATATTTTTTTTATTTTTAATTTAGTTAATTGTGCATTATTTATAATTAATTGTATTTATATTTAATTAGTGATTGCTTTATTTTTTTATTATTTTTATTTTGATTGTTTTAGGATTTTGGCTAGCCTGGACCCATGTCAGACCCTAGTGGACCCATGTCCGACCCAGCCCACACCCTTGTGAGAATTATTTTAGGGCTTAGAATATTTATTTTATTTTTAGGAGGTTAGTTGGAGAGATTTGGAGCTAGTTTGAGTGATTTTGGAACCCGGAACCCAAAACCAAGTGAGTAGGGGCATTTTGGGAATTTAGAAACTTGGCAACCCCTTTATTATTACCATGGCCGGCCCCAAACCCTTCCCCCAACCCGTGGACAGCAGCCATTTCCCCCCCATTCCTTCTTCTTCACTA
Organism: Iris macrosiphon; assembly: GCA_036927795.1. Lineage (NCBI taxonomy): Eukaryota > Viridiplantae > Streptophyta > Magnoliopsida > Asparagales > Iridaceae > Iris > Iris macrosiphon. Next base: position 148,543,431 of record JAYESA010000008.1, read on the forward strand.
CTTCTTCTTCCTCTCCACTCTTTCTTCTTATTTCTTCCTCCCAACTTCAAGTAAGCATCATTTTCCTCTTCTTTCTTCTTCTATTCTCCATGGTTGCTAACCCTAACCTTACATTCTTCCCTAACCTAGGTGGGTAGAGCCTAGATTTGGTGTTGGAGCTTGGATTTGAGGCTTGGAAGCTTGGATTGGAGGATTTGGAGCATTTTGGGGATTTTTGCTTGGGATTCCAACTCCCAAGAGGTAAACCCTAAATTTCCCCTTGTAATTACTCTTTTATAGTGTAATTAATATTTTAGAACCTTCCTAGACCCGTAGGCTACCCGTGGGAGGAAGTTGGAACTAGTTGGGTAGTGTTTAGAGACTTTGACATTAGGTTTTGTGTCGATTTCGGGTGAAATCCGAATTTGGCCCAATTTTGGGTGATGCCCTAGGTTAGATGGACCTAGGTAGACGTTGTCGGGTGTCGTGAGGGTGAGAGCGTGTCTCCGTTCGGACACGGGAAGCCGCGTCGCGGAGAAACGGGCGTTTCGGGCGAAATTGGGGCTTTTCGTCGTCGCCGATTCTAAGTGCGTGTGCGTTTCCGCCACGGGCCTAGAATCGACGCGGGAGCGCATTTTCTAGGATCTAGGCATCGTGTAGAGCGCGTGGGTAAATTTTGGGCCGATTCTGAGTTCATTCTTTATAGTCTGGACTCTCATGCATTCTTGTTGGTCTCACTTACATGTTTCTGGACTTGACTCACTACATGTTTTTCATGCTGGACTCACTACACGTTCATGTGCACGGACTTGATCTTAGCTTAGATTTTCTGTATCTTGTAGTTATTACTATCTTGCTCTGATACCCATGCATCTTTACCTTTATGCACCAGTGATTTATATATTTCTTGTTTCATACTTGCTCCATTTTTCTTGCTACTTGCTATAACTGTTTTATAGTTTTTATCATTTAAATGGAACTGCTGTTAGAGATGTACTTGCTCCAGTCCTGACTGGACATATTTTTCAGAGTATCCGGAGGATTGGTGTCCGACGTTTTATGGACCTGAGCCTGTCGATGGTGCAGACAGGGACCCTCTAGTTTAGAGGTGATTTCCGGGTTGGTAGCCGGGATCACTAGGATCTTGTTGTTGTTTTTATTAGCTTTTAGCACCGGATTTGTCTCCGGTTTTGGATTGAGACCTTGTTTGTATATTATTTTGGATGATGTATTGTTGTATTATTATTATTATTGATGTTGTGGTTGTTGTAGTAGTAGTTGGTGGTTAGACTTTATAGTTGTTAGTCTTCTTTGTTATCTATCGTGCTTAGATTCGTGATTGAGTACTTGAGATTATCTTTTGATATTGCTCCTCCGTTTGGAGTTGAGATCTTGGCAGATTATATATATTGATTGTGTGGTTGCCCTCCTTTTGGAGAGGTCATGGCCGATTTTTTTGTGAGATTATTATCTAGATAGTTGACCTAGACAGCGTTCTACCGCCGATGCTGCGGCGTAGGCTGGACGTACCCACGACTCATGCCCGATTTTCCGGGTGCGGGTCGTGACACGTTTTTGGTGGTGGCCCATGCAGGTCTCGAACCTGCGATTAGTGCGATGTCGTGGTGGTACAACAACTTAGTTGTACTGCTGCGAGCCTGCTATAGGATCTAGGATCTAGGATGAGAGTGTACTCAATCACGACTAGGAACAATTCCAATCTAATTATTCTGAAATTGCTTCTTTTGAAATATTACTGTCCTTTCTTGATGATATCGTATCTTGCGCCGTATTGACTTCTTTTGATCTGTGTTCAGGATGCCTCCGAAGACACGATCCCATCGTACCGTTCCAGCAGTTGCCTCGGAGAGGTCTGCTACCTCTCGTCCAGCTCGTATTCAGGCAGCTGCTACCGCTCCACTCACCACTCCTGCGGTTGAGGGAGCCTCTGTTTCTCTCGGGGATCCTTCTCCACTTATCGATCCGAGGACTACCCCAGTCGTTCCGGTGGTTCCTCCACCACTTCCTGCTCCAGTAGATGCCGCGCAGTTGTTTGCGTTCTTCAGGGAGATGATGGATGCGCAGCACCGTCAGGTGGATGTGATGAGGCTGGGCATTGAGAACGCCCACCAGGTGGCCATGACGGCAGTGGATAGGGTGGCACAGAATCAGCCACAGGCAGATCAGATTCAGCATCCGAGGCCAGGCAGTATTATCGACTTTCAGAGGATGCGGCCCAAGGAGTTCCGTGGTACAGAAGGTATCCTGTACGCGGATGACTGGATAGAGCAGATTGAGGGCATCTTCAGGCTGGCGCAGATTCCAGACAGCATGCAGATAGAGGCAGCGGGCAGTCAGATGTTCGACCTCGCTTTGACGTGATATCGCACAGATACGAGGATCGCAGCGCCAGGGCTTACTTGGGAGGCCTTCAAGAGGCTTTTTAAGGAGAAGTTTTTCCCAGATGTGGCGCTCAGTGCTTTGGAGAGCCAGTTTGAGGCACTCGTCCAAGGGAGCATGACAGTGGACGAGTACGCAGCAGAGTTCTGCCGTCTGGGCAGATTTGTGGATGGCTTGAGTGAGGCAGCCAAGGCGAGGAAGTTTCGCAAGGGCTTGGTTATGGCGGTCAAGTCTTTGACCAGGAGCGACCGCGAGGCGACTTTTGAGCAGATAGTAGGAGATGCTCAGAGAGCAGAGGATGACTTGGAGCTCAAGCCCAAGAGAGGCAGGGATGATTCAGGCAGTGCCAGTGGTAGTGCGGGACCAGCTAAGCGTCCCTATGTGCAGAAGGCAGCACAACAGGGTCAGGATCAGAGGGTGCCCACTTGTGCCTACTGCAGGAAGGCAGGACACACTTGGGATGTTTGTAGGAGGAGGCTGAAGGTGTGTTTGTTCTGTGGATCCGCTGCTCACCAGATGCGAGATTGCTCCACTGCACCTCCATTGGGTGGAGCACAGGATCAGAGAGTTGGAGCTAGGCCATCTGTGGCACAGCATCATGCCCCGCACCAGCAGAGGGATACACCCCAGCAGGGCAGGGCTTATGCGTTGACGGTCGAGGAGGCCGATGCTACGGATGTCGGGTTAGCAGGTCTGTCTCTTGCTTCTTCTTCCTGTCATTTCCATTCCTTGTGGTGTGCTTCATTAGTACCTGTTAGATTTTTCTTTGTGCTGTGGTAGATAGTGTAGTGACCCCGATTGAGACTGTAATAACACGACCAGTAGGACCCTGATCTTGTATGTTGTTTAGGTAGAATTTCTTGACTGTGATTGTTGGGGGTTTGACCTAGAGAGATTGTGATTGACTATAAATTTCGAGGACGAAATTTTCTAAGGAGGATAGGCTTATCACCACCCCATTTCCAGAGCCGGGTATTTTTTTTATTTTTAATTTAGTTAATTGTGCATTATTTATAATTAATTGTATTTATATTTAATTAGTGATTGCTTTATTTTTTTATTATTTTTATTTTGATTGTTTTAGGATTTTGGCTAGCCTGGACCCATGTCAGACCCTAGTGGACCCATGTCCGACCCAGCCCACACCCTTGTGAGAATTATTTTAGGGCTTAGAATATTTATTTTATTTTTAGGAGGTTAGTTGGAGAGATTTGGAGCTAGTTTGAGTGATTTTGGAACCCGGAACCCAAAACCAAGTGAGTAGGGGCATTTTGGGAATTTAGAAACTTGGCAACCCCTTTATTATTACCATGGCCGGCCCCAAACCCTTCCCCCAACCCGTGGACAGCAGCCATTTCCCCCCCATTCCTTCTTCTTCACTACTTCTTCTTCCTCTCCACTCTTTCTTCTTATTTCTTCCTCCCAACTTCAAGTAAGTATCATTTTCCTCTTCTTTCTTCTTCTATTCTCCATGGTTGCTAACCCTAACCTTACATTCTTCCCTAACCTAGGTGGGTAGAGCCTAGATTTGGTGTTGGAGCTTGGATTTGAGGCTTGGAAGCTTGGATTGGAGGATTTGGAGTATTTTGGGGATTTTTGCTTGGGATTCCAACTCCCAAGAGGTAAACCCTAAATTTCCTCTTGTAATTACTCTTTTATAGTGTAATTAATATTTTAGAACCTTCCTAGACCCGTAGGCTACCCGTGGGAGGAAGTTGGAACTAGTTGGGTAGTGTTTAGAGACTTTGACATTAGGTTTTGTGTCGATTTCGGGTGAAATCCGAATTTGGCCCAATTTTGGGTGATGCCCTAGGTTAGATGGACCTAGGTAGACGTTATCGGGTGTCGTGAGGGTGAGAGCGTGTCTCCGTTCGGATACGGGAAGCCGCGTCGCGGAGAAACGGGCGTTTCGGGCGAAATTGGGGCTTTTCGTCGTCGCCGATTCTAAGTGCGTGTGCGTTTCCGCCACGGGCCTAGAATCGACGCGGGAGCGCATTTTCTAGGATCTAGGCATCGTGTAGAGCGCGTGGGTAAATTTTGGGCCGATTCCGAGTTCATTCTTTATAGTCTGGACTCTCATGCATTCTTGTTGGTCTCACTTACATGTTTCTGGACTTGACTCACTACATGTTTTTCATGCTGGACTCACTACACGTTCATGTGCACGGACTTGATCTTAGCTTAGATTTTCTGTATCTTGTAGTTATTACTATCTTGCTCTGATACCCATGCATCTTTACCTTTATGCACCAGTGATTTATATATTTCTTGTTTCATACTTGCTCCATTTTTCTTGCTACTTGCTATAACTGTTTTATAGTTTTTATCATTTAAATGGAACTGCTGTTAGAGATGTACTTGCTCCAGTCCTGACTGGACATATTTTTCAGAGTATCCGGAGGATTGGTGTCCGACGTTTTATGGACCTGAGCCTGTCGATGGTGCAGACAGGGACCCTCTAGTTTAGAGGTGATTTCCGGGTTGGTAGCCGGGATCACTAGGATCTTGTTGTTGTTTTTATTAGCTTTTAGCACCGGATTTGTCTCCGGTTTTGGATTGAGACCTTGTTTGTATATTATTTTGGATGATGTATTGTTGTATTATTATTATTATTGATGTTGTGGTTGTTGTAGTAGTAGTTGGTGGTTAGACTTTATAGTTGTTAGTCTTCTTTGTTATCTATCGTGCTTAGATTCGTGATTGAGTACTTGAGATTATCTTTTGATATTGCTCCTCCGTTTGGAGTTGAGATCTTGGCAGATTATATATATTGATTGTGTGGTTGCCCTCCTTTTGGAGAGGTCATGGCCGATTTTTTTGTGAGATTATTATCTAGATAGTTGACCTAGACAGCGTTCTACCGCCGATGCTGCGGCGTAGGCTGGACGTACCCACGACTCATGCCCGATTTTCCGGGTGCGGGTCGTGACATATGGGCAATAAACTGCAGGAGGTAAAGAAATGCCTAACAGAGCTGTAGCAGTATCAGCAGGCGGATATGGGAATGCTGATCTCCCACGAATATAAAGAGTTCTCAAAGAAGGTGGAGACAGAGAAGGCCTTCTTTGATTCTTCAATGGAGTGCCTGTAGCGTGATCTCCGAATTTTGTGGGAGAGGCATGACCGGATGGACGATCTCAAAGAGGAGTGCCTTTCTCGACAAAAGAACCTGACCGAGCAGATTAGCCGGCTCCAGATTGAGCTTGATGCAACAAAAAATAGGCTACAGAAGGCCCAGCAGGAAGATGAGGCTATCCGTACTGAGGTAAGCCAAACAACATAGAACACGGCTGGCGTTGAGGTTCTGGTACAACAGCTAGAGGACAGACACGAGTCCTACACTTGCTATGAGAATTCGAAGATTATGGCTCGAGAAGTTGACCGCCGGGATCGGAGGTGATTGGATGGCCATATTGCTCGTCTCCATGAGCGGATAGCAGAGTTATGCTCCGACTCATAGCACCAATAGTTTTCTTTTGCTTTTTTGTACCTTCATTTTGCCCTCGGGCTTGGGATCTTGATAATCTCCTGAAATATACTTTTGCTTTTAATCTCTCTTTGCGAAGAAAAATAAAAGTATCTTATCTATTTTGCTATTCATTTGTGTTAGCTTTGGGTATCGTACTAGAGGTAATATGAATGTAGTACAATACCGTGGCTTTTTAAGAATATTCTGCTGGAGAATCTCCGGTGGACTTATTACTTCTTGCGCACTAGGGTGCAAGTAATAAGTTTGAAATAGGCCTTGCAAGAGGTGGTATGGTCGTGGCAAGTTTGGTGGACTTAACACTGTTGGTGCACTTAAGTTTAAGGGCAGGTGATAAGTTGAGTTGACGACTGGTGATAGTCGTAGGGAGAGGTTTGCTCAGAGGTCACTTGGACATGGCAAACCCTCGGGGGAGGATGTGAGGATGATAGCTCAGAGGTGACATAGACGTTAGCTGATCAATGACCATACCGAGAGGTTAGGTATGGTCCTGAGGACATCCCCCTGGGGGATTTTTGGTGGACCTATTACACTTTTGCGTACTTGGGATGTAAGTAATAGATTCGAAATAAACCCTATTAGAGGTAATATGGATGTGATAGATTTTGTGGACTTAGCACCGCAAGCATACTCTGGATTGGTCACGGGTGATAAGTTAGAAGACAATCGATATCAGAGGTAATATGGACGTGACGATAGATGGTCAAGGTCAGAAAGTTTGCTCAGAGGTAATATGGATATGGCAAACTCTTGGGTTATGGACTTATTATCTATGAAGTACGTTAAGTACGGATAATAAGCTGAAATAATTAGCACCATCAGGGGTTATGCGAATGTGATAGTAGAAAGTTAAAAAATAGAACTTTACTCAGAGGTAATATGGACATAAAAAAGTTCTGGAAATATCTTACTTAGAGGTAATGTGGACGGGGTAAGATATGACTCTGTGGGGATAGTGAGAGACGTAGTTCAGAGGTAATATGAACTGAATTTTTCTCTGCTGGGGATAATAAAAGTTGTTCAGAGGTAATGTGGACTTGAACTATTTATTTCTATTGCGGACATCCCACCGGGGAATTTTTTGTGGACCTATTACTTCTTGTGCCCGAGAGTGCAAGTAATAAGTTTGAGATGAAACCCTATCAGAGGTAATATGGTCATGATAGATTTTGTGGACCTATTACTTTTTTTTTGCGCATGTTAGTGCAAATAGTAGGTATGAGATAAGCCCTGCCAGAGTTAATATGGACATGGCAGTTTTTATAGAATTAACACTGCTGGTGTACCTTGGTGAGTATGGATGATAAGTGGGGATGACAACCGATCTCAGAGGTAATATGAACGTGATGATCAATAGCCAAAAACTCGGGAGGTTTGTTTAGAGGTAATATAGACATGGCAAACTCAGCCGGAGAAAAATGTTAGGACAACAGTTAAGAGGTAATATGTACGTGAACCAATGTCCGAAAAACTCACTAGGAAGTGATTTGTTCAGTGTGGTCTATCCGAACATAAAGACAGACCTAAAGGTTGCTCTGTTGGGGAGATTGATGGGACGATAGCTCAGAGGTAATATGGACATGGCTATCGCCTAGCGAGATTGGTTTTTGAGTGGTCACTGCGGGAGTGTGCGAGTGGACCTGAGGACTGCTCCGCTGGGAAGACTTTGAGGATCCGTCATCCGTTGCGTATCCGGGACTCCTGGATACAGATGATTGTTTTTACAAGAATTTATAACGAAGAGAAAAATATTGCACATAGACACTTGTTGGGGATGAAGCACCAAAAGTTGATATGTACATCTAGGTTGTCCCACTGGGGATGAGGGGAGTACAAGTTTAGTTTAGATGTAGTACTTTCTTTTAGGAACTTACGGTTTGATAGGTATCATGAGCAAGTCATCGTTGGATTTCACTAGCCGGTATGCGCCATTGGGAAATACGGTTTCCACCATAAACATGCCCTCCTATTTCGGTTGGAATTTGCTGGCTGTCTTGTGAGTCATGGGATGTACTAGCATCTCCATATCCTAGCCCTCTGTGAGTACTGTTCTAATAACTTTCAGATTGTAAATGAGGATGCCGTTCTTTACCAAAGTTCAGACCTTTAGCTTTTTGGAGGTCATATCCCATCTTCGATATGAGACATAGTGATTGTTGCCTGTAATGATAGAACTGAGGCAGCTCATTATTTGTTGCGTTGAATACTGTCGATGACTTAGCCTGCGCCGAATACGGAGCTTTGTGCGCATGAACACTACTATGTATACACGAGGGAGTTGGCTGAGTTGTGCGCGTAGGATCACTGCCACGTATGCACGATTGTCTACCACATCGAGGACCACCGTTTGCTGCACGTATATTGCGCAGGGGAACACTGTCTGTTGCCTGTAAGGATTTATTACGACAAGAAATACTATCGTGCATACATGAAGTGTGATACGTCCTTTCCCTGAAGACATTGCTCGGATGCGTACAATAGAGCGCTGCCTATCATGCGTCATTGATGATGAGTCATGCGAGACTTGGCTTTTGTGCATAGGGAGACTTGTTGAGCTGTGCTGAGCACCCGAAGTCTATAATTTGTGTTTTTTAGGAAAATAATCATGCGGCCTGGCCTGCATTACTTTCCCTTTGACCTGAACGTTGAAGGTGCTATTTGTTGTGCCAGTTTTTGAGCAGTGGGCTCACCTCTTGGGGTTGTAAGTGATACCAAGCCTGTTACTCAGATGCGAGCCGTCACTGGGAAGTCGCATAAGTGGAGGGATATTATGTTCATAATGACAGTCTTATCCTCGAAGTCGAGGGTGAGCTCATTGGCATTGATCAATTGCTGGATACGTCTCTTCAACACAAAGCAGTCTTTGGTTGGATGATGAATGTACCGATGAAAGAGGTAATATTTTGGGTCATCGACCTTGTCAGCCTCTTCAGGACATCTGATGTTGGGTAGCCAAAGTTTGTTTTCCTTTATCAGTATATTGAAGATTTTAATGATGTCATCGTCATTGAAGGAGAAAGTCCCCTTTGGATTTGGGGCGTCCAATACCTGAGTCGTACGGTCCTCAGGAAAGACCGATAATTTTGCATCATTTTCGGACTCGGAGAGAATTCTACCCCCAACTTTGGATGTTGCTCTGTCTTATCGAGGGAGACTACCCCTAGACATGTCATTATTTGGTTCTTAGGAATCATTGTTCTTACCGCATGACGGGTTGGTGTGGATCACCAGGAGATTGCTACTCCCGGCTTGCAGAGTTACTGCGCGGGCCCTGAGGATGGCATGACCATATTTGCCTTGATCTCAAGTATTGCCTGGGCCAGAGTCTGCATTGATGCACTCATTGTATGCATCATGGCCTCGAGATCCTCGAGTCGTTGGCCATCGCTGAGCCCTTCCTCCTTGGGTTCCTGAGTCGCACTGTCCTCAGGGAAGATGGTCATCATTGCATCATCTTCAGACTGAAAGGAGATGCTACCCCCAGCTTTAGATGATGCTCAGACTTTGAGGGTGACTCCCCCCAGCCTGTCATTGTCTGTTCCTTGGGAGTTGCAGTTGTAAACACCCCAATTTTATAGAATAATTTTAATATAATTTTTTCCAATTTTTCGGTATTTTTCTGGATGAAGAACCAAGGTAATTAGGATCAAAGGATTTTTAAATGCTGTTACTTGGTATTAAAATATTATAGAAATAATATTTTATGGTGTATAATGAAAAACCAGACATAGGATAATTTTTGGTGAATTTATTGGACTCCGGAAACGCATTTAAAGCCCTAAAAATAATTGGATATATAAACCAAACCAAACCTGACCGAACCGAACCAAATCTGACTGAACCAAACCAAATCTGACTGAACCAAACCAGCATAATGGGTCGGGTCGGGTCGGATCTGAGTCAAACCCGACCCGGACCCGAAACCCAAATTGAAACCCTAGTCCCCGTCGGATTTACTGTAGCCGCCTATTTAAACCCTCTCTCATCCGACCTAGCCGCCTATCTCCTCGCCTCGCCGTCGATCTCCGCTCAGCCGATCGACTCCACCACTCCATCCTTCCACCGCCCGCTCGACCCAAGACCAGTCGACCCCCGTCGCTCAATCCCCGCCGACGATCACCCGATCGACGCCGCCGTCCCCCAAATTCCTCCACCTCGCCACTGCCACCAGGCCGCCGCATGACCCCCTCGCCCGTCGACCTCCCAGTCCAGAACCCCCTTCGACGACTCCGGCCGCAGCCTGAACCGCTCCGACGAGCAGCAACGGCAGCAGCCGACCTCGCCGTTGCCACCCATCTCCGCCGCTGTCGCCCGCGAGCGCCACCCCGCTTGCCTCATCAACCGTCCGCTGCCCTAGCACGGACACGGCCGCCCTCGGACACGAATAGCACAGCGGACACGAACAGGACACAGCTCACGTCAAGTTGACGCACGGACACGTGAAATTCAGGTTCACGGAGCCCTGTTCAGGTAACGTTTCCTCTCACCTCGTAACTCTATTTTTGATTCCGTTTGTTGTAACGCGTAGACTGTGTAACCCTCTCGGTGCCCGTACAACCCGCTCGGTGCATCGCGTCCTGTGGTGATCGTAAACCGCGATCCAAAAAAGGAAAAACAACGCCCTATTTTACCCCGGAAGTGAGTGTGTCCCGCCAAACGGGATGACTTGGTCGCACGCGGTCTTTACCGAAACGTGCGCGACATTGATACGGACATGTGGGATTTCGCAGAAGTCGATTTGGATGTGCGTGCACACCGAAATCAACGCGTATCCGCCGACAACGTCCCGTATCTGTCCATTCTGGAACATACTGTAACTTTGTGTACACACGTTGGATCGAGACGAAACTTGCGCCATCGGACTCATAGCAATACGCTAGTCCTGTGACCCAAGTTTGGTTCGATTCTGAGAATGTTGACAAAATTGCGTATCATGGGCCCCACCGGCTCCACTTGACGGGCAATTTTGTGATCGGCTCATCGAAATCTAATTCTGAAAGTTCTGTTGGGTTCGTATCATCGTTCCTGACTTGTTGACACTAAGTTTGGTGAATTTAGAGATCTTTGACCCTGACACGCTTTTCGGTGCAAAGTGGCCCACATGTGGACCCCGCTTTGGCCCGGAAAGGTCATTTTTGCCCTTGTGTCCAAATTGGACTTAAGGACAGGCGTTTCTAGCTATTTGATATCTTCTGAGACTGTTGGTGATGTTTATTACAGCTTTTGGAGGAGTACCCACAGGATCCACTGATACAGGGACGACTGTTGGTATTCAAACCCCAGGCAAGTGTACCTTGCCAAACTCTGCAGTATTGTTACATATTTTCCTTGCTTTATTTATATTGCTATGCATGCTTAACCTAGGAACGTGTGACTTACTTAGCGTCCGATTAATAGTCGGGTGCCAATACCGTACACGGCGTTGTGTATTGTCATCTAGAGATGGACATTCGTGACGCTTTATATTCTCGTACTTGTCTTATCAAGTACACTATGACCCAGGACACTTGACACTATTCATGAGACAGGATCTTCCTGAGATATTCATGGTAATTCTGTATAGGATACAGGACTTGACAGAGATACTATATTCTTAGATACATTATGACTTGTTGCATTAGCTATGATCCCGCTTGACATGGACATGAGACGTTATGGTCATGAGATGCGTGGTTACATTGGGTGGGGAGAGACACATAGGCTACAGGCTGTTTCATATATATATCTACTAATATTGTGAGGTCGTAGACTCTCGTAGCAGAGCTAGGCACATTACGTATTATTACCGCTACCGGCTCCCCGACACAGAGCTTGTAGTGGCTCAGCCTGAGTACTCGTGATGCTCTCACTTGCATTTCACATAGATGGTTACATACTTACCCTATTTATTTCATTTAATTTCTGTACTGCATTTATTTTGGCTTATATTTTCTGTACCTTGCTATGTCCCCTGAGGACCTGGATCCGGATTATGTCCCCAGGATTTGCAGACGAGATCTATCCCGAGGTATACGGAACCGGAGCAGAAGCAGATACAGGAGTTGTACCGACACCCGAGGACATGGTGTTAGCTGAAGACTTTTCCTGAGCATCCATGTTTCATGCTCAGTATTTATTTTATTCAGTCATTTATATTCTGGTCTGTTGAACCATTGTATTAGATTTTTATCAGGTTGTTCTCCGAAGCACTTTGTTGAGACCGGTTGATGATTTACATTCCTTATATTCTGTGGATCATATTTTATATCTTGTGTGGATGAGATTAGTTGTGCCCTGATGTCATAGACTTATTTTACAGCTTAAGTACACCCTGATGGATCCATTAAATTGGGTTTGTCCATCGGTGTGTGCTGCTGGCCATTATCACGCGTCCGGTCCCACGGTATTTTGGGACTGGGGCATGACATGGTTTTTGTGGTGGCCCATGCAGGTCTACGACTAAATTGTTCGGTTTCAACTTAGGGACTGAACAAGCCTGCCCTAAGGATATGATAAGTTATAGGATCTCATCCATTGTTTGAACCATTTTGAACTCTATATCGAACTCAAATTTGTTACTTGATTTGCATCCTGTGTTGATTCCTTTGTGCGTTCTTATAGTTTATCTTTTGGTTACAGAGTAATGGATCCCAGGAACGGAGATAAGATTCTATTGGATACACCACACGACACTGTGGTTACTTATATAGACGGAGTGACACCAGGGAACGGAGGACAAACATCGCAGAGCAATCAAACCGGCCAGCCTAATCCAAGGTTCCGAAGAGATGACATCCCACCTCCACCACAGTTCACTCCACAGATGTCAGTTTTCCCACCAGGACAAGCCATGGACGGGCAACAGATGTTCCAGATGATGTATGCCATGATGCAAGCCCAACATCAAATTCAGCAAGAGGCACATCGTCAGGAGGCAGAGTATCTGAGAACCAGCCTGGTATCCGCATTGGAGCAGGAAAATCCACCAGCGAGGCGATCAGCGATGGGATCTATCACTGATTTTCGTCAGCTCAAGCCTCATACATTCTCTGGTAAAGAGGGGCCAACAGAAGTTCATGAATGGCTCACGAACATAGAGCACCAATTGGAAGCAGCTGAACTTCCAAGGGAGAAATAGATGACTGCAGTGAGGATGCAGTTGACTGAAAATGCACATCATTGGTGGTTAGCAGAAGAGAGGAGGCTCGGACAGGACTGAGTCACTTGGTCCAGACTCTTCCAAGAGATGTATATTCCAGCAGTAGCACGGTCGGAGCTCAGAGACAAGTTCAACCGCCTTATCCAAGGCAATATGACAGTGGAAGAATACAACTCAGAATTTATTCGTCTCAGTCACTTCGCCCCAACCTTGATTTTGACAGAGGAAGAAAAAGCTAAGAAGTTCTTTGACGGACTAAAATTCGAGCTCCAGAGATTGATTGGATCGGTCGCACCTACATCATATATCGACGTCCTCGCAGCAGCACGACGCATGGAGCGCGTCACTAGAAGGGAGTCAAATCTGAAGAGGCCAATCACATCGGCACCATCCAGGACAGCACATGGGTATTCTGCAAAACGATCCCAGAGGAGTATGCCAGATAGAGCAGCACACAGGGCCATATCTCTTCCTACTTGTCACTACTGCGGCAAGGTAGGACACATTGAGAGAGAATGCAGGCGCAAGTTGGGACTATGCCTGCTTTGCGGATCCGACCAGCATCTATCCAGAGGCTGCACTCAACATAGAGAGGGAGCACCAAGACTAGCTTTACCTGCACCACGACCAGCTTATCCAGCAGTGGGAGCACCGCAGACAGGAGCTGGAGGAGTCAGGCCACCAGCTACAGTAGGATACCAGCAGAGACCACCACTGGCACCATAGGCAGCCCTATTTCAGCAGACTCAGCAGCAGAGAGGTCCAGCTCAGGGACGAGGACAGGCATTCATAATGGCTGTTGAGGAGGAAGCTACTGCAGGCGAAGTTATCGCAGGTACTATTTTAGTAGCTTCATTACCAGCTGTAGCTTTATTTGATTCTGGAGCATCACATTCATTTATAGCAGCTAGCTTTGTAGCCACCCATAGAGTAGCTACCGCACCCCTTCCGAAGATAAAGAGAATTCTTACGGGAGGTGAAATTATCCCAGTTAGTGACGTCTGTAGATCATGTTCTGTAGTAGTCTGTGGAAGAGAGATGCGAGCTCAATTTCTAATCTTTTCCATGCCGGATTATGATGTTGTACTTGGTATGGACTGGTTAAGTCAGTACCATGCGACTCTTGATTGCCGACTTGGATGGGTTATATTTAGACCGCCTGGACATCCAGAATTTGAGTTTCTTCGAGGAGCAGTAGAGCAAGGAGCTCAGCCTACTCTTAGGGTACTATCTGTAGAAGGGGAGACAGGTTACCCAAGAGTCATATCAGAGTTTGTGGATGTATTTCCTGATGATCTTCCAGGTTTACCGCATGATCGGGAAATAGAATTCACAATAGACTTAACTCCAGGAGCAGAGCCTAGCACTTCATCAGTATATCGGCTAGCACCTAAGGAGTTAGTGGAGTTGAAGGAACATGTTGATGATCTTCTGGAGAAGGGTTTTATCCGGCCCAGTGTTTCACCTTGGGGAGCACCCATATTATTTGTGCCAAAGAAGGATGGAACAGTACGGTTGTGCATTGACTACAGGGCACTAAATGCTGTGACCATCAAGAACAGGTATCCCTTACCACGCATTGATGATCTATTCGATCAATTGAGTGGTGCTAGGGTATTTTCGAAGATTGACCTTAGATCCGGCTATCATCAGATCAAAGTAAGGAAGGAGGATATACCGAAGACAGCTTTCAGGACCAAGTATGGATATTATGAGTTCTTGGTAATGCCGTTTGGTTTAACCAACGCGCCAGCAGTATTTATGAGTTTAATAAACAGAGTCTTTCATCAGTTCTTGGATAAATTTGTGGTTGTGTTCATTGATGACATTCTAATATATTCTAAGAGCCACGAAGAGCACGAGGAGCATCTCAGAATCGTGTTAGAGACCTTGAGACATGAGAAGTTATATGCCAAACTCAGTAAGTGTGAGTTTTGTATGGATAAAGTGCCTTTCTTGGGACATATCATCTCAGAAGAAGGACTTTCAGTTGATCCAGAGAAAGTTGCTGCAATAGAGACTTGGCCTACACCTACATCAGTTGCAGAGGTGAGAAGTTTTTTCGGACTTGCGGGATATTACCGAAGGTTTGTAGAAAATTTCTCGAGGATTGCAGAACCTATGACGAATTTGACACGTAAAGACTAGGAGTTTACATGGACAGAAGACTGCCAGAAGGCCTTTGAAGAACTGAAGAAGAGATTAACAACATCACCTGTCTTGACTCTTCCTTCAGGGTCAGGAGATTTTGTTGTTTACAGTGATGCATCAGGTAGTGGACTAGGATGTATTTTGATGCAACATGACAAAGTTATTGCTTATGCATCGAGACAGTTGAAGGTCCACGAGAAGAACTACCCAACACACGATCTGGAGCTAGCAGCAGTTATATTTGCACTAAAGATTTGGAGGCACTATCTTTATGGGGAGAAGGTAGAAATCTTCACTGATCACAAGAGTCTGAAGTATGTATATACTCAGAAGGAGCTCAACATGAGACAGAGACGTTGGCTGGAGTTGATGGTAGATTTTGATATAGATCTGCAGTATCATCCGGGAAAGGTGAACGTCGTAGCAGACGCACTCAGCAGAAAGCCTACGGCTTATTTCTTGACGATGCAGCCGGAGTTATTAAGAGATCTACAGGAGCTTCAGATAGAGGTTGTTTTACCAGGACAGAGTGGCTTGCTGGCTAATCTTGAAGTCAAGTCGTTACTTGTGGAAAGAATTAAAGAGGCATTGCCTACCGATGCTAGATTCCGAAGACTCAAAGAGAGGACAGAAGCAGGCATGCAGACAGGACTTCGCATACATGAAGACGGGACATTAAGGTTTGGGAATCGTCTGTATGTTCCAAATGGAGAATTGAGACAGGAGTTAATGACTGAAGCACATAGCTCTAAGTACTCTGTTCACCCAGGAGGAACCAAGATGTACCAAGACTTGAGACAGTATTATTGGTGGCATGGAATGAAAAGGGAGATTGCAAGATTTGTGGCTAAATGTTTAGTCTGTCAACAAGTAAAGGCCGAGCATCAGAGGACTGCAGGTATGTTACAACCGCTTCCTATACCAGAATGGAAGTGGGAACATATCACGATGGATTTTGTCACAGGATTTCCAAGGAGCCCCAGCAGAAGAGATGCAGTATGGGTTATTGTGGATTGACTCACTAAATCGGCACATTTCTTGCCATTTAGAGTTGGACAGTCCACAGAGGTACTAGCCAACATATATATACGACAAATCATTAGATTACATGGAGTACCGGTTAGTATTATATCGGATCGAGATTCGAGATTTACATCTCATTTCTGGCGAAGCATGCAAGAGAATCTTGGCACCAGACTCAAATTCAGCACAACTTACCACCCACAGACAGATGGTCAATCGGAGCACACGATTCAGATCTTGGAGGATATGTTGCGATCAGGTATGCTAGACTTTGGAGGATCTTGGGAAGATTATTTGCACTTAGTGGAGTTCTCCTACAACAATAGTTATCGGGCCAGCATTCAGATGGCACCATTCGAGGCATTATACGGAAGGAAGTACATATCGCCAACATGTTGGAGTGACGTTAGTGAACGTCAAATACTGGGTCCAGAATTGGTAACACAGACAGTGGAGAAGGTAAAACAGATTCAAAATCATCTTCGAGCAGCTCAAGACAGACAGAAGCATTGGGCTGATACTCACAGACGTCCCCTAGAGTTCAAAGAAGTAGAGCACGTATTCTTGAGGATTTCGCCCACTCGAGTTACCATTCGATTTGGGAGCAGAGGCAAGTTGAGCCCAAGGTATATTGGGTTGTTTGATATTCTAGAGCGCATTGGTGAGGTGGCTTATCGTCTTGCATTATCTCCATCCTAAGAGGGAGTACATGACGTATTCCACGTCTCACAGCTGAGAAGGTACGTGACCGACCCAAGTCACGTAGTCGATTATTCAGAGATCGCAGTGGGCCCTAGCTTGAGATATGAAGAACAACCAGTTGGCATACTCGACATCAGTGAGAAGACATTGCGAGGACAGACAATCAGACTGGTTCGGGTAGCTTGGAAATATCATTCTCCTGGCGAATCGACCTGGGAACGGGAGGATAGTATGCGCCAGCGTTATCCTCACTTGTTCGCGAATGCAGTTATAAACTAAGCATTCTTGTAATTTCCTAGTTCTTCCTTTAGTAGCTTATTCTTTGATTGCGATGACGCAATCCTCTTAAGGGTGGTAGGTTGTAAACACCCTGATTTTTCAGAATAATTTTAATATAATTTTTTCCAATTTTTTGGTATTTTTCTGGATGAAGAACCAAGGTAATTGGGATCAAAGGATTTTTAAATGCTGTTACTTGGTATTAAAATATTATGGAAATAATATTTTATGGTGTATAATGGAAAACCGGACATAGGGTAATTTTCGGTAAATTTATTGGACTCCGGAAACGCATTTAAAGCCCTAAAAACTATTGGATATATAAACTAAACCAAACCTGACTGAACCAAACCAAATCTGACTGAACCAAACCAAATCTGACTGAACCAAACCAGCATAATGGGTCGGGTTGGGTCGGATCCGAGTCAAACCCGACCCGGACCAGAAACCCAAATTGAAACCCTAGCCCCCGCCGGATTTACTGTAGCCGCCTATTTAAACCCTCTCTCATCCGACCCAGCCGCCTATCTCCTCGCCTCATCGTCGATCTCCGCTCAGCCGATCGACTACACCACTCCATCCTTCCACCGCCCGCTCGACCCGAGACCAGTCGACCCCCGCTGCCCAATCCCCGTCAACGATCACCCGATCGACGCCGCCGTCCCCCAAACTCCTCCACCTCGTCGCTGCTGCCAGGCCGCCGCACGACCCCCTCGCCCGTCGACCTCCCAGTCTAGAACCCCCTTCGACGACTCCAGCCGCAGCCCGAACTGCTCCGACGAGCAGCAGCGGCAGCAGCCGACCTAGCCGCTGCCACCCATCTCCGCCGCTGTCGCCCACGAGCGCCACCCCGCTTGCCTCGTCAACCATCCGCTGCCCTAGCACAGACACGGCCGCCCTCGGACACAAATAGCACAGCGGACACGATCATGACACAGCTCACGTCAAGTTGACGCACGGACACGTGAAATTCAGATTCACGGAGCCCTGTTCAGGTAACGTTTCCTCTCACCTCGTAACTCCATTTTCGATTCCGTCTGTTGTAACACGTAGATTGTGTAACCCTCTCGGTTTCCGTGCAACTCGCTCGGTACATCGCGTCCTGTGGCGATCGCAAACCGTGATCCAAAAATAGAAAAAACAACGCCCTATTTCATCCCGGAACTGAGTGTGCCCCGCCAAATGGGACGACTTGGTCGCACGCGGTCTTTACCGAAACGTGCGCGACGTTGATACGAACGTGTGAGATTTCGCAAAAGTCGATTTGGATGTGCGTGCACACCGAAATCAACGCGTATCCGCCGACAACGTCCCGTATCCGTCCATTCTGGAATATGCTGTAACTTTGTGTACACACGTCGAATCGAGACAAAACTTGTGCCATCGGACTCGTAGCAATACGCTGGTCCTGTGACCCAAGTTTGGTTCGATTCTGAGAACGTTGACAAAATCGCGTATCGTAGGCCCCACCGGCTCCACTTGACGGGCAATTTTGTGATCGGCTCATCGAAATCCAATTTTGCAAGTTCCGTTGGGTTCGTATCATCGTTCCTGACTTGTTGACACTAAATTTGGTAAATTTGGAGACCTTTGAACCCTGACACGCTTTTCGATGCAAAGTGGCCCACATGTGGATCCCGCTTTGGCCCGAAAAGGTTATTTTTGCCCTTGTGTCCAAATTGGACTTAAGGAAAGGCATTTTTAGCTATTTGATATCTTCTGAGACTGTTGGTGATGTTTATTATAGCTTTTGGAGGAGTACCCACAGGATCCACTGATACAGGGACGACTGTTGGTATTCAAACCCCAGGCAAGTGTACCTTGCCAAACTCTGCAGTATTATTATATATTTTTCTTGCTTCATTTATATTGTTGTGCATGCTTAACCTAGGACCGTGTGACTTACTTAGCGTCCGATTAATAGTCGGGTGCCAACACCGTACACGGCGTTGTGTATTGTCATCTAGAGATGGACATTCGTGACGTTTTATATTCTCGTACTTGTCTTATCAAGTACACTATGACCCAGGACACTTGTCACGCCCCTGTCCCAAAATACCGTGGGACCGGACGCGTGGCAATGGCCAGCAGCACACACCAATGGACAACCCAATTTAATGGATCCATCGGGGCATGCTTAAGCTGTAATGTAACAATAAGCAGGTCCAATAATACATCTGTAGGTCTATACTAATCTCATCCACAACATATAATCACAGATCAATTGCCAGAACAAAGCAATATAATAAACTGACAAATCTTAATAAAAAGTGTCTCGGAAAACAATCCGAGAACAAGTCTGATACATAAATGCAATAGACTGGAAAATAAAGGAACTGGAAATAGAAGTAAATGAGTATCTCTAGGCAATACCCAGGAGAAGTCCTCCAGCACAATCTCGTCCTCAGGTGTCGGTACTGTTCCTGCTTCTGCTCCTGATAATGCTCATGTACGGTATAACTCTAGGGGGATCTCCTCTGCTAGTCCTGGGGACAAAGTCCGGATCCAGGTCCTCAGGGGACAGCAAGGTACAGAAAATACAAGCCAAAATAAATGCAGTGCAGCAGAAAATGTAATAAATAGGGTAAGCTATATAACTATCTATGTGAAAATGCAAGTGAGAGCATCACTAGTGCTCAGGCCGAAGCCACTACAAGCTCTGTGTCGGAGAGTCGGTAGCGGTAATAACCGGTAATGGGCCAAGCTCGGGCTTCAGAGTCTTGTGCCTCTCAATAATAGGGGTTTTATATATATATGATCAGCCTGTAGCCTGTGTGTCTCTCCCCACCCAATGTAACCACGCCTCTCATGACCATAACGTCTCATGTCCATGTCAAGCGGGATCATATCTAATGCAACAAGTCATACTATATCTAAGAATATAATGTCCATGTCCTGTATCCTATATAGAATCACCACGAATATCTCGGGAAAATCCTATCTCATGAATGGTGTCAAGTGTCCTGGGTCATATGGTACTTGATAAGACAAGTACGAGAAGATAAAGTGTCACGAATATCCATCTCTAAATGACAATACACAACACCGCGTACGGTGTTGGCACCCGACTAATAATCGGACGCTAAGTATGTCACACGGTCCTAGGTTAAGCATGCACAGCAATATAATGAAGCAAGGAAAATATATAACAATACTGCAGAGTTTGGCAAGGTACACTTGCCTGGGGTCCTGGTTCCAACTGTAGCTCTGGTCTCAGTGTGATCTGCTGCTACTACTCCGGTTGCTGAAATAAACATCACCATTAGATTCAAAAAATATCAAATAGCTAAAAACGCCTGTCCTTGAGTCCAATTTAGACACAAGGGCAAAAATGACATTTCCGGGTCAAAGCAGGGTCCACATGTGGGCCACTTTGCACCGAAAAGCGTGTCAGGGTCAAAGGTCTCCAAATTTGCCAAACTTAGTGTCAACAAGTCAGGAACGATGATACGAACCCAACGGAACTTCCAGAATTGGATTCCGATGAGCCGATCACAAAATCGCCCGTCAAGTGGAGCCTGTGGGGCCCACGATACGCGATTTTGCCAACGTTCTCAGAATCGAACCAAACTTGGGTCACAGGACCAGCGTATTACTACGAGTTCGATGGCGCAAGTTTCGTCTCGATCCGACGTGTGTACACAAAGTTACAGCGTGTTCCAGAATCGACGGATACGGGGCGATGTCCGCGGATACGCACTGATTTCGGTGTGCACGCACATCCGAATCGACTTCTGTGAAATCCTACACGTCCGTATCAACGTCGCGCACGTTTTGGTAAAGACCGCGTGCGACCAAGTCATCCCGTTTGGCGGGGCGTACCCAGTTTCGGGGTGAATCGGGTCGTTAGTTTTTCTGTTTTTGGATCGTGGTGTGCGATCACCACAGGACGCGATGCCCCGAGCGGTTTGTACGGGCACCGAGGGGGTCATGCAGGCTACGCGATGCAATTTACGGAATTGAAAACAGAATTACGAGGAGAAAAGTACAAGTACCTGAACTGGGCTCAAAATCAGCGTGTTCTTCGTGTCTGACTCGTGTCTGAATGTTGTGTCCGACTCGTGTCTGAATGCTGTGTCCGACTCTAGGGTTTCTGTTCAGATTCTGCCGGAGCTGCGGCTAGGGCCGGGAAGACCGGGGAGCGGAGGCGGACTGCTGCGGAAAGTCGGCGTCGGCGGAGTCCGTGCGGCGGTCGGAGCTACGGCTCTGAGGAGGGTCTCGAGGGTGCTGGCCGTCGTGGCGAAGGGAAGACCGGGTGCGGGGGAGGCCGTGCAGGTTGTTGGCGGCTGGGCAGCGCTGGAGGCACGGCGGGCGGAGGCGGAGGATGAAGGAGAGGGTCGGGGTTCTGAAGTCGGGCGACTTCGGGGCTGGGTTGGAGGGCGGCCGACTGGGTCTGGTCGAGGAGTGTGGGAACAGGCGGCGTCGGGTTCTGTTGGGATGGAGGAGGGCAGTGAGGAGGAGATGGGCGGGTGTTGAGTTGACGGTGCAGGGCAGCGGGTTGTGGCGGTCTCGAGGCGGGGCTGGGCGGAGAGCGAGGCGGAGACGGGCAGCTAGGGGTTCGACGCTGGGGTAGGCGGAAAGGTGGCTAGGTCTTCGGCGGCGAGGGAAGTTTGGCCGGAGAAGAAAGGGAAGATGGTGGCAGGCGTCGAAGGGAGAAGGAGGTGATGGCTAGGGCTGGTTAGGGTGGCGCTCGGCTAAGGTTCAGGGAATCTTGGTTGGGGGAGAGGATGATAGAGAGGAGGATGATAGGGGGCAGTCGGCGGAGGCCTAGGGTTCAGGCGAGCAGGTCGGAGGGGAAGACGGCGCTGGGATGGTCGGAAGAGGATGCTGCGGCGAGGCGCATCTAGGTTTCAGGTCAGCGGTCGATTAGGGTTAGGGTTAGGGTTAGGTTAGAAAATTTGGGAGAATTTGGGATTAGGGATTTAGTAATTAGGGATTTCCTTTTCTTTTCTTTTTCTTTGTGGAGAAAACTAGGGAAACCTGTATTTATACATGCAGAAATTGGAATAGGGTTTGACCTAGAATTCGGGCTGGGTCAACGCTCCTTGGGCTGGGCTTCGGCTCTCATGGGGATGTCGGGCGTTTGGCACGGGTTTAATTTGGTTAAAAATCTACATGGGTCTTCAGGGCTTTAAACGGGTTTCCGGAGTCCAATAAATTCACAGAAAATTATCCTATGTCCGGTTTCCCATTTTACACCATAAAATATTATTTCCATAATATTTTAATATGAATTAACTGAAATTAAAAATCCTTTAATTACCAACGCCTAGGTTTTAATCATCAGAAAAATCCTAAAAATTTCCAGAAAAATCCCCAATTAAAAATTTTGAAATTTAGGGGGCTTACAACACTTGACACTATTCATGAGACAGGATCTTCCTGAGATATTCATGGTGATTCTGTATAGGATACAGGACTTGACAAAGATACTATATTCTTAGATATATTATGACTTGTTGCATTAGCTATGATCCCGCTTGACATGGACATGAGACGTTATGGTCATGAGATGCGTGGTTAATTGGGTGGGAAGAGACACACAGGCTATAGGCTGTTTCATATATATATCTACTACTATTGTGAGGTAGTAGACTCTCGTAGCAGAGCTAGGCACATTACGTGTTATTACCGCTATCGGCTCCCCGACACAGAGCTTGTAGTGGCTCAGCCTGAGTACTCGTGATGCTCTCACTTGCATTTCACATAGATGGTTACATACTTACCCTATTTATTTTATTTACTTTCTGTACTGCATTTATTTTGGCTTGTATTTTCTGTACCTTGCTATGTCCCCTGAGAACCTGGATCCGGATTATGTCCCCAGGATTTGCAGACGAGATCTATCCTGAGGTATACGGGACCGGAGCAGAAGCAGATACAGGAGCTGTACTGACACCCTAGGACGAGGTGTTAGCTGAAGACTTTTCCTGAGCATCCATGTTTCATGCTCAATATTTATTTTATTCAGTCATTTATATTCTCGTCTGTTGAACCATTGTATTAGATTTTTATCGGGTTGTTCCCCAAAGCACTTTGTTGAGACTGGTTGATGATTTACATTCCTTATATTCTGTGGATCATATTTTATATCTTGTGTGGATGAGATTAGTTGTGCCCTGATGTCGTAGACTTGTTTTACAGATTAAGTGTAACACCCCATTCCGTTCAAGTGGACTGCCGTCTCAATCGGCAATCGTGCAGCTGTCCCGACCCGCTTTGCCTCGATCAAGAAGCAAAGTATATCCAGACTTGCCCCTACAGGAATTCGGCTTGGACTTTCAGAGGCTCGCTCAGACGTATCGCTCTACCGAGGCGAATTATCGCTAAGGTGGGTGGCTACGGTGAACTTGTCTTTGCTTAGCCAGCACACATAAAATCTGGAATATTTATGCTAGTCGCTAGGTGATAACCCCCTGCATGTTAATAAATCCAACGCACCTAGCTAAGGGAATAATCCCAATTTGTATTTGCTTGCTAGAACATGGAAATGAAATACTGCTTATATGTGTTAGACCCTCGCATGCTAAGTCCCTAATGGTTTCATCTCTCGGCTTACCTTCGGGTCCGAGCAACGTGCCTGCTTATATTCCTTAGAAACGCATGCTTGTCTGCTTGAAGTTATCGTATTTTCATCCAAACCCTGGAAGACTACTAAGTAGTCGTTCCGTGCATGAACGAACCTGCAAGTATACGGGACCGCTAGGTCACCAAGGCAATCTCCGCCCCAGGAGAATTACATCAAGGCAAAAGACAGTCACTGAACAACGAAACAGGCAATACATCTTGTCTTGTACTATTGTTGCCTCAACAGCTTGTCTCTTGTCTTGTACTCTTGTCTTGTACTCTTGTTGCCCCAACCAAGACCCCGTTCGATCATGGACAACCAGTGCACAGGGTAACGGTCTCGCGGGCGATGCTGGGGTACTGGCATCGACCCGGTCTGGGCGAGACATATTGTTCTTAGTCTCTTGTTCGACGGAATGGCTTGCAGCGCCTCTTGTACTTTGTTGCAAAGCATTCTCGTCAAAGACTAAATAGTCTCTTGTTCGGCGGAATGGCTTGCAGCGCCTCTTGTTCTTTGTTGCAAACCATCTCGTCAAAGACTATACCGTCCATATGGCATACACCAGTGATCGCCTTGTATTTAACTTGTTACATGCTTGCTGGTAAAGAAATAAATGATAACAAGTAATCCTCGCTTAGCGGCTATCCGCGTGTGAGGCACGGTATCGCATCAAGAGCAACTAAACACCTGAACGATCTTGAAATAAATACTCTTGTTTGCATATGCTATGCCTCCTGAATGTTTATACATGCCCCTGCTTAAATTAACAATGTTTGCCTTGGACAGGGAAAGAGATGGTAAGTTGGTAAGTCTCGCCGTGTTTCCTCTAACATCGCACGGCGCACTGCCCGACACGTTAGGCTATTCGATATCTGCATGAAACTGATCCTAAGGCAACTAGAAAGACAACTTAATAGTTGTGCACGGAACCTGTATTACGTGTTTGGATTTGTCGAGCGGACGAGTAGCTTCCCCACTAGTGCATTCAATGTACTGATAATCCACCAGTTTGCTTGCAGGGTACGGGAGAACCTCGTTCGGTGCGGACGCCTCCAACGTGCGTGCTAAGGCCAGGAGTTCCCTCTGAAGCCTTGTAACGGTGCGTCCGGGACTGAAGCACATATACAAGACATAATGTAGGAGCATCACCTGACCATCGCCTGTACAATCATTCCACTGTTGTAGCTACTTGGCACGCTTTTACTGTTTCAGAGAGAGAGGCTTGAGCGACTTGTAATCTCGGCTATACGCCGCCTGTAACACAAGTTATATCAATAAAAGGAGCTTGCTTTACTTTAACTTGTGTTTCAATGCTTCCGCTATATTAGTCGACTCAGTGAACCTGTTACCGATCGCCTAGGCGTTCATGACTCCGCTGCACTCGGACAAATCTGTGCGACTCTGTGGCTTAGAACTCTTGCCGCCAGCCAATGAACCATGGCCTTGCACGGGCGTGGCTCACGCTCGTGCGGCATCATGCCCGGATGGGTTAAGCGATCGTTCCGCGGGAGCGCTGGCGAGGGTGATTCCCGCCTAGCGGGAACGGCCGATTGCCTGCGGGAGATCGGGGCGTGACATGTTGGTATCAGAGCCTGGCTTCTACGCCTTTGGACTTCGATTCGATATCTCTGTTTCGAAAGCTCGTTCGTAGGATTATGTGCACGCTCTCTCTCAATGCCTCGATGGGATGTTCCAACAATAAGTCTAAATACTTTCAAAATGCGTTTTGAATGATATGCTTGCTTGTCTGGTTGTATGCTGCGAGTGGCCTTTGTGCCAACCTGTGCGGACTCATCGAGTGTATCGCTAGTAGCTTGTCCGATTCTCACTTACCCTAAGTTTGGTTGAATGCATCTATTCGAGGGACGCCTTGAACTAGTGCACCAACCAAGACTTAAGAAAAAGGTGAAACTCGAGTGCTGAGACTTCGCTATCACTAAGCTGGTTGACGTGTTCACGCTAGAGGGGCCCTTCGAAAGTGCGCACGATCCAGTCTAAGCGGTATGCTGATTTCGAAGCTTGTGCAAGTGAATATCCAAATGAAACAAGTACAACGACTTATCTAGGATTGCCTCAAACCCTAGACCACTGCTTGTCCTTAGTAAGTCTCGAGGACGAGACTTTTTCTAAGTTGGGTAGGATGTAACACCCCATTCCGTTCAAGCGGACTGCCGTCTCAATCGGCAATCGTGCAGCTGTTCTGACCCGCTTTGCCTCGATCAAGAAGCAAAGTATATCCAGACTTGCCCCTACAGGAATCCGGCTTGGACTTTCAGAGGCTCGCTCAGACGTATCGCTCTACCGAGGCGAATCATCGCTAAGGTGGGTGGCTACGGTGAACTTGTCTTTGCTTAGCCAGCACACATAAAATCTGGAATATTTATGCTAGTCGCTAGGTGATAACCCCCTGCATGTTAATAAATCCAACGCACCTAGCTAAGGGAATAATCCCAACTTGTATTTGCTTGCTAGAACATGGAAATGAAATACTGCTTATATGTGTCAGACCCTCGCATGCTAAGTCCCTAACGGTTTTATCTCTCGGCTTACCTTCGGGTCCGAGCAACGTGCCTGCTTATGTTCCTTAGAAACGCATGCTTGTCTGCTTGAAGTTACCGTATTTTTATCCAAACCCCGGAAGACTACAAAGTAGTCGTTCCGCAAGTATACGGGACCGCTAGGTCACCAAGGCAATCTCCGCCCCAGGAGAATTACATCAAGGCAAAAGACAGTCACTGAACAACGAAACAGGCAATGCATTTTGTCTTGTACTATTGTTGCCTCAACAGCTTGCCTCTTGTCTTGTACTCTTGTTGCCCCAACCAAGACCCCGTTCGATCATGGACAAATAGTGCACAGGGTAACGGTCTCGCGGGCGATGCTGGGGCACTGGCATCGACCCGGTCCGGGCGAGACATATTGTTCTTAGTCTCTTGTTCGGCGGAATGGCTTGCAGCGCCTCTTGTACTTTGTTGCAAAGCATTCTCGTCAAAGACTAAATAGTCTCTTGTTCGGAGGAATGGCTTGCAGCGCCTCTTGTTCTTTGTTGCAAACCATCTCGTCAAAGACTATACCGTCCATATGGCATACGCCAGTGATCGCCTTGTATTTAACTTGTTGCATGCTTGCTGGTAAAAAAATAAATGATAACAAGTAATCCTCGCTTAGCGGCTATCCGCGTGTGAGGCACTGTATCGCATCAAGAGCAACTAAACACCTGAACGATCTTGAAATAAATACTCTTGTTTGCATATGCTATGCCTCCTGAATGTTTATACATGCCCCTGCTTAAATTAACAATGTTTGCCTTGGACAGGGAAGGAGATGGTAAGTTGGTAAGTCTCGCCGTGTTTCCTCTAACATCGTACGGCGCACTGCCCGACACGTTAGGCTATTCGATATCTGCATGAAACTGATCCTAAGGCAACTAGAAAGATAACTTAATAGTTGTGCACGGAACCTGTATTACGTGTTTGGATTTGTCGAGCGGGCGAGTAGCTTCCCTACCAGTGCATTCAATGTACTGATAATCCACCAGTTTGCTTGCAGGGTGCGGGAGAACCTCGTTCGGTGCGGACACCTCCAACGTGCGTGCTAAGGCCAGGAGTTCCCTCTGAAGCCTTGCAACGGTGCGTCCGGGACTGAAGCACATATACAAGACATAATGTAGAAGCATCACCTGACCATCGCCTGTATAATTATTCCACTGTTGTAGCCACTTGGCACGCTTTTACTGTTTCAGAGAGAGAGGCTTGAGCGACTTGTAATCTCGGCTATACGCCGCCTGTAACACAAGTTATATCAATAAAATGAGCTTGCTTTACTTCAACTTGTGTTTTAATGCTTCCGCTATATTAGTCGACTCAGTGAACCTGTTACCGATCGCCTAGGCGTTCATGACTCCGCTGCACTCGGACAAATCTGTGCGACTCTGTGGCTTAGAACTCTTGCCGCCAGCCAATGAACCATGGCCTTGCACGGGCGTGGCTCACGCTCGTGCGGCATCACGCCCGGATGGGTTAAGCGATCGTTCCACGGGAGCGCTGGCGAGGGTGATTCCCGCCTAGCGGGAACGGCCGATTGCCTACGGGAGATCGGAGCATGACATGTTGGTATCAGAGCCTGGCTTCTATGCCTTTGGACTTCGATTCGATATCTCTGTTTCGAAAGCTCGTTCGTGGGATTATGTGCATGCTCTCTCTCAATGCCTCGATGGGATGTTCCAACAATAAGTCTAAATACTTTCAAAATGCGTTTTGAATGATATGCTTGCTTGTCTGGTTGTATGCTGCGAGTGACCTTTGTGCCAACCTGTGCGGACTCATCGAGTGTATCGCTAGTAGCTTGTCCGATTCTCACTTACCCTAAGTTTGGTTGAATGCATCTATTCGAGGGACGCCTTGAACTAGTGCACCAACCAAGACTTAAGAAAAAGGTGAAACTCGAGTGCTGAGACTTCGCTATCACTAAGCTGGTTGACGTGTTCACGCTAGAGGGGCCCTTCGAAAGTGCGCACGATCCAGTCTAAGCGGTATGCTGATTTCGAAGCTTGTGCAAGTGAATATCCAAATGAAACAAGTACAATGACTTGTCTAGGATTGCCTCAAACCCTAGACCACTGCTTGTCCTTAGTAAGTCTCGAAGACGAGACTTTTTCTAAGTTGGGTAGGATGTAACACCCCATTCCGTTCAAGCGGACTGCCGTCTCAATCGGCAATCGTGCAGCTGTCCCGACCTGTTTTGCCTCGATCAAGAAGCAAAGTATATCCAGACTTGCCCCTACAGGAATCCGGCTTGGACTTTCAGAGGCTCGCTCAGACGTATCGCTCTACCGAGGCGAATCATCGCTAAGGTGGGTGGCTACGGTGAACTTGTCTTTGCTTATCCAGCACACATAAAATCTGAAATATTTATGCTAGTCGCTAGGTGATAACCCCCTGCATGTTAATAAATCCAACGCACCTAGCTAAGGGAATAATCCCAACTTGTATTTGCTTGCTAGAACATGGAAATGAAATACTGCTTATATGTGTCAGACCCTCGCATGCTAATTCCCTAACGGTTTAATCTCTCGGCTTACCTTCGGGTCCGAGCAACGTGCCTGCTTATGTTCCTTAGAAACGCATGCTTGTCTGCTTGAAGTTACCGTGTTTTCATCCAAACCCCGGAAGACTACTAAGTAGTCGTTCCGTGCCTGAACGAACCTGCAAGTATACGGGACCGCTAGGTCACCAAGGCAATCTCCGCCCCAGGAGAATTGCATCAAGGCAAAAGACAGTCACTGAACAACGAAACAGGCAATGCATCTTGTCTTGTACTATTGTTGCCTCAACAGCTTGCCTCTTGTCTTGTACTCTTGTCTTGTACTCTTGTTGCCCCAATCAAGACCCCGTTCGATCATGGACAACCAGTGCACAGGGTAACGGTCTCGCGGGCGATGCTGGGGCACTGGCATCGACCCGGTCCGGGCGAGACATATTGTTCTTAGTCTCTTGTTCGGGAATGGCTTGCAGCGCCTCTTGTTCTTTGTTGCAAACCATCTCGTCAAAGACTATACCGTCCATATAGCATACGCCAGTGATCGCCTTGTATTTAACTTGTTGCATGCTTGCTGGTAAAGAAATAAATGATAACAAGTAATCCTCGCTTAGCGGCTATCCGTGTGTGAGGCACTGTATCGCATCAAGAGCAACTAAACACCTGAACGATCTTGAAATAAATACTCTTGTTTGCATATGCTATGCCTCCTGAATGTTTATACATGCCCCTGCTTAAATTAACAATGTTTGCCTTGGACAAGGAAGGAGATGGTAAGTTGGTAAGTCTCGCCGTGTTTCCTCTAACATCGCATGGCGCACTGCCTGACACGTTAGGCTATTCGATATCTGCATGAAACTGATCCTAAGGTAACTAGAAAGATAACTTAATAGTTGTGCACGGAACCTGTATTACGTGTTTGGATTTGTCGAGCGGGCGAGTAGATTTCCCACCAGTGCATTCAATGTACTGATAATCCACCAGTTTGCTTGCAGGGTGCGGGAGAACCTCGTTCGGTGCGGACGCCTCCAACGTGCGTGCTAAGGCCAGGAGTTCCCTCTGAAGCCTTGCAACGGTGCATCCGGGACTGAAGCACATATACAAGACATAATGTAGGAGCATCACCTGACCATCGCCTGTACAATCATTCCACTGTTGTAGCCACTTGGCACGCTTTTACTGTTTTAGAGAGAGAGGCTTGAGCGACTTGTAATCTCGACTATACGCCGCCTGTGACACAAGTTATATCAATAAAAGGAGCTTGCTTTACTTCAACTTGTGTTTCAATGCTTCCGCTATATTAGTCGACTCAGTGAACCTGTTACCGATCGCCTAGGCGTTCATGACTCCGCTGCACTCGGACAAATCTGTGCGACTTTGTGGCTTAGAACTCTTGCCGCCAGCCAATGAACCATGGCCTTGCACGGGCGTGGCTCACGCTCGTGCGGCGTCACGCCCGGATGGGTTAAGCGATCGTTCCGCGGGACGCTGGCGAGGGTGATTTCCGCCTAGCGGGAACGGCCGATTGCCTGCGGGAGATCGGGGCGTGACATTAAGTACGCCCTGATGGATCCATTAAATTGGGTTTGTCCATCGGTGTGTGCTGCTGGCCATTATCACGCGTCCGGTCCCACGGTATTTTTGGACTGGGGTGTGACAGCAGTCTTCAGGGGTGGTAGGCATCATCGTATCATCTTCTGATTCCGGAGGATTGCTACCCCCAGCCCTAGATACTGCATTAACCCTAGGCACATTGCTGTCTGCTTCCTTGGAATCGTTGTCCTCAGGGAAAGCCGAAAGTGCTACATCTTCTTCAGACTCGGAGGGAATGTTACCCCCAGCTTTGGAATGTGCGTCTTCTTGATGAGGTGGTTTACACCCAGAGAACTCGACATTTGTCCCTTGAGATTCACTATATTTACGGAATGTTGGGTTGTTGCGTATGTCCAGGGGGATACTACCCCCAGCTTGGGCCACCCCCAGGGATTCTGAGGAAGAACTATCCTAGGGGCTGACAGCTTTTTCCTTGAGCGGGTGCCCGGGAAGACTCCTTCCGCAGGTGCCGTTGTCAGCCCTCCGGGTAGTTGCCTTCGCGACGCAGTGGTGAGAGCGCCGGACTGAAGGTATTTGATTTCTTTCTTTCCTTGGTGGCTGAAACCTTTCCAGTTGAGTAGCATGAGGCGAAGGGCTAGGTTCTTTTTGGTGTAGTCGCTGGAAGGCCGACTGTCTGTCTGTCGATACTGTCGCTTTATTACAGCAGCAGTTGATAATGATGTTGGCATATCAGTGCCTTGGAGAGGGCATGTCGTACGCCATAATTATTTTTCTTGCTTTGCACTTGTGAGGAATCAAGTTACGCAAATTATGCGAAGGGTGTTTTACCTTTGCATCATCTTTGTGAGTCCGGGTATCCAGGGCACACGGATGCACATGTGCTATATTTGTTCCCTGGCCTGGGGTTCGTATATGAACTTGCCCCGAGGTGCCGGTGGAAGACTTTTGAGATGGACCTTGTCCATTATCCCTATGGGCTGGATGCATGGGTCAGTCCTATACAACTTTTCGTCAGAGGCTCGCATAATAGTTAGCGATGCCTATTGGCGGTCGATCATATCAGCAGTTGCTTGAGCCAGACGGGATCGCACTTTCCTGGACTTCTTCATCTTAATGACTGTAGGCAAGTAGTATGAAGAGTCCAAATTTATGTTTTCACCATTCTCAGTTGGTCGCATAGGATCTGCGCCGCATGATAT
Organism: Iris macrosiphon; assembly: GCA_036927795.1. Classification (NCBI taxonomy): domain Eukaryota; kingdom Viridiplantae; phylum Streptophyta; class Magnoliopsida; order Asparagales; family Iridaceae; genus Iris; species Iris macrosiphon. The sequence continues at coordinate 148,574,948 of JAYESA010000008.1, forward strand.
ACGGTCAAAAATAGAGGTTCTGTTTCTATGAGGGCCGCATGTGGTCGTCTGTCTGCGGCTGTGAGTTGATGCCGCATGGACAGTCTTATGCGGCCTCCTCCCTGGCCACATAGACGCTGCCTCAGCACCAAAATTTCTGGCATTATAGTATTTTTCTCTGCCAGTGTCTGGTTGCTGAACAGTTTCTGCGTCAGCCCGGGATGCCGCATAGATGTGGACGTTCTAGGTGTTGGTCCGACGACCGTCATTGGCAACAAAGTAAGAGGCTGGAAGCATCTTCTCCGTAGCTGGATGAGGCATAACGGCTTTGGCCACCCACATTCTGCGAGTCTTCTTGGGCTTGGCTATCCTTGGTGAAGGATTAGCACTTTCTTCCGAGAGTATTTCCTCAAAAATTTGCTGGTCGAAGCGGACCACCAGCATCTTTTGATTCTAGCCGAGCTTGGCCACATCGGACTGTGTCATCGACTTCTCAACAGTGGAGAAGGACGTCCCCAGCAGAGTCACCATCGTGTTTGCCATTAAATACGAAAGTTGGAAGAACTTGATTCAATTGAACAAACTAAAGAAAGTACAAAGAAAAGTCCTAGAAGATAATCTAAGTACAAAGTTATTTTCTGGTGGATGATAATAGAGGGTTAGGAGTGTAGCAAATCTTTTTACTCCGTGGACGATCCGATGTAGAAGCTCTTCTCTCTTACTTGAGTGTAGTTTCATAGATAGCTAACCTTGTTTCTTGGTTCATTCTCTCTCTGAAGCAGAAAAATTCGACCTTTAGAACGTTCAAGTTGCTCCTATTCATAGCCATCGTGCTGATGGACTATGGGTGTCACGCCACAATCCCAAAATATGTAGGACTATGACACGTAAGCATGCCAGCCTCCTGTATATATGGCAACTCCAATATATGGAAACCATAATACATACGTACGCTGTATAATAAACAATAATTCACAAGTGGTAAAACTATCACAAGTCACAGGATATAATCTAAATCTCATCCATAGAAATCAAATATAAATGAATAACCAATAACCATGTAACTATATCTCCGAATGTAAAGTATCTAAAGAATGACAGTCGGATGGAAACAAATCCACTGTCGAAATAGAATATAAAATAAACAAGATAAACCCCATATAAATACAACATCTAACCATCACGAGGTTCGAAGAGAAGATGTAACGCTCCACAACCGCATGGTGCGTTACGCTGAGTCGGATTGAATAAAATAATAGCTAGTTATATTTGATTTGTTGGATTTTAGGAAGAAGTATTGATTGAGTTGGTTTCATGTGCAGAAGGCTAGCGGAGTTCGATGGGATTCAGGTGTTCGTTCAGAGCAGTACTGAGATAGCTGGATTGGAATGATAATGCCGTCTTCCTTAGTCCGATCGGTCGGATGATTTGGAGAGCACGATCTGCTCGCACGATCATACCAGTTGAGTAGATCGCACTTGCATCGGACCACGGGTTCACGGGATTTGGCCGTATCGACAAGACATGATGCTTAACGGAATCAAACATTGTGAGTGGGCTCTTTCCCTTCTCCTCTACTCCTTCATGCCTAATAATATGGAAAATACATAAAGGCTTGAAACACTTGGGCTGAAACATTGGGAATCACTACACTGAGGCGTGCATAGAGTGTACGTCGTTGCTTGGATAGGATTATGGCTTGAATTGATTTGCGCGTATGGATAGTTGGAGCTAGAGTTGGAATATTACATTTGAGGCAGTTGGATGGAATAATTGGGATTATGCTTGGACAATTGGAATATATTGGTTGGAATATCAAGAATTTGGGCGAGAGAGCGTGCATCCGTGCACGAGTATCATTTGGATGTTTTGGTTGGATATTTGGTTGAATGTCAAGCAAAGCGAGCAGTTGTGGTTCAAAATCGAACAACTGCATCGGCGCGGGCATTGTGCCACTTTTGGGGCATTGTGCCATAGGATAGTTTGAGAAGGGTGTTGCACCAATTTGAAACACTGTGTTGAGAAGAGGCATTGTGCCTATGGAATAACTTGTGATTTGGTGCCTTGGGCAATATGTTAGAAGAATGGTTATGGATTCTATGGTTATGGATGTTTTGGTTGGATATTTGGTTGAACGAGTCTAGGATCGCTTGGTGGGGCGAGAATGTTCGATCCTCTCGTCATACCTACTTGGTGTCTGTATGTCACGGACAACCTGTGTTTCACAGGGTTTCGTTTCCTCGAACGGGATGGACTCCGGGGCACCGGGACCGTTCGGCCATGGAGGAGACACGGGTATCACGTCTTGGGTGCGGTGCCGGTAGTCCGATACCACCAGAAGGGAGTAGCTGCCCAGCCCTGGATCGGGTAGGACTGCCTATTAATTAGTCCGATCAATGTCCTTTATGGCTTGGCCAGTGACTTCATATAGATAAGTATTGGCTTGCTTTTCTTTTGTTGGTTTAGCTTCGTGTAGGCGCAGCCACCTTGCCTCGGCAAGAGTGTGCATATTAAGATTGGATTGTACAAGTGGGTTGAGGAAGGATGTTGAGGCTTGGTTGATGGTTCAATATGTTATCGTGTTGCTTGGGCTTGATTAGGACGGTTTGCATGCTAGTTTCCTTCGGGTTGGTTATTTATTGCTTGTCAATTGGATTAAGTTGAATGCTTGCATGCTTAAATTGCTTTACAGCTTTCCTTAACATGTCATCCCTATGCCATGAAATGAATCTAGGATTCAACTATAAAGATCACCATATAACTGTTTGTATTCACTATTTACTTAGTGTCGGCTTAGACGAGTGGGTTACCCCGATCACCAGTACGGCTGTGTACTGACCCACATTTGTGGGCATTATTTTAGGTACACAGGTGTAGTGGCGTTGCTTGGATATACCGGACATGATGTATGAACTGTAAGTACCTTTGTGGGCTAGAGAAAGAGCAAGAGTATTTTATCGCCTTTGAGGCAATCGCCTTTGTGGCATTTTATTTGGACCCTATCGAGAACTTCGCTGTGTATTACTCTGATGTGTGCTTGGTACATAATACTTGACTTTCGTTGCAACTTGGTCGTTTCGATGATAACTTCGATGTTTGACAATATTGCCTTGTACGAGTGCAACTCCAGGCTCGTACGGCATCACGTCCCGATGAGAACGATTGTCCTGCGGGAGAGCTGCAACGTGGTGATTCACGTTCAGCAGGGACTATTGAGCTTGCGGGAGATTAGGGTGTGACAGAAGACCTCCTCAGAATATAAGTAGCCTGTCCGAATCTGCGCTCCCACGAATACTCATGAACATCTATACCTGAAAAGGGACCAGGTCATCAGAGGGACATAACAAGATACATAGAAGCATGCCATAAAGTAAATACTGAATAAATAAAGGGGGTGTGCTAACCATCTAAGTGGATGCAATTTGAGGACAACTTAGTGCGTAGGGAAAGTGTAGGCTAGACATATGCTGACGTAATTCACCAATCATCGTGACTGGCTAGTATATGCCACATATGCCCCCATTCGAGGGCACTTGCAATCGTCCATCTCCGAGGAGCATGGTATCTGAAATAGTATAATGTCCAACGTTCTTCAGAGTGTGGTATCTGCAAAAATAACAAGTGACGCCCGACAATCTAAGGAACGTGGTATCTGCAATATATATATACGTCCGTATCACTCCGTCGAGTGCGGTATCTGTATAGAAGGAGTGGGTATCCCATACGCCTGCTAGTAGTCCTCTCCGTCTAATGCAGATATACAAGTCGTGAACACGACGTGGACATCTCGTACTGTAATACAAGTCTCTATAGAAATAAACAACTAAGCTAAATACCGTTACACGTGTTGCTCACACCGATGGCCAGTCGAGTATGAGAAATGCGCCCCTACATGAACTCACTCTGTGACGTGTAATCATACGTGTCAAGGCCTGGGGAGTCATACCAATAACTCCACAACTTTAGGTGGGTCCACTAAACACTAGGTCAGATACAAGTCCTAACGTCAACGCATTCGTTGACTGCACCCGAGTCTCTCTCGGACGCGCACAGTTATATAATATAAATATACAATTAATAATTCAGAATTTAAACAGTACAACAAGGCAATGTATACTTGCCTGGCAAAAGAGCTGCAAAATATAACGTCCAGATGTCAAACACCAAGTGTCAGAAACTATGGCCTCAGAATGGACGTCTCCGGATGCTGAAATAAACATCACCAACGTTCCCAGAATAAGTGAAATAGCTAGAAAACACCATCCTTTCGTCCAATTTGGACACAGGGGCAAAACGATAATTTTGGGCCAAAATGGGGTCCACAAGTAGGCCACCTTGCACCGAAAAGCGTGCCAAGGGTAAAGGTCTCTAAAAGGGATAAATTATAGGTCAAACAAACTCTAAATGTCAATACAAACTCAACGGTATGTCCAGATGTGGATTCTGATGAGCCGAACATAATTTCGCCCAAAAAGTCAACTGCGGGGCCTGCCAATTGGCGACTTGGTCAACTATCTCAGAATTGGTGAAAATTGGGTCACAGGACCGGCGCGATACCACCAGTCTAGTGGCGCAAGTTTCGTTGCATTCTGACGAGTGTGCACAAAATGCGTATGGCTTTTGTAAAAGTCACAATATTGGAAATTTGTTGCGGATACATGCTGATTCTGACGCGCACACGCGTCCAAATCAGTTTCCGTAAATTCTTACACGATCGGGTACACTGTGCGCACCTTTTGGTACACTTGGTACACAGCGGGGCGGTCCCGTTTGGCGGGGCGCGCTCCGTTCCATAATTTTTGAAATTTAAAAAAAGTAATTTTTTGGTTTTTCTACCTATTTTATTTTAACATACAACAACAAATAAAATATTATATTTGACAGAAAATAAACTAGGTTAGGTGGTCTTCACATACCAACAAGAAAAACCGGATTCGGATCTCTGTGGTGGGAGATACGAGTCCGAGAACAGGGGTGGTTGCAACATAATTTCTGGAATTTAGAAAGTGGTCATTTTTGTTCGACTTGACGTCAATTTTTACCTAGGTTGGCACACTGTTCGAGATAAACTAACATACAAATATGGAAGGGGGATAGGTGAGGATCATACCGGTGAAGACGGGGTCAAGTTTGGTCGAGCGAGGAGACGGAAAATGGAACATGAACACAGGTACGTTGTTCATCAGTTTATGTCACACGCGCGCGGCGTCGCGGTGTGCGGCCGGCGGCTCCGGCGCATGGCGGCGGGCCTGGGGCGGTCGACGGCGGGCTCCGGTGGCACGACGGTGGCGTCGAGGTAGAGAGGGAGGATTAGGGCTTTGGGTTTTGAGTGTGTACATATGGGGAGAGAGAGAGAGAATCGGCGGGGGAGGGGGGTTGTACGCGGGGGGGGGGTTGTGCAGTGGTATTCAATACCACTGCTGCTGCCGCTGTTTTTCTTATTCTTCTTTCCTTTCTTTCTTACTTTGTTTCTTTCTTACTTCTAACTTAGTTTCTTTGCTGCGGTTTCTAAGTGGAATGGTTTTGGGTTCGGGCGGGTTTGGATTTATGGGTTTGGGTTTGGATCCATTAAGGATCCAAACCCATTATCTTTTTTTTATTTTTCTTTATCACAATAACTAATATATACATACCTATAAAATTCTGGAAAAAAATTATATTTGTGCACACCATTAAACTAGCAATTGTCCACAGGGTCTCCTACATGAAATAAATTAGAAAAAATTTATAATGGTTCCAAAAATTTTCTAGATGCACAAACACCTCAAATAAAAATTAAATAAAATTTATTTTCTCTAAGAAGCCCATAATTACTATAAATAATTAATTAATTAAAAATAACTAATACGGTTTATTAAAATTTTTGGGGTTTCACAATGGGTGTCGCATATGCCTCTGTTTGGTGGCCGCATAAGGCTCATCCAACAGAATGCGGTTGCAACTGTTGCAGCAAGACATGGTCAGATTGCCACGTAGTCTTGGTTGAGATATGCTGTTGATGAGATCTCGGGGATGTTATCAACCCGTTGTGGGCATGACTTGGTCAGTTGGACATGCAGTCAGCACCAACTGTGCGAAGATCTTTATAGTTGTAATGGAAAGATCTTATGAGCTGGAGGCCTCACAACAGCTAAGCCGCATGTTGACGAGGTCGCATGGGTCATGTAGCCGTATACGTGCTCTCGTTTGGGCCTTGGTTGAATGGACACTCTGGCCGTATATTGGCGAGGCCGTATGGGTCATGCAGCCGCATACATGCTCTCGTTTGGGCCTTGGTCGAATGGACACTATGGTCGCATATTGGCGAGGCCGTAGAGTATTCGACGTGTGGCTATATGCGTTCTGACGAAGTCATTAATGCCTGAGATGACCTTTCTGTCGGATTGTGTGTCGTTGTCTCTCTCACACTTTTTGAGGCAATCAGGGCAATACGTGCTTTGATTGGAACCGGGGAAGACCTTTGGAAGTCGTATCAGAGGGCGTGTATGCGACTCAGATCTCTTTGTCTATCCAGGCCGCATGGGAGATGACTATGCGGCCTGTCTTCAGCATGAGGATACGACCTGCATATAAGCCGCATGACTATAGATTTTTCTATGCTTCTACATACATGACTGGAGAGGGAGGAGGGGACATCTGAGCCAACACTTGGATATATTGTAGGCCCGTTGCTTGTGGTGGGCCCTGTTGAATGCTTCCAACTTTATTCCAGCCAGTTAAAACAGAAAAGGCACATGCAGAGGAGCCAGTGAAGGCAGGATAGCGCTGGAGCTGGAGCTCTAACTGAGTAAAATGATGCTGAATATCTGTCGATGTCTGAGTACTATCAACAATGTGAGATTGAGGTACTGGAGAACGAGAGAAGGAGGAAACATTTGTCTTCATCCGTTCGAGGAATTAAGTTTTTAAATGTGGGTGTAGTAAAAAATAATTATTCACTGAGTGTCCAGACTTTTGGCAGTGAGCACAGATCTTACCAGATCGCTGACGAGCATAACATGTGGCAGTAGAATGACCAAGCTTTCCGCAATATGTATATGAAGGACGAAGAGAAGTAGGAGCAACAACAAGAACGATCTCAGAACCTGAAGTTGGTGTAAAGATATCAGTAGAAAGAGAACGCAGACGAGTCTCCTCAGCTGTAAGCTCAAAGATAGCAGCATCTAGGATGGTATTATTCTGAATGATCTGGCCGCTTGCGGACTAAAATTCGGGACGCAAGGCCATGAGAAATTGAAAAAGTTGTCACGTTCCTGATAAGTGTGCGCGCGTACATAATCGGGACCAGAATCCTCTAATTTTAGTAGCTCATGCCAATAACCACGCATTAGTGTGACAAACTTTTGAATAGTGTAACCCCTTGTCTGGCGGCCGATGCCTGTTTGATCAACTGATACTCCCAAGCACCACTTGACTGAACAAACCGAGTAGTCAAATGATCCCATATTAAAGCAGCGGACGAGATATCCTCATGATCTGGACGAAGTGATTGATCAACAAAAGAGATGATGAAAGCAACGATCCGCTCATCGTGGTCATCCTAAGTGTCCTGAGTGACACGAATAGTATTTTGAGTCTCTGCTTTATCATCAGCAGTGGGTTCGGGAGGCCCCAGGATAGAACCATCAAGATGACCAAGAAGACGACGACCACGTAGAATTGTCCGTACTGAGGCAGCCTACTCAGTCCAATCATGAGAAGAAAGCAACGAAAAATATGTAGAAGTCGAAAGAAAATCTCGGAAATAAAAAATCTCGAAAATAAAGGCATTTTTTTAAGGTTTCTTCCTAACTTAAGGGATTTGGAGAAGTCCCAACAAAAGATGAAGATAAAGAACACAATGAATTAGAAATTATAACTGTTCAACATGCTATCCTTCGATGTCAGTCGGAAGTGCTCTGGCCGTCGCTATTAATTAATTATTGGCTAATGTAAGAATAACCTTTCAAGATTTATTTCATGCCACCAAAATTGCTGCCGTAAGTCACGATACATCTTGGTGTCTCCAGGATGAATAGAATATCTCAAACTATGAGCTTCTGTCATTAGCTCCTGTCGAATCTCTCCATTTGGAACAAAAAACTATCACCATATCGTAATGTCCCATCTTCTCCGGGTAAAATTACTTCAATGCCAAGCGCTTGCAAGTCCTCTAATAATTTTCTCTGTGCTATCAAGAAATAAGCTGCTGGCTTCCGGCTTAACTAGTCTGCTACAACGTTAGCCTTACCTGGTGATAATGTAGCCCTATCAATTTAAGACATCGGCGTTGCCTCATATTTAATTCCTTCTACGTGAAGACGTACTTAAGGCTTTTGTGGTCTGTATAGATCTCCACTTGTTCCTCATATAAGTAATGTCTCCATAGCTTCAGAGCAAATACAACGGCTGCAAGTTCAAAGTCATGAGTTGGATAATTCTTCTCCTGCACTCGTAACTGTCTAGTTGCATATGCAATCGCCTTGCCATGCTGCATTAATACGCATCCCAAGCTTTTCTCTGATGCGTCTGTAGATCACATAACCCCCTGATCCTGATAGAATAGTCAATACGGGTGATGTGTCAGTCGCTTCTTTAACTCCTCGAAAGCGGCTTGACACTCGTCGGTCCATATAAATTCTTGATCTTTACAAGTCAACTGAGTCATAGGTGCTGCTATCCATTCAGGAGTCAGTCAAATATCCATCCATGTGAAATCTATTTAGACTCCTGACAGCAAAATGATATATTCTTCATCGTAACACTTGAGTTCTGAACCTGACCGAAGTTACGAGGCAAAAAAAATTCATGCTGCCATAGTGATGCATGTATCAGGAAAGTAATAAAATAAAGTATAGGTAGGTAGTAAAGGGTCATTCTAAAGGTAGCACAGTTTTAAACTGAAATCAAATCTAATAATAAAGTTTGGTAATTTCCCAAGAAACAAATAAAAATAGCTACAGAAACAATACACTTTTCGTATTTAAACTAAGCATGAGGTTTCGTCTTTCCGAAATAAGGGAAGACGGAAAACAATAATCAAGACTTCAAGGAGGAGGTAATAGATTAGAAGTGTGGGGATTAAGGCGTTTAAAGAATTCAATTGGGAATTGCCAAGGCAGTTGTGGATTGAAATGTTATTTTGGTAATCCCTATTCACATATTCGTATCAGCACAGTTATGTAGCTGATACGATATGCTCAGACATATTTAGAGGGCAAGTACATTCGTCTACTAATCGCTATATATCTCAATCCACGTAGAGAAGTTATGCGAAGGGCGAACTAAGCGCACTATGGTTGATCAGACCGTAATACACTGATTTTGAAATGTATTAGTGTAGTACTCCAATAATACATATATCTTGAACAAGCTTGATAAAGAATAAGCTTGCAAAACCAGGCTATAATAGCAGCATAAGTCAAGGTAGTATAGCAAATATAAGTACGCTAGATTATGATGAGAGAAATTACAAAATAATTTAAATTCACAAAAAGATAAGACTAATATATACATATATATATATATATATATATATATATATATACATATATATACCTATAAAATTTGGAAAAAAAATATTTGTGCACACCATTAAACTAGCAACTGTCCACATGGTCTCCTACATGAAATAAATTAGGAAAAATTTATAATGGCTCCAAAAATTTCCTAGATGCACAAACACCTCAAATAAAAAATAAATAAAATTTATTTTCTCTAAGAAGCTCATAATTACTATAAATAAAATAATTAATTAATTAAAAATAACTAATATGGTTTATTAAAATTTTTGGGGTTTCACAAAGTATCCAACTTATAAGAATTTTGTCCTCGAAATTAAAACTAAGCCACGGTAGAAATTCAGGGATGGCATAAGGTATAAATTAATAAATTAATTTCATACCTTGGTCAACGAATAGGTTCAGAAAACGCTGGCGCATGTCGTCCACACGCTCCCAAGTAGATTCTCCTAGCGCGCCATGCTTCCATGCCACGCGGACTAAGGGAATAGACGGGTTCCTCAACACTTTCTCTCGACGATCAAGGATTCCCACGGGTTGCTCTTGGTATGACAAGCTCGGCCTAATGGTGATCTCTGAAAGGTCGAGAACATGGCTGATGTCTGCAACATATCGCCTAAGCTGCGACACATGGAATACGTCATGCACTTCTTTAGGTGAAGGTGATAGCGCAAGTCGATATGCCACTTCTCCCACTTACTCTAGCACGTCAAATGGTCCAATATACCTTGGACTCAACTTGCCACGTCCTCCGAATCGAATGGTGCCTCTGGTAGGTGATATCCTCGAGAAGACATGATCGTCCTCTTTGAACTCTAAGGGACGACGATGAGGGTCTGCCCACTGCTTTTGTCTGTCTTGTGTTGCTCGCAAGTGTCCTTGTACCTTCTTAACTGTCTCTACGGTGTTGATCACCAATTTTGGTCCTAGAATCTGACGTTATTCCACGTCACTTCAAAACACAAGAGACCTACACTTTCTTCCATATAATGCTTCAAACGGAGTCATCTGAATTCTTGCTTGATAGCTATTGTTGTAAGAAAACTCCACAAGATGTCGGTGGTCCTCCCATGATCTTTCAAAGTCTAACATATAAGCCCTCAATATATCCTTCAATGTCTGAATAGTACGCTTTGACTGTCCATCTATCTGCGGGTGATAAGAGGTACTGAACTTCAAACGAGTTTCAAGACTCTCTTGCATGCTCCTTCAAAAGTGTGATGTGAAACGCGAATCCTTGTCTGATACAATGCTGACTAATATGCCGTACAATCTCACGATTTGCCTCATATATAAGTCAACTAAAGCTTCTGTAGACTGGCCAACTCTAAAGGTAAGAAATGTGCTGACTTGGTGAGTCGGTCCACTATTACCCATACTGCATCTCTTCCACTTGGACTCTTGGAAAAACCCGTGACGGAGTCCATAGTGATGTGCTCCCACTTCCACTCTGGAATCGAAAGTGGTTGCAATAATCCTGCTATTCTCTGGTGCTCCGCCTTTACTTACTGACATACCAGGCATTTAACTACAAAGCGAGCTATTTCTCTTTTTATTTCATGCCACCAAAAGTGCTGCCGTAAGTCACGATACATCTTGGTGTCTCCAGGATGAAAAGAATATCTCGAACTATGAGCTTCTATCATTAGCTCCTGTCGAATCTCTCCATTTGGAACATAAGACTATCACCATATGGTAATGTCCCATCTTCTCCGAGTAAAATTACTTCAATGCCAAGCGCTTGCAAGTCCTCCAATAATTTTCTCTGTGTTGTCAAGAAATAAGCTGCTGGCTTCCGGGTTAACTCGTCTGCTACAACGTTAGCCTTGCCTGGTGATAATATAGCCCTATCAATTCAAGACATCGGCGTTGCCTCATATTTAATTCCTTCTGCGTGAAGACATACTTGAGGCTTTTGTGGTCTGTATAGATCTCCACTTGTTCCTCATATAAGTAATGTCTCCATAGCTTCAGAGCAAATACAACGGCTGCAAGTTTCAAGTCATGAGTTGGATAATTCTTCTAATGCACTCGTAACTGTCTAGTTGCATATGCAATCGCTTTGCCATGCTGCATCAATACGCATCCCAAGCTTTTCTCTGATGCATCTGTAGATCACATAACCTCCTGATCCTGATGGAATAGTCAATATGGGTGTTGTGTCAGTCGCTTCTTCAACTCCTCGAAAGCGGCTTGACACTCGTCGGTCCATATGAATTCTTGATCTTTACAAGTCAACTGAGTCATAGGTGCTGCTATCCATTCAGGGGTCAGTCAATTGTCCATCCATGTGAAATCTATTTAGACTTCTGACAGCAAAATGATACATTCTTCATCGTAACACTTGAGTTCTGAACCTGACCGAAGTTACGAGGAAAAAAATTTCATGCTGCCATAGTGATGCATATATCAGGAAAGTAATAAAATAAAGTATAGGTAGGTAGTGAAGGGTCATTCTAAAGGTAGCACAGTTTTAAACTGAAATCAAATCTAATAATAAAGTTTGGTAATTTCCCAAAAAAAAACAAAATGGCTACAGAAACAATACACTTTTCGTATTTATACTAAGCACGAGGTTTCGTCTTTCCGAAATAAGGAAAGACAGAAAACAATAATCAAGAGTTCAAGGGGGAGGTAATAGATTAGAAGTGTGGGGATCAAGGCGTTTAAAGAATTCAATTGGAAATTGCCAAGGCAGTTGTGGATTGAAATGCTACTTTGGTAATCCCTATTCACATATTCGTATCAGAACAGTTATGTAGCTGATACGATATGCTCAGACATATCTAGAGGGCAAGTACATTCGTCTACTAATCGCTATATATCTCAATCCACGTAGAGTAGTTATGCGAAGGGCGAACCAAGCGCACTATGGTTGATCAGACCGTAATATACTGATTCTGAAATGTATTAGTGTAGTAATCCAATAATACATATATCTTGAACAAGCTTGATAAAGAATAAGCTTGCAAAACCAGGCTATAATAGCAGCATAAGTCAAGGTAGTACAACAAATATAAGTACGCTAGATTATGATGACAGAAATTACAAAATAATTTAAATTCACAAAAAGATAAGACTCTACAATCTCTACAGTTATTATTCACAAAAAGATAAGACTAATATATACATATATATATATATATATATATATATATATATATATATATATATATATATATATATATATATATATATATATATATATACATATATATATATATATATATATATATATCTATAAAATTCTGGAAAAAAATATATTTGTGCACACCATTAAACTAGCAACTGTCCACAGGGTCTCCTACATGAAATAAATTAGAAAAAATTTATAATGGCTCCAAAAATTTTCTAGATGCACAAACACCTCAAATAAAAATTAAATAAAATTTATTTTCTCTAAGAAGCTCATAATTACTATAAATAAAATAATTAATTAATTAAAAATAACTAATACGGTTTATTAAAATTTTTGGGGTTTCATAATCTACCCAACTTATAAGAATTTCGTCCTCGAAATTAAAACTAAGCCACGGTAGAAAGTCAGGGATGGCATAAGGTATAAATTAACAAATTAATTTTATACCTTGGTCAACGTATAGGTTCAGAAAATGCTTGCACATGTCGTCCACACGCTCCCAAGTAGATTATCCTGGCGCGCCATGCTTCCATGCCACGCGGACCAAAGGAATAGACGGGTTCCTCAACTTTCTCTCGACGATCAAGGATTCCCACGGGTTGCTCTTGGTATGACAATCTTGGCCTAATGGTGATCTCCGAAAGGTCAAGAACATGGCTGCTATCTGCCACATATCGCCTAACCTGCGACACATAGAATACGTCATGTACTTCTTCAGGTGAAGGTGGTAGCACAAGTCGATATGCCACTTCTCCCACTTACTCTAGCACGTCAAATGGTCCAATATACCTTGGACTCAACTTGCCACATCCTCCGAATCGAATGGTGCCTCTGGTAGGTGATATCCTCGAGAAGACATGATTGTCCTCTTTGAACTCCAAGGGACGACGATGAGGGTCTGCCCACTGCTTTTGTCTGTCTTGTCTTGTGCTGCTCGCAAGTGTCCTTGTACCTTCTTAACTGTCTCTACGGTGTTGATCACCAATTTCGGTCCTAGAATCTGACGTTCTTCCATGTCACTTCAACACACAGGAGACCTATACTTTCTTTCATACAATGCTTCAAACGGAGTCATCTGAATTCTCGCTTGATAGCTATTATTGTAAGAAAACTCCACAAGATATCGGTGGTCCTCCCATGATCTTCCAAAGTCTAACATATAAGCCCTCAACATATCCTTCAATGTCTGAATAGTACGCTCTGACTGCCCATCTATCTGCGGGTGATAAGAGGTACTGAACTTCAAACGAGTTCCAAGACTCTCTTGCATGCTCTTTCAAAAGTGTGATATAAAACGCGAATCCCTGTCTGATATAATGCTGACTAATATGCCGTGCAATCACACGATCTGCCTCATATATAAGTCAGCTAAAGCTTCTATAGACTGGCCAACTCTAAAGGTAAGAAATGTGCTGACTTGGTGAGTCGGCCCACTATTACCCATACTGTATCTCTTCCACTTGGACTCTTGGAAAAACCCGTGACGGAGTCCATATATAGTGATGTGCTCCCACTTCCACTTTGGAATTGAAAGTGGTTGCAATAATCCTGTTATTCTCTGGTACTCCGCCTTTACTTGCTGACATACCAGGCATTTAGCTACAAAGCGAGCTATTTCTCTTTTTATTTTATGCCACCAAAAGTGCTGCCGTAAGTCACGATACATCTTGGTGTCTCCAGGATGAATAGAATATCTCGAACTATGAACTTCTGTCATTAGCTCCTGTCGAATCTCTCCATTTGGAACATAAGACTATCACCATATCGTAATGTCCCATGTGCTCCGGGTAAAATTACTTCAATGCCAAGCGCTTGCAAGTCCTCCAATAATTTTCTTTGTGCTGTCAAGAAATAAGCTGCTGGCTTCCGGCTTAACTCGTCTGCTACAACGTTAGCCTTGCCTGGTGATAATATAGCCCTATCAATTCAAGTCATTGGCGTTGCCTCATATTTAATTCCTTCTGCATGAAGACGTACTTGAGACTTTTGTGGTCTGTATAGATCTCTATTTGTTCCTCATATAAGTAATGTCTTCATCGCTTCAGAGCAAATACAACGGCTGCAAGTTCCAAGTCATGAGTTGGATAATTCTTTTCCTGCACTCGTAACTGCCTAGTTGCATATGCAATCGCCTTACCATGCTGCATCAATACGCATCCCAAGCTTTTCTCTGATGCATCTGTAGATCACATAACCTCCTGATCCTGATGGAATAGTCAATACGTGTGATGTGTCAGTCGCTTCTTCAACTCCTCGAAAGCGGATTGACACTCGTCGGTCCATATGAATTCTTGATCTTTACAAGTCAACTGAGATATAGGTGCTGCTATCCATTCAGGAGTCAGTCAATTGTCTATCCATGTGAAATCTATTTAGACTCCTGACAACAAAATGCTACATTCTTCATCGTAACACTTGAGTTCTGAATCTGACCGAAGTTACGAGACAAAAAAATTTTATGCTGTCATAGTGATGCATATATCAGGAATGTAATAAAATAAAGTATAGGTAGGTAGTGAAGTATCATTCTAAAGGTAGCACAATTTTAAACTGAAATCAAATCTAATAATAAAGTTTGGTAATTTCCCAAGAAACAAACAGAAATGGCTACAGAAATAATACACTTTTCGTATTTATACTAAGCACGAGGTTTCATCTTTCCGAAATAAGGGAAGACGAAAAACAATAATCAAGAGTTCAAGGGGGAGGTAATAGATTAGAAGTGTGGGGATCAAGGCATTTAAAGAATTCAATTGGGAATTGCCAAGGCAGTTGTGGATTGAAATGCTATTTTGGTAATCCCTATTCACATATTCGTATCAGCACAGTTATGTAGCTAATACGATATGCTCAGACATTTCTAGAGGGCAAGTACATTCGTCTACTAATCACTATACATCTCAATCCACGTAGAGAAGTTATGCGAAGGGCGAACCAAGCGCACTATGGTTGATCAGACCGTAATACACTGATTCTGAAATGTATTAGTGTAGTACTCCAATAATACATATATCTTGAACAAGCTTGATAAAGAATAAGCTTGCAAAACCAGGCTATAATAGCAGCTTAAGTCAAGGTAGTACAGCAAATATAAGTACGCTAGATTATGATAAGAGAAATTATAAAATAATTTAAATTCACAAAAAGATAAGACTAATATATACATATATATATATATATATATATATATATATATATATATATATATATATATATATATACCTTTAAAATTCTGGAAAAAAATATATTTGTGCACACCACTAAACTAGCAACTGTCCATAGGGTCTCCTACATGAAATAAATTAGAAAAAATTTATAATGGCTCCAAAAATTTCCTAGATGCACAAACACCTCATATAAAATTTAAATAAAATTTATTTTCTCTAAGAAGCTCATAATTACTATAAATAAAATAATTAATTAATTAAAAATAACTAATACGGTTTATTAAATTTTTTAGGGTTTCACAATCTACCCAACTTACAAGAATTTTGTTCTCGAAATTAAAACTAAGCCACGATAGAAAGTCAAGGATGGCATAAGGTATAAATTAACAAATTAATTTCATACCTTGGTCAACGAATAGGTTCGAAAAATGCTTGCGCATATCGTCCACACGCAACCAAGTAGATTCTCCTGGCGCGCCATGCTTCCATGCCATGCGGACCAAGGGAATAGACGGGTTCCTCAACACTTTCTCTCGACGATCAAGGATTCCCACGGGTTGCTCTTGGTATGACAAGCTCGGCCTAATGGTGATCTCCGAAAGGTCAAGAATATGGCTGTTGTCTGCCACATATCGCCTAAGATGCGATACATGGAATACGTCATGTACTTCTTCAGGTGAAGGTAGTAGCGCAAGTCGATATGCCACTTCTCCCACTTACTCTAGCACGTCAAATGGTCCAATATACCTTGGACTCAACTTGCGACGTCCTCCGAATCGAATGGTGCCTCTGGTAGGTGATGAATCGAATGGTGCCTCTGGTAGGTGATATCCTCGAGAAGACATGATCGTCCTCTTTGAATTCCAAGGAAAGTCGATGAGGGTCTGCCCACTGCTTTTGTTTGTCTTGTGCTGCTCGCAAGTGTCCTTGTACCTTCTTAATTGTCTCTACGGTATTGATCACCAATTTCGGTCCTAGAATCTGACGTTCTCCCACGTTACTTCAAAACACAAGAGACCTACACTTTCTTCCATACAATGCTTCAAACGGAGTCATCTGAATTCTCGCTTGATAGCTATTGTTGTAAGAAAACTCCACAAGATGTCGGTGGTCCTCCCATGATCTTCCAAAGTCTAACATATAAGCCCTCAACATATCCTTCAATGTCTGAATAGTACGCTCTGACTGCCCATCTATCTGCGGGTGATAAGAGGTATTGAACTTCAAACAAGTTCCAAGACTCTCTTGCATGCTCCTTCAAAAGTGTGATGGCGAATCCCTGTCTGATACAATGCTGACTAATATGCCGTACAATCTCACGATCTGCCTCATATATAAGTCAGCTAAAGCTTCTGTAGACTGGCCAACTCTAAAGGTAAGAAATGCTGACTTGGTGAGTCGGTCCACTATTACCCATACTGTATCTCTTCCACTTGGACTCTTAGGAAAACCCGTGACGGTGTCCATAGTGATATTCTCCCACTTCCACTCTGGAATCGAAAGTGGTTGCAATAATCCTGCTATTCTCTGGTGCTCCGCCTTTACTTGCTGACATACCAGGCATTTAGCTACAAAGTAAGCTATTTCTCTTTTTATTTCATGCCACTAAAAGTGCTGCCATAAGTCACGATACATCTTGGTGTCTCCAGGATGAATAGAATATCTCGAACTATGAGCTTCTGTCATTAGCTCCTGTCGAATCTCTCCATTTGGAACATAAGACTATCACCATATTATAATGTCCCATATGCTCCGGATAAAATTACTTCAATGCCAAGCGCTTGCAGGTCCTCCAATAATTTTCTCTGTGCTGTCAAGAAATAAGCTGCTGGCTTCCGGGTTAACTCGTCTGCTACAACGTTAGCCTTGCCTGGTGATAATATAGCCCTATCAATTCAAGACATCAGCGTTGCCTCATATTTAATTCCTTCTGCGTGAAGACGTACTTGAGGCTTTTGTGGTATGTATAGATCTCCACTTGTTCCTCATATAAGTAATGTCTCCATAGCTTCAGAGCAAATACAACGGCTGCAAGTTCCAAGTCATGAGTTGGATAATTCTTCTCCTGCACTCGTAACTGTCTAGTTGCATATGCAATCGCCTTGCTATGCTGCATCAATATGCATCCCAAGCTTTTCTCTGATGTGTCTGTAGATCATATAACCTCCTGATCCTGATGGAATAGTCAATACGGGTGTTGTGTCAGTCGCTTCTTTAACTCCTCAAAAGCGGCTTGACACTCGTCGGTCCATATGAATTCTTGATCTTTACAAGTCAACTGAGTCATAGGTTCTGCTATCCATTCAGGAGTCAGCCAATTGTCCATCCATGTGAAATCTATTTAGACTCCTGACAGCAAAATGATACATTCTTCATCGTAACACTTGAGTTCTGAACCTGACCGAAGTTACGAGGCAAAAAAAATTCATGATGCCATAGTGATGCATGTATCAGGAAAGTAATAAAATAAAGTATAGGTAGGTAGTGAAGGGTCATTCTAAAGGTAGCACAGTTTTAAACTGAAATCAAATCTAATAATAAAGTTTGGTAATTTCCCAAGAAACAAACAGAAATGGCTACAGAAATAATACACTTTTCGTATTTATACTAAGCACGAGGTTTCGTCTTTCCGAAATAAGGGAAGACGGAAAACAATAATCAAGAGTTCAAGGGGGAGGTAATAGATTAGAAGTGTGGGGATCAAGGCGTTTAAAGAATTCAATTGGGAATTGCCAAGGCAGTTGTGGATTGAAATACTATTTTGGTAATCCCTATTCACATATTCGTATCAGCACAGTTATGTAGCTGATACGATATGCTCAGACATATCTAGAGGGCAACTACATTCGTCTACTAATCGCTATATATCTCAATCTACGTAGAGTAGTTATGCAAAGGGCGAACCAAGCGCACTATGGTTGATCAGACCGTAATACACTGATTCTAAAATATATTAGTATAGTACTCCAATAATACATATATCTTGAACAAGCTTGATAAAGAATAAGCTTGCAAAACCAGGCTATAATAGCAGCATAAGTCAAGGTAGTACAGCAAATATAAGTACGCTAGATTATGATGAGAGAAATTACAAAATAATTTAAATTCACAAAAAGATATGACTCTACAATCTCTACAGTTATTATTCACAAAAAGATAAGACTAATATATATATATATATATATATATATATATATATACATATATATATATACCTATAAAATTTTGGAAAAAATTATATTTGTGCACACCATTAAACTAGCAACTGTCCACAGGGTCTCCTACATAAAATAAAATAGGAAAAATTTATAATGGCTCCAAAAATTTTCTAGATGCACAAACACCTCAAATAAAAATTAATTAAAATTTATTTTCTCTAATAAGCTCATAATTACTATAAATAAAATAATTAATTAATTAAAAATAACTAATACAGTTTATTAAAAATTTTGGGTTTTCACAATTTACCCAACTTATAAGAATTTTGTCCTCGAAATTAAAACTAAGCCACGGTAGAAAGTCAGGGATGGCATAAGGTATAAATTAACAAATTAATTTCATACCTTGGTCAACGAATAGGTTCAAAAAATGCTTGCGCATGTCGTCCACACACTCCCAAGTAAATTCTCTTGGCGCGCCATGCTTCCATGCCACGCGGACCAAGGGAATATACGGGTTCCTCAACACTTTCTCTCGACGATCAAGGATTCCCACAGGTTGCTCTTGGTATGACAAGCTCGGCCTAATGGTGATCTCCGAAAGGTCAAAAATATGGCTGTTGTCTGCCATATATCGCCTAAGTTGCGACACATGGAATACATTATGTACTTCTTCAGGTGAATGTGGCAGCGCAAGTCGATATGCCACTTCTCCCACTTACTCTAGCACGTCAAATGGTCCAATATACCTTGGACTCAACTTGCCACGTCCTCCGAATCGAATGGTGCCTCTGGTAGGTGATATCCTCGGGAAGACATGATCGTCCTCTTTGAACTCCAAGGGACGACGATGAGGGTCTGCCCACTGCTTTTGTCTGTCTTATGCTGCTCGCAAGTGTCCTTATACCTTCTTAACTGTCTCTACGTTGTTGATCACCAATTTTGGTCCTAGAATCTAACGTTCTCCCATGTCACTTCAACACACAGGAGACCTACACTTTCTTCCATACAATACTTCAAACGGAGTCATCTGAATTCTCGCTTGATAGCTATTGTTGTAAGAAAACTCCACAAGATGTCGGTGGTCCTCCCATGATCTTCCAAAGTCTAACATATAAGCTCTCAACATATCCTTCAATGTCTGAATAGTACGCTCTGACTGCCCATCTATCTGCGGGTGATAAGAGGTACTGAACTTCAAACGAGTTTCAAGACTCTCTTGCATGCTCCTTCAAAAGTGTGATGTGAAACACAAATCCCTGTCTAATACAATACTGACTAATATGCCGTACAATCTCACGATCTGCCTCATATATAAGTCAGCTAAAGCTTCTGTAGACTAGCCAACTCTAAAGGTAAGAAATGTGCTGACTTGGTGAGTCGGTCCACTATTACCCATACTGCATCTCTTCCACTTGGACTCTTGGGAAAACCCATGACGGAGTCCATAGTGATGTGCTCCCACTTCCACTCTGGAATCGAAAGTGGTTACAATAATCCTGCTATTCTCTGGTGCTCCGCCTTTACTTACTGACATACCAGGTATTTAGCTACAAAGCGAGCTATTTCTCTTTTTATTTCATGCCACCAAAAGTGCTGTCGTAAGTCACGATACATCTTGGTGTCTCCAGGATGAATAGAATATCTCGAACTATGAGCTTCTGTCATTAGCTTCTGTCGAATCTCTCTATTTGGAACATAAGACTATCACCATATCGTAATGTCCCATCTGCTCCGGGTAAAATTACTTCAATGCCAAGCACTTGTAAGTCCTCCAATAATTTTCTCTGTGCTGTCAAGAAATAAGCTGCTGGCTTTCGGGTTAACTCGTCTGCTACAACGTTAGCCTTGCCTGGTGATAATATAGCCCTATCAATTCAAGACATCGGCGTTGCCTCATATTTAATTCCTTCTGCGTGAAGACGTACTTGAGGCTTTTGTGGTCTGTATAGATCTCCACTTGTTCCTCATATAAGTAATGTCTCCATAGCTTCAGAGTAAATACAACAGCTGCAAGTTCCAAGTCATGAGTTGGATAATTCTTCTCCTGCACTCGTAACTGTCTAGTTGCATATGCAATCGCCTTGCCATGCTGCTTCAATATGCATCCCAAGCTTTTTTCTGATGCGTCTGTAGATCACATAACCTCCTGATCCTGATAGAATGGTCAATACGGGTGCTGTGTCAGTCGCTTCTTCAACTCCTCGAAAGCGGCTTGACACTCGTCGGTCTATATGAATTCTTGATCTTTACAAGTCAACTGAGTCATAGGTGCTGCTATCCATTCAGGAGTCAGTCAATTGTCCATCCATGTGAAATCTATTTAGACTCCTGACAGCAAAATGATACATTCTTCATCGTAACACTTGAGTTCTGAACCTGACCGAAGTTACGAGTCAAAAAAATTTCATGCTGCCATAGTGATGCATATATCAGGAAAGTAATAAAATAAAGTATAGGTAGGTAGTGAAGGGTCATTCTAAAGGTAGCACAGTTTTAAACTGAAATTAAATCTAATAATAAAGTTTGGTAATTTCCCAAGAAACAAACAGAAATGGCTACAGAAACAATACACTTTTCGTATTTATACTAAGCACGAGGTTTCGTCTTTCCGAAATAAGGAAAGACGGAAAACAATAATCAAGAGTTCAAGGGGGAGGTAATAGATTAAAAGTGTGGGGATCAAGACGTTTAAAGAATTCAATTGGGAATTGCCAAGACAGTTGTGGATTGAAATGCTATTTTGGTAATCCCTATTCACATATTCGTATCAGCACAGTTATGTAGCTGATACGATATGATCAGACATATCTAGAGGGCAGGTACATTCGTCTACTAATCGCTATATATCTCAATCCACGTAGAGTAGTTATGCGAAGGGCGAACCAAGCGCACTATGGTTGATCAGACCGTAATACACTAATTCTGAAATGTATTAGTGTAGTACTCTAATAATACATATATCTTGAACAAGCTTGATAAAAAAATAAGCTTGCAAAACCAGGCTATAATAGCAGCATAAGTCAAGGTAGTACAGCAAATATAAGTACGCTAGATTATGATGTGAGAAATTATAAAATAATTTAAATTCACAAAAAGATAAGACTCTATAATCTCTACAGTTATTATTCTAACTCCTTGTCTAAGTCGCTAGTCGACCAAATAGGGGTTTGGCCTTCCACGTTCTACAGTCTTAATAAACACTATCGTCTTATGCTAGTATACAGTTAATGTCATTCAGTTACACTTCAATAATGAGTCAAGAGGACTATGTGTTACTAAGTTGTGAGGCATACTACCCAACTTAAAATAATAAACTAATAATGTAACTGCCTTAAAGGAGATCCTACAAAATATCCTGGTCCTGGTAAATAAGGTAGAACTCTTATTAGGGAACACGAGAAAAAGATCTTGGTACTCATTAAGGTCTTCTATTGCATTATAATGGTCATCTTAAATCTAATCGCAGTGATTATAGAACAAGTGTCTATAGTAAGAAAGAAAAGTTACTGGCTTCAAGGGAAAAGGATATATAACTCGTATCGAGGTGTGGTACAAGTTACGCGATTTAAAACTAAGGGATAATCATTAGGTCATAATCTACAAGAATAACTTAAACTATCAAGTTCTAACTAAGTATCACATAATTCAAAATTCAAGAGTAACCACTGTAATCCTAGCAAACTATATATCCTAACATAGAATAAAATTGCTTGGTCTTATAGTCAGAAGTGCCAGGTGGCACGAATTGAAAGATGAAGAATAGAAGAACATAATTAGTCATCGCACAACTAGCAAGCATTTAAAGTTGCAAGGAAATAAGATACGAAATTAAAATAGAAGGACTCTAGATATTGTCATGGTTTTTCTTGAGGGAAGGTGGTTGCTAATCTCTATGTTCGAGGTATGACCAAGGGAATATTCTATCCATTCCTCGTAGCTTCCTAAGGCATTGTTTGGCTACTATAAGATAAGGTGCTAAAATTGTAGCTCTCTAGTACTATCTCACCATAAAAAGTTAGGTTCAGTCCTAATGTTTATCCTTGGATTCTATTGGTTCCTCAATACTAGGGTCAAACACTATGGTCAAATTTTAACTGATCCTAGTAGTGTTTATACTACTCCCAAGTCATACATAAATACATCAAGGGGATAATGGTAAATTAATCTATAGGTAAGTGATGCTAGGGTTCATTAGGTAATACGAAAGGCTAGGGTTCATTCAGTATCCTAAACTTAGTGATGTGTCAATGCCCTAGTGGTATTCTTAATAGGAATGTTACCCTAAGTATCATCCTATCAACAGGGATTCGTCTATTCTAGCAGGGGCTATACTCAAGGAGTTATCAGGGAAGCACATGAATCAAGTAAGATACAATTATTTAAATAGAACAGACTGGAAGAAAGATAAGTCATAGTCAATTGGATGGGATCCTATACTCTAATCCTAGATGCAGGCTTGCTCGGTACAGTAACGTAACCGAGACAATATGCTCTGACCTGTATGGGCCACCACTAAAAATATGTCATGCCCCAATCCCAAAATACGTAGGACTAGGACACGTAAGCATGCCAGCCGCCTGTATATATGGCAACTCTAATATATGGAAACCATAATACATGCGTACGCTGTATAATGAACAATAATTCACAAGTGGTAAAACTATCATAAGTCACAGGGTATAATCTAAATCTCATCCATAGAAATCAAATATAAATGAATAACCAATAAACATGTAACTAGATCTCCGAATGTAAAGTATCTAAAGAATGACAGTCGGATGGAAACAAATCTACTGTCGAAATAGAATATAAAATAAACAAGATAAACCCTATATAAATACAACATCTAACCATCACGAGGCTCGAAGAGAAGACCTCCTCGGAATATAAGTAGCCTGTCCGGATCTGCGTTTCCGTGAATACTCATGAACATCTATACCTAGAAAGGGACCAGGTCCTCAGAGGGACATAACAAGATACATAGAAGCATGCCATAAAGTAAATACTGAATAAATAAAGGGGGTGTGCTAACCATCTAAGTGAATGCAATTTGAGGACAACTTAGTGTGTAGGAAAAGTGTAGGCTAGACATATGCTGACGTAATTCACTAATCGTCGTAACTGGCTAGTATATGCCACATATGCCCCCATTCAAGGGCACTTGCAATCGTCCATCTCCGAGGAGCATGGTATCTGAAATAGTATAACGTCAAACATTCTTTAGAGTGTGGTATCTGCAAAAATAACACGTGACGCCCGACACTCTAAGGAACGTGGTATCTGCAATATATATATATATATGTCTGTATCACTCCGTCGAGTGCGGTATCTGTATAGAAGGAGTGGGTGTCCCATACGCCTGCTAGTAGTCCTCTCCGCCCAATGCAGATATACAAGTCATGAACACGACGTGGACATCTCGTACTGTAATGCAAGTCTCTATAAAAATAAACAACTAAGCAAAATACCGTTACACGTGTTGCTCACACCGATGGCCAGTCGAGTATGAGACACGCGTCCCTACATGAACTCACTCTGTGACGTATAATCATACGTGTCAAGGCCTGGAGAGTCATACCAATAACTCCACAACTTTAGGTGGGTCCACTAAACACTAGGTCAGATACAAGTCCTAACGTCAACGCATTCGTTGACTGCACCCGAGTCTCTCTCGGACGCGCACAGCTATATAATATAAATATACAATTAATAATTCAGAATTTAAACAGTATAATAAGGCAAGGTATACTTGCCTGGCAAAAGAGCTGTAAAATATAACGTCCAGATGTCAAACACCAAGTGTCAAAAACTATGGCCTCAGAATGAACGTCTTCGGATGCTGAAATAAACATCACCAACGTTCCCAGAATAATATAAATAGCTAGAATTGCATGAAAATTGGGTCAAAGGACCGGCGCGATACCACGAGTCCAGTGGCGCAAGTTTCGTCGCATTCTGACGAGTGTGCACAAAATGCGCACGACTTTTGTAAAAGTCGCGACATTGGAAATTTGCTGTGGATACATGCTGATTCCGACGCGCACACGCGTCCAAATCAGTTTTTGCAAATTCCTACATAACCGGGTACACTGTGCGCACCTTTTGGTATACTTGGTACACAGTGGGGCAGTCCCGTTTGGCGGGGCGCGCTTCGTTCCACAATTTTTGGAATTTGGAAAAAGTAAGTTTTTGGGTTTTTCTACCTATTTTATTTTAACATACAGCAACAAATAAAATATTATATTTGACAGAAAATAAACTAGGTTAGGTGGTCTTCGTATACCAACAAGAAAAACCGGATTCGGATCTCTGTGGTGGAAGATACGAGTCCGAGAACAGGGGTGGTTGCAACATAATTTCTAGAATTTAGAAAGTGGTCATTTTTCTTCGACTTGACGTCGATTTTTACCTAGGTTGGCACGATGTTCGAGATAAACTAACATACAAATATGGAAGGAGGATAGATGAGGATCATACCGGTGAAGACGGGGTCGAGTTTGGTAGAGCGAGGAGACGAAAATGGAACATGAACACAGGTACGTTGTTCATCAGTTTATGTCTCGCGCGCGCGGCGTCGCGGTGTGCGGCCGGCGGCTCCGGCGCATGGCGGCGGGCCTGGGGCGGTCGACGGTGGGTTCCGGTGGCGCAGCGACAGCGTAGAGGTGGAGAGGGAGGATTAGGGTTAGGGCTTTGGGGTTTGAGTGTGTACATATAGGGAGAGAGAGAGTCGGCGGCGGGGGGGGGGAGGGGGTTGTACGCGGGGGGGGGGGTGTGCAGTGGTATTCAATACCACTGCTGCTGCCGCTGTTTTTCTTATTCTTCTTTCCTTTCTTTCTTACTTTGTTTATTTCTTACTTCTAACTTAGTTTCTTTGCTCCGGTTTCTAAGTGGAATGGTTTTGGGTTCGGGCGGGTTTGGGTTTATGGGTTTGGGTTTGGATCCATTAAGGATCCAAACCCATTATCCTTTTTCTTTTTGTTTTTTTTTGTTTTTTTTTTTGTTTTTTTTTTCTTTTTCTTTATCAAAATAACTAATATATATATATATATATATATATATATATATATATATATATATATATATATATATATATATATATATATATATATAATTATATATATACATACCTATAAAATTCTGAAAAAAAAATATATTTGTGCACACCATTAAACGAGCAACTGTCCACAGGGTCTCCTACATAAAATAAATTAAAAAAAATTTATAATGGCTCCAAAAATTTCCTAGATGCACAAACACCTCAAATAAAAATTAAATAAAATTTATTTTCTCTAAGAAGCTCATAATTACTATAAATAAAATAATTAATTAATTAAAATTAACTAATACGGTTTATTAAAAATTTTGGGGTTTCACAATGGGTGTCGCATATGCCTCGGTTTGGTGGCCGCATTAGGCTCCTCCAACAGAATGCGGTTGTAACTGTTGCTGCAAGACATGGTCAGATTACCATGTAGTCTTGGTTAAGATATGTTGTTGATGAGATCTCGGGGATGTTATCAACCCGTTGTGGGCATGACTTGGTCAGCTGGACATGCAGTCAGCACCAACTGTGCGAAGATCTCTATAGTTGTAATGGAAAGATCTTATGAGCTGGAGGCCTCATAACAGCTAAGCCGTATGTTGACGAGGTCGCATGGGTCATGTAGCCGTATACGTGCTCTCGTTTGGGCCTTGGTTGAATGGACACTCTGGTCGCATATTAGCGAGGCCGCATGGGTCATGTAGCCGCATACGTGCTCTCGTTTGGGCCTTGGTCGAATGGACACTCTGGCCGCATATTGGCGATGCCGTAGAGTATTCGACGTGTGGCTATGTGCGTTTTGACGAAGTCATTAATGCCTGACGTGACCTTTCTGTCGGATTGTGTGTCGTGGTCTCTCTCACACTTTTTGAGGCAATCAGGGCAATACGTGCTTTGATTGGAACCGGGGAAGACCTTTGGAAGTCGTGTCAGAGGGCGTGTATGCGACTCAGATCTTTTTGTCTGTCCAGGCCGCATGGGAGATGACTATGCGGCCTGTCTTCAGCATGAGGATACGACCTGCATATAAGCCGCATGACTATAGATTTTTCTATGCTTTTACATACATGACTGGAGAGGGAGGATGTAAACCCCCCTGAATTTTGAAAATTATTAAACTTGGATTTTTCATAATTTTCTGGAATTTTCTGGGAATTTTCTGTAATTAAAATCAAGGTTTTAAATTATTAAATGATTTTTAATTGTTAATAAATAATATTAATATATCATGGAAATAATATATTTGGGTGTAAAATGGAAAACTGGACTTAGGGTAATTTTTCTGGAATTTTTTGGGCCTCGGGCCTATTTTTAAATGCCTAAAAACTATTTTATTTAATTAACTGATTTATTATTATTATTATTATTATTATTATTATTATTATTATTATTTTTATTATTTATCCGGCCCACTGGGCCTGATCCGACCCAGCCCAGTACCAGGCCCAGCCCGCTCCCCTACCGGGTCGGGTCGGGTCTGCCCGGACCCGACCCGCCTCCGACCCGGAGACTCGGTCCCCCACGACCCTCGTCCCCAACGCGCTGCCCGCGTTTTCCGCCGCTCCGGCCGGCCACGTGGCGCCCAGCCCGCGCCACGCCCTCCACGACCCCCCGGTTCCTCCTCCGCCTTCTCCGCCGCAGTCGGCCACTCCCTCTTCTCCCCCCTTCCTATTTAAACTCCTCCGGCCAGCACACCTGACCCCCACCACCCTAGCCCGAGCTCACCGCCACCGGCCGCCTCGCCCCAGCCCCGCCCCGACTTCTGCCGTAGCCCGCCACGCTGCTCCTCCTCCTTCTTCCTCCTTCTCCCCGCCGCTCTCCGCCAGCAACCGCCTCTCCTCTTCCCTCCACGACAGCTCCGCCGGACGCCGAGCCGCCAGCGCCTCCGTCGGCCAGCACAGCGCCGCCCAGCCCCAGTCGACCTCCCCAGCAGCGCCGCCTCAGCCCTCCGGCTGGCCCCGCCGCATCTCGCCGGAAAACCCTAACCCTAGCCCTAATTTCAATTCTTCGTGTCGTGTCGGACACGACACGGACACGAAAATTTCTGGTTTCTCGGGCCCTGTTCAGGTACTCATATCTTTCTCCTCGCTGCCCCGTTTTCAATTTCGTAAATTGTGTTATGAAGCCTGTATGACCCTCTCGGTGCCCGGACAAACCGCTCGGGGCATCGCGTCCTATGGTGATCGCACACCGCGATCCAAAAACAGGAAAAATATTGACCCTATTTTACCCCGAAACTGAGTATGCCCCGCCAAACGGGACAACTTGGTCGCATGCGGTCTTCACAGATGCGTGCGCGTCGTTGATACGGACGTGTGGGATTTTGTGAAAGCTGATTCGGGTGTGCGTGCACACCGGAAACAACGCGTATTCGCGAACATCGCCCCTATCCAACTTTTCTGCAATTCACCCTAACTTTCTGTGTACACTTTGGATCGAAACGAAACCTGCGCCATCGGACTCGTAGCGATACGCTGGTCCTGTGACCCAAGTTTGGTTCGATTTTGAGAACGTTGACAAAATCGCGTGTCGTGGGCCCCACAGGCCCCGCTCGACGGGCGATTTCGTGATCGGCTCATCGGAATCTAATTCTGGAAGTTCCGTTGGGTTCATATCATCGTTCCTGACCTGTTGACACTAAGTTTGGTGAATTTGGAAACTTTTGACCCTGACACGTTTTTCGGTGCAAAGCGGGCCCACATGCGGACCCCGTTTTGACCCGAAATTATTGTTTTTGCCTTTGTCTCCAAATTGGACTCAAGGACAGGCGTTTCTAGCTATTTGATATCTTCTGAGCATGATTGTAATATTTATTTCAGCATCTGAACTCATTTCTGGAAATTTCTCCGAGATACAAACCATAATTGGATCCAAACAACAGGCAAGTACCTGCACTTCAAAGTTTAATCTTTATATTGTGAGAATTAATTCCCTGCTTTACTAGTACCATTGATGATTACACGTAGTGTTAGAATACTGGATTTCATATCTTGAATACTGGAGTTCATGTCTTGTTTTCGTATCGGGTGGGAGAATACTAGAAGGCATGTAGTTTACCCTTCCCCCTGCCGTGTTTAATAGCTGTTGGTACACGACTGTATCCTCAGCCGGATCTCAATTATTCATGTTTAATAGTCTTCTATGACGGCCGGATTAGCCTTATAAACCCCTGCATGCCAACTATGTATTCTAAAATAAATACAAGTTCACACACATAGCTTCTTGTCTTGTTGCAGTTCCTGTTGTCTTATTGTAGTTTCATTTTCTGTCTCATATTATTCCTGTTTACTCATATTCCTGTTTATAGTATTGACTCTTAGTTATTGTTGTTTCTTTTATGCATATTCTCAATATGATACTCAGTCAGTTTCTTTTCTAATTGTCATAAATATTTAGTTTAATCTTGTTGTGCATTGTGTACTTTGCTCCTTTCCTGACTGGATCCGTTGATTTAGACGATGATGAGGATTTTGCCCCTACCTATTATGGCCCCTATGAGGGAACAGATGACACATATGAGGAGCCAGTTCTCACCCAGGAGACTACTTCTGCAGAGTAGTTAGCAGTAGCTATTTATTTATGCTCTTCTACCTTAGTAATCGGGTTTGTCCCCGATTTTATTTCTGAATTCTGTATTAAACATTTGGTCTGTTGTCACATTTATTCTATTTGAAATCTTGGCATTCTTTTCCTGTTATTATCTTTGCCTATTTCATCATTTGTGAATGAGCTAGATGTTTTAACTGTGGATATGACCTAGACAGCGTACTACCGCCGACTCTGCGGCATAGGCTGGACGTACCCACGCACTCGCGCCCGAATTTACAGGTACGGGTCATGACAGAGGAGGGGACATCTGAGCCAACACTTGGATATATTGTAGGCCCGTTGCTTGTGGTGGGCCCTGTTGAATGCTTCCAACTTTATTCCAGCCAGTTAAAACAGAAAAGGCACATGCAAAGGAGCCAGTGAAGGCAAGATAGCGCTGGAGCTGGAGCTCTAACAGAGTAAAATAATGTTGAATATCTGTCGATGTCTGAGTACTATCAACAATGTGAGATTGAGGTACTGGAGAACGAGAGAAGGAGGAAACATTTGTCTTCATCTGTTCGAGGAATTAAGTTTTTAAATGTGGGTGTAGTAAAAAATAATCATTCACTGAGTATCCAGACTTTTGGCAGTGAGCACAGATCTTACCAGATCGCTGACGAGCATAACATGTGGCAGTAGAATGACCAAGCTTTCCGCAATATGTATATGAAGGACAAAGAGAAGTAGGAGCAACAACAAGAACGATCTCAGAACCTGAAGTTCGTGTAAAGATATCAGTAGAAAGAGAACGCAGACGAGTCTCCTCAGCTATAAGCTTAAAGATAGCAGCATCTAGGATGGTATTATTCTGAATGATCCGGCCGCTTGCGGACTAAAATTCGGGATGCAGGGCCATGAGAAATTGAAAAAGCTGTCACGTTTCCGACAAGTGTGCGCGCGTACATAATCGGGACCAGAATCCTCTAATTTTAGTAGCTCACGCCAATAACCCCGCATTAGTGTGACGAACTTTTGAATAGTGTGAATCCCTTGTCTGGCGGCCGATGCCTGTGTGATCAACTGATACTCCCAAGCACTACTTGACTGAACAAACTGAGTAGTCAAATGATCCCATATTAAAGCAGCGGACGAGATATCCTCATAATCTGGACGAAGTGATTGATCAACAAAAGAGATGATGAAAGCAACGATCCGCTCATCGTGGTCATCCCAAGTGTCCTGAGCGACACAAATAGTATTTTGAGTCTCTACTTTATCATCAGTAGCGGGTTCGGGAGGCCCCAGGATAGAACCATCAAGATGACCAAGAAGGCGACGACCACGTAGAGTTGTCTGGACTGAGGCAGCCTACTCAGTCCAATCATGAGAAGAAAGCAACAAAAAAATTGTGGAAGTCGGAAGAAAATCTCGAAAATAAAAATTCTCGAAAATAAAGGCATTTTTTAAGGTTTCTTCCTAACTTAAGGGATTTGGAGAAGTCCCAACAAAAGATGAAGATAAAGAACACAATGAATTAGAAATTATAACCATTCAGCATGCTATCCTTCGATGTCAGCCGGAAGTGCTCTGGCCGTCGCTATTAATTAATTATTGGCTAATGTAAGGATAATCAGTGGATTGTAGTAGTCTAGGTACCTCCTGACGAACTTCTTCAGGCCGGCCTTGATATCGGTGGTAGGAGGTCTATGCTTCAGCAGTGGTAAAAAACTCGGACAACGTGACGGAGCAGACGACAAGAGGAAAAAAAAAAAGAGAATCAACAATATTGATTATTTGGAAGAGACGATATTATTTTTATTATTGTATGATGTAAAAGTGCAGTACAACTATGAATATATATAGATGAAAAATGGATTCATATCCGTATAGAAGTAGGAGATAAAATATATATCCTTAGAGGAGAAGAAATCTAATCATAAATCTAATTAGTATATAATTCTAAGTCTAATCTAGTTTATCTTAACAAGATTAAATGACTTAAACAACGTCCAACGATTGATAACATGAGAATACTTGAGAAGATATATATATATATATATATATATATATATATATATATATATATATATATATATATATCATGTAATTTTATAGCATGTTGTACCTGATATATATAGCATGTAACTTTATTTTTTTGGCTTTCTTTATATTTGAAGTTGTTTTGCCTCTTTTAAATTCCTGCATCCGTCATGTTGCTTATCAATTAACATGATATACCTACTATCCATAAACTATGGTTTAACATGCTAATTCTCCCTCATGATGGGATTATGGTCATCAGAGAAACTAAAATTATCAGGTACAATAGTCTTAAAGCATTAGAGTAAATTCAAAAAGGTTCAGCTTCCATGTAAAAATAAAATTAAGCTTGAGAAGGAATGTAAAATTTTGAAAGATTGTGCATTGCTAGTAAGTTTTTTTTAGGTATGTTAGAGATGCAAACAAAGAAAATATTGACTTCTTAATTTGTTCCCCTTGTTTTTAGGTTCTTGGTTCTCTTTAACCTTTGTACATACTAAATTACATGTTGCTTGCTGACTGTAAAAGAGTTGGACTTCCATTTGATCAATGACAATTTTATCTGCTATGGAAAGAAAAAAAATATAATGATAAGTTCATGTTCCAATAACGGTTTATTTAACTTATTTTGTTGGCAGTCATTTACGAGCTTTCTTTGGTTGATCAATCATGATCCTCTTTGTCAAGACAACCCTAATTCTCTCGACTTTAACAATGCTACTACTGTCTATCACAATGTCTATTGTCGGATCTGTATCACAAGTCAGCAATTTACATCCCTTACTGATAAATTTCTTTAATTCAATTTAGCGTTTGAGCAATGTTATGCAAAATCATTCTGATGAGAGTTCTTTATCAATAAGAAAGTTTGGACTATATATAAATTTTTCTTTTGAACCAACTCAACCATCTAATCAGGGTCTATTTTTATTCACCTACCAAAATTTGGATAATGTTCATAATTTCACTCAAAAGTTATTACATGCCAACCTAAACCCACTTTTTATTATTATTATAAGGTGAGAGAAATTAAATTAAAAATAAAAGTGATTTTATGTTGAATCATTATAAAGAGTTCTTTTTTGTTCGCCCACCAAATTTTGGATGATGTTCACAATTCTACTCAAGAGTTGTTAAAGTGTCAACCTAAAACAACTTTTTATTATTACTATGAGATGAGAGAAATTAAATTAAAATTTATTGACACGTGACAACTAAATGATTGGATTGATGAACATTATCCAAGTTAACAAAAAAAGACTATTTTCTATCGCACACCCAACTAAACTAGTACATCATGCCAGCTAGGGGAGAGGCCCCACCACTTATCAATCTTAATCACATAAGAGTATTCACAATGGAGACACTCCAAACACATACTCAAAATTATTGAAAATTGTGTAAAGTACTACATTTGAAGTGTCTCATTGATATTGGCACACAATGGTACACTCAAAATTAACCTCCTCTTTTTTCTTCCTCTTTTTCCTCTTTATTTTCTTTCCATGTTTGGTAAGATTTATTTTCTCTCTGTTTGGTAAGATTTTTTTTCCTCTATATTTTTCTTTCATGTTTGGTAAGAACGGTTAATTTTGGTGAACCCAAAAATTAATGTAGAGGAGCTAGGGCACACTCCGAAATTGAAGTGTCTCTTGACTTTCTAGTAATTTTCAAGTGTGGACAACTGCTCACTGCAGCATTCAAGTGCTACAAAATTTGACTAAAGTCAAAATGTAGTACTTGAAAAATCGTTATATTTTTCATGGGAAGAGTGTAAAAAATTCCTCCATAGATTTGTATCGTTAGCAAAATAAGACTCCGTAGACGTTTGCATCAATTAAAACCTCCCGCAATAGATAACTTGATCGAAATAGCTCCTCTCGTCTATTACAGTTGGAAATGAACGCTAGAGATAATTTTTAAAATAATAATGAAATACCCAAAATACCCCTTTCCTACCCGCGCTGGCCGTTCCCCTCTGTAACGATCCGCTCGACCCGGAGAACAGATTCAAACGGTACAAGTGCAACGATCCGACCGCCTTGCTCGGCGAGATGACTCGCTTTATACAAAGGCATTCAGACTTGGCCCTTTAGGAGTTAAGACTTAGACTTTCTAAAGGCGCACTCGGAGTCTCGCTCGGCCGATGTGATACATCTCTAAGGTGGGTGGCTCCGGTGAACCTGTCTTTGCTCAGCCTGCATAGTTAAAAATATGGACTATACATGTTAGATCGTGTAAACCCCCCAAAATTTAAATTTTTATTTTTAAGTATTTTTATCTTATTGTTAATTTTTTTGGATTATTTCTTAGTTAATTGAGAAATAAAACTCTTGATTTATTTATTTGTATAAATATTTGTTTAAAAATATTTCATAAATAAATAAATGAATAAATGATATATATATATATATATATATATATATATATATATATATATATATATATATATATAAGTATTAAAAGAAAAAAAGAAAGAATTACAAAAAAAAGAAAATCCTACTACTACCCAAACCCGTGGCCCAATAGCCGACCCCCCTCAGACCCGAAAGAGACCCCTCAGACCTGAAAGAGACCCCTCCACCCCGACTCTAATTCTCTCTCTCTCTCTCTCTCTCTCTCTCTCTCTCTATATATATATATATATATATATATATATATATATATATATATGTGTGTGTGTGTGTGTGTGTGTGTGTGTGTTTCTAATCATCAAATCCTAACCGTAACACCTCTTCTCCTCCCTGGCCTCACCCCCCAATACCCCGGCGCACCCCCACCCGTCATCGTCGCACCCGACCAGCGGCCGCCGCGAACAGCGCCGCGCACACAGCAGGAATCGGCTTTGACCCCTCCCTATTTTGATATGTATATCTTCCCCCTTGTTGCATCGATTTCCGAGTAGTCAGTTGCGTTGCGTTCACAACATAACCCTCTAGGAATTTCTTCAAGTAGAATGATTTTAGGTGCCCTGGATTGATCGAAAAGTCGATCGAAAGTTGGACGAAAAACTGTTCAAAACAGTTCGGAAATTTAGTCCAAGTACTCCTGTTCATGTCCAATTTTCTACCAACTCGTTAAATATTTTCAAAATCTATTTGAAATGACTTATTCACTACATATCCAAGATTATTTCTATTATTTTAGTTTTTCTTAGTTGGCCTTATTTGTCAAATTATTCTGTTTCCAAAACGACAAAAAAATTATGTTTTTAAAATCCAAAATTGTGTGATACGGAGTGCGTCCCGCCAAATGAGACCACCTCGTCACATACCAATTGCACTAAAATACATATATGATATTTCAGGACGTGTAAAATTTTGTATAAGTTGATTTGGACATGTGTGCATGCCGGAATCAACCCATATCAGTAAAAAGTCTCCCGTATCGTCGTTTTACAAATTTTTCTATTAGTCGGTGCACGCTCGTCGGAACATGATAAAACTTGTGCCATTAGACTCGCAGCGTCTGACATGTCCTGTGACCCAAGTTTTGCTTGATTCTGAGGCAATCGAAGATTTGCCGTTTCGTGGGTCCCGCGATTCGACTTTACGAGCAATTTTGTGATCGGCTGGCCAGATTCCAAAACTGGATATACCGTTGAGATTGTATCGTCGATTATGATTTTTAACCTATAATTTGTCCAATTTATAGATCTTTATCCCTGGCACATTTTTCGGTACAAAGTGGCCCACAGGTGAATACCGTCGATTTGACCGAAAATTATCGTTTTAGCCACTGTATCCAAATTGGACGAAATGGTAGTATTTTCTGACTATCTCACTGATACTGGAGATATTGATAATGTTTATTTCAGCATCCGGAGATATTCATTCAGGGGGACTTTTCGGTTTCTTGTGCTTGTCGTCTAGACATCTATACTACACTGATTGCTTTCCAGACAAGTATACCTTGATACCGTAGCGTTTAGTTATATTCATTTTCTGTATATTTATTTTCTGTTATTTATTTCTATTTATTTTTCTATATATAAAACTGCACATCTAAGAAAAACTTGGGTGCAACGACGGTTGTGTCGTCTTTTGTCTCTTATTTTTATTATGCATGTTAACCTAGTTTTACGAGACTACCCCATAATTTTGAGACATATTTATATTTTATTTGGCCGTGACATAATTTTTACATGAGTTATGAGTCTCATATAGGATACAAACTTGCATATTAGACTGGCCACATGTACATAAAGGTCGTACGACGGATAAGAAATAACTACTAATAGGGATATAATGTTTTAGCCGACTTAGCAGTTACTAAGGTGTTTGTTTGTTATGGATGTGACATGTTAGTAGCATTAGATGGGGAGAACAATGAGTAAGAGTATGTGACTCCTTTACAATTTTTCTTTATTTGTCCGTAAGTTCCGCTGGAGATGCAAGGCGTTATGACCCTTTATATATACTGCATGCTTATGACGATCGAAAAAAGTTATGCCCGAGTCTCCTGGATCTTCGAGAGAACTATGCCCATCATATTATTTTAGTTAGACAGTCCATACGCGAAAAACTTGTTCTTAAACTGCATATCACATAGACTGGTTAGGCGACCATGTTGGATGTTTACTTTCAGTACATTACTGGCATGCTTTTATGTATCTTGTTATGTTCCTCTGAAGACCTGGTCCCTTGCCATGTACAGACGGCCAGGATTATCTCGCAGGAGTACAGACCCGAGCCTGACTCATCATTTTTTGCCGAGGAGGTCTTACCCTTTTAGTATCCATGACTACTTCATCGCTGATGGATCTTTTAGCTGTTATTCTCTTTATTTGATATTTTATTTTTATATTGGATTTACTTCCTCTTCTACCATCTTAGTTGATATAGTCGATTGGTAGTGGATTTGTCTCCACCCGATTATTATTTCTTTTTTTGCTTCATACTTGAGACTTTTAGTATTTATTTTGGTACTTCTCTACTTGTGTTTGTGGATGAGATATAGTTGTCTGTAACTTGTGTTGACAATATATATATATACCACTTGTGGATTATTTATTCATAAATATCGTACATACGTGTTATGATTTTTCAACATACTGGAGTTTTTATATATATACTGCTGGCATGCTACGTATTCCTAGTCCTACGTATTTTGGGACTAGAATTTAACATATTTTTGTGGTGGCCCATGTAGGTTGAGAGTATATTATTTCGGTTACGTTACTGTACCAAGCAAGCATGCAAATATGATTAGAGTATATGATCTCATCCACTTATTTAATCATCTTCCTTGATTCCAATTTCGTACTCTCCTTGACTGCATGATTTGTATCTAATTTGAACTTGTTCTAACGTTGCCTTTATCTTCGTGCCCAGCGAGATGAATCCTCCTAATGGACGTGTTGCTACCCTCGCCATCACTGCAGGCGACTTAGCAACGCAAAAGGAATATGAAATTATGCCTTCATCGACGATGTCCCTGACTACACCACTCCAGCCGCGATAATCATCGTAGGCAGGCCAGATACCACAATCGGTTCAGCCGGACCCTCAGAATCCAGCACCTCCGGTGGGGCATCAACAACAACAGACTATAAATTCCCAAGGTGGGAGTATGCCACCACCGCCACCCTAATTTTTGCCTTAGTTCGCCTAGCAGATACCCTTCATGCCACCTCCGCAGTTTTTGCAGCCTGATGGGAATGTTATCTCGATCCAGTTCATACAGGACATGATGCAGGCTCAGTGGTAGCAGAATGAGCTGCTGAGACAAGCTCTTATAGTTGCAATGAATAGGCCACCATCCCCTGTACCAGGCCCAGTGCCACGACCTTATGAGGGCAATGTGTCATAATCCAAATTTTTTCAGAATATTTTAAAACATTCTTCTCACAATTTTCTGGAATTAAAACTAAGGTATTTTATAATTAAAAGATTTTTAAATGATGTTAATTAATATTAAAATATTATAAAAATAATATTTTATGGTATAAAATGGAAAACCGGACATAGAATAATTTTCTGTGAATTTATTGGACTCCAAAAACTGTTTTAAAGCCCTAAAAACCAATGTATAACTAAACCTAATTAAACCCTGCTTGAACCCGGTTTATTTGGAAATAAACCAACCCGACCCAAACCATGATGAACCCAACCGGACCAAACCAGCCTTAACGGGTCGGGTCGGGTC
Organism: Iris macrosiphon; assembly: GCA_036927795.1. Taxonomy (NCBI): domain Eukaryota; kingdom Viridiplantae; phylum Streptophyta; class Magnoliopsida; order Asparagales; family Iridaceae; genus Iris; species Iris macrosiphon. The sequence continues at coordinate 148,612,654 of JAYESA010000008.1, forward strand.
AGATCCGAATTGAACCCGACCCAGACCCGAAACCCTAACCGAAACCCTAGATCCCGAATCCTACCGGTAACACTGTTTCGACCCTATATATATGCCTCGACGTTCGCGCCCGCCGCCGCCGCAAACCCTCTCTCTCATCTCTTCGTCGCCGCAGCACCCCTGCCTGAACCCTAACTCTTTCTCCGCCTCGACCATCTCCTTCGACCCATCCCCGACGAGCTCCACCGCCCTAGCCCAGCCCCGACCTCGTCTTCCCCGACCAGAATACCCCCTCACAGCTCCGTCCTCCACCGTCCTCGACCATCTCCGCTTCGCCTGAGCCGCCCGCAGCCCCGGCCGCTCGCCTCGTCGACCCTCAATGACACCCTAGGTCGGCCGCCCACTCCCAGCCGACCGCCGCTGCCCTAGCACGGACACAGCGACCTGGACACAGCAGCATCCCCGTGACCCGGACACGGCAGATTCGAACCAGGATACAAAACAGTATCTCGGACACGAGAAATTCTCGTTCCACAAAGCCCTGTTCAGGTAACCCGTTCTCTCTCCTCGTTATTCCATTTTCTGTTCTGTCAGTTGTGTTGCGTAGACTGTGTGACCCTCTCGATGCCCGTGCAACCCGCTCGGTGCGTCGCGTCCTGTAGCGATCGCAAACTGCGATCAAAAAATAGGAAAAACAACGCCCCATTTTTCCCCGGAACTGAGTGCGCCCCGCCAAACGGGACGACTTGGTTGGGTGCGATCTTCACCGAAATGTGCGCGCCGTTGATACGGGCGTGTGAGATTTCGCATAAGTTGATTTGGATGTGCGTGCACACCGGAATCAACGCGTATCCGCCAACAATGCCCCGTATTCGCCTGTTCTGGAATACGTCGTAACTTTGTGTACATAGGTCGGATCGAAACAAAACTTACGCCATCGGACTCGTAGCAATACGCTGGTCATGTGACCCAAGTTTGGTTCGATTCTGAGAACGTTGACGAAATCGCGTATCGTGGGCCCCGCGGCTCCACTTGACGGGCGATTTTATGATTGGCTCATCGGAATCCAATTCTGAAAGTTCCTTTGGGTTCGTATCATCGTTCCTGACTTGTTGACACTAAGTTGGACAAATTTGGAGACCTTTGACCCTGACATATTTTTCGGTGCAAAGCGGCCCACATGTGGACCCCGCTTTGACTCGTAACTGTCATTTTTGCCCCTGTGTCCAAATTAGACTTAAGGACATACGTTTCTAGCTATTTGATATTTTCTGAGACTGTTGGTGATGTTTATTACAGCTTTTGGAGGAGTACCTGCAGGATCCACTGATACAGGGATAACTGTTGGTATTCAAACCCCAGGCAAGTGTACCTTGGCAAAACCTTGCAGTCTTGTTACATATTTTCTTGATTCATTTATATTGTTTTGCATGCTTAACCTGGGACCGTGTGACTTACTTAGCATCCGATTATTAGTTGGGTGCCAACACTGTACGCAAAGTTGTGTAACGTCACCTAGAGATGGACATTCGTGACCCTTTACATTCTCGTACTTGTCTTATCAAGTACACCATAACCTAGGACACTTGACACTATTCATGAGACAGAATCTTCCTGAGATATTCATGGTGATTCTGTATAGCATGTGGGATTTATGATATAGACATTATATCCATAGATATTATATGACTGGTTGCATTAGCTATGATCTTGCGTGACATGTACATGAGACGTTGTGGACATGAGACGTGTGGTTACATTAGGTGGGGAGAGACACACAGGCTACAGGCTATTTTATATTTATCTACTACTATTGTGAGGCTGTAGACTCTCCAGCAGAGCTAGGCACATTACCGGTTATTACTGCTACCGGCTCCCCGACACAGAGCTTGTAGTGGCTCAGCCTGAGTACTAGTGATGCTCTCACTTGCATTTCACATAGATGGTTACATACTTACCCTATTTATGTCATTATTTTCTGTACTGCATTATTTATGGCTTGTATTATTTTGTACCTTGCTATGTCCCCTGAGGACCTGGATCCGGATTATGTCCCCAGGATTTGCAGACGAGATCTATCCGAGGTATACGGGACAGCAGCAGGAGCTGATACATGAGCTGTACCGACACCCGAGGATGAGGTGTTAGCTGAAGACTTTTTCTGAGCTTCTATGTTTCATGCTCAGTATTTACTTTATTCAGTCTTTTATATTTTGGTCTGTTGAACCATTGTATCAGATTTTTATCGGGTTGTTCCCCGAAGCACTTTGTTGAGACTGGTTGATAATTTACATTTCTTATATCTGTGGATCATATTTTATCTTGTATGGATGAGATTAGTTGTGCCATATTGTCGTAGACTTTATTTTACAGCTTAAGTACGCCCTGATGGATCCATTAAATTGGATTTGTCCATCGGTGTGTGCTGCTGGCCATTGCCACGTGTCTAGTCCCTCGGTATTTTGGGACTGGGGCATGATATAGTTTTTGTGGTGGCCCATGCAGGTCTACGACTAAATCGTTCGGTTTCAACTTAGGACCGAGCAAGCCTGCACTAAGGATAGGATAAGTTATAGGATCTCATCCATTATTTGAACCATTTTTGAACTCTATATCGAACTCGAACTAATTACTTAATTTGTATCCTGTGTTGATTCCTCTGAGCATTCTTATAGTTTATCTTTTGGTTGCAGAGTAATGGATCCCAGGAATAGAGATAAGAATCCCTTGGATACACCATACGATGCTATGGTTACCTATGTAGACGGAGTGACACCAGGGAATGGAGGATAATTATCGCAAAGCGATCAAGCCGGCCAGCCTAATCCAAGGTTCCGGCGTGATGACATCCCACCTCCGCCACAGTTCACTCCACAGATGCCTGTCTTTCCACCAGGGCAAGCCATGGACGGGCAGCAGATATTTCAGATGATTTATGCTATGATGCAAGCCCAACAGCAGGTTTAACAAGAGGCTCAGCATCATGAGACAGAGTATTTGAGAACCAGCCTAGTATCCGCATTGGAGCAGGCAAACCCACCATCTAGGCGACCAGCGACGGGATCTATCACTGATTTTCGTCAGCTCAAGCCTCGTACCTTTTCTGGCAAGGAGGGGCCAACTGAAGTTCACGAATGGCTCATGAACATCCAGCACCAGTTGGAAGCAGCTGAACTTCCGAGGGAAAAATGGATGACTGCTGTCAAGATGCAGTTGACTGAAAATGCACATATTGGTGGTTATCAGAAGATAGGAGGCTCGGACAGGACCGAGTCACTTGGGAAGAGTTCTCCAGACTCTTTCAAGAGATGTATATCCCAGCAGTTGCACGGTCGAAACTCAGAGACAAGTTCAACCGCCTTATCCAAGGCAATATGTCAGTGGAAGAATACAACGCAGAATTCATTCGTCTGAGTCGCTTCGCCCTTTCTCTAATTCCTACCGAAGAAGAGAAGACTGAGAAGTTCTTTGACGTACTGAAGTTCGAGCTCCAGAGGTTGATAGGATCTGTTGCATCTACATCGTACACCGACGTTCTTGCAGCAGCACGACGCATGGAGCGTGTCACTAGAAGGGAGTCAAATCTGAAGAGGCCAATCACATCAGCACCAACCAGGACATCACAGGGGGATTCTGCAAAATGGTTCCAGAGGAGTATACCAGAGAGAGCAGCACACAGGGCCATATCTCTTCCTACTTGTCACCACTGCGGCAAGGTAGGACACATTGAGAGAGAGTGCAGGCGCAAGTTGGGACTATGTCTGAGTTGCAGATCCAACCAGCATCTATCCAGGGACTTCTCTGAACGCAGAGAGGGAGCACCGATACTAGCTTTACCTGCACCAAGGTCAGCTTATCCAGCAGTGGGAGCACCGCAAACGAGAGTTGGAGGAGTCAGGCCACCAGCTCCAGAAGAATATCAGCAGAGACCACCATTAGCACCACAGGCAGCACTATTTCAGCAGGCTCAGCAGCAGAGAGGTCCAGCTCAGGGACGAGGACAGGCATTTGCATTGGCTGTTGAGGAGGAAGCTACGGCAGGAGAGGTTATCGCAGGTACTATTTTAGTAGCTTCATTACCAGCTATAGCCTTATTTGATTCTGGAGCATCGCATTCATTTATAGTAGCTAGCTTTGTAGCCACCCATAGAGTAGCTACCGCACCCCCTTCCGAAGATTAAGAGAATTCTTACGGGAGGTAGAATTATCCCAGTTAGTGACGTCTGTAGATCATGTTCTGTAGTAGTCTGTGGAAGAGAGATACGAGCTCAATTTCTGATATTTTCTATGCCGGATTATGATGTTGTACTTGGTATGGACTGGTTAAGTCAGTACCATACGACTCTTGATTGCCGACTTGGACGGGTTATATTTAGACCGCCTGGACATCCAGAATTTGAGTTTCTTCGGGGAGCTATAGAGCAAGGAGTTTAGCCTACTCTTAGGGTACTATCTGTAGAAGGGGAGACAGGTTACCCAAGAGTCATATCAGAGTTTGTAGATGTATTTCCTGATGATCTTCCAGGTTTACCGTCTGATCGGGAAATAGAATTCACAATAGACTTAACCCCAGGAGAAGAGCCTATCACTTCATCAGTATATCGGCTAGCAACTAAAGAATTGGTGGAATTGAAGGAACATGTAGATGATCTTCTGGAGAAGGGTTTTATTCGGCCCAGTGTTTCACCTTGGGGAGCACCCATACTATTTGTACCGAAGAAGGATGGAACAGTACAGTTGTGCATTGACTACAAGACACTAAATATTGTGACCATTAAGAACAGGTATCCCTTACCACTCATTGATGATTTATTCGATCAATTGAGTGGTGTTAGGATATTCTCGAAGTTTGACCTTAGATCCGGCTGTCACCAGATTAAAGTAAGGAAGGAGGATATATCGAAGGCATCCTTCAGGACCAAGTATGGATATTATGAATTCTTAGTAATGCCGTTTGGTTTAACCAACGCGCCAGCTGTGTTTATGAGTTTGATGAACAGAGTTTTCCATCAGTACTTGGATAAATTTGTGGTTGTGTTTATTGATGATATTCTAGTATATTCCAAGAGCCACGAAGAGCACGAGGAGCATCTCAGAATTGTGTTAGAGACATTGAGACAGGAGAAGTTATATGCCAAACTCAGTAAGTATGAGTTTTGTATGGATAAAGTGCCTTTCTTGGGATATATCATCTCAGGAGAAGGACTTTCAATTGATCCGGAGAAGGTTACTGCAATAGAAACTTGGCCTACACCCACATCAGTTGCAGAAGTGAGAAGTTTTCTCGGACTTGCTGGATATTACCGGAGGTTTGTAGAAAATTTCTCAAGGATGGCGGAGCCTATGACGAAGTTGACACGTAAGGACCAGGAGTTTACATGGACAGAAGACTGCCAGAAGGCCTTTGAAGAATTGAAGAGGAGATTAACAACAACACCTGTCTTGACTCTTCCTTCAGGGTCATGAGATTTTGTTGTTTACAGTGATACGTCAGGTAGTGGACTAGGATATGTTTTGATGCAACATGGAAAAGTTATAGCTTACGCATCAAGACAGTTGAAGGTCCATGAGAAGAACTGTCATGCCCCAGTCCCAAAATATACGGGACCAGGCCACGTGGCAATGGCCAGCTGACACGTCTCCGAAGATATCCCAATTTAATGGATTCACGAAGAGTGCTACGCTGTCCTATAATACTATATGTCCAATATCAATCAATAACAGGTAATCTAATCTCATCCACAATATAAAGAGCAAGAAACACTAAATAAATTGCTGGTTGATAAATACCAGTCTCAAGATATCATAGTACAACCAGTGATGTCTGGTGGGAACAAACCCACTACTATGACGAAATAAAGTACTGAAATGAGATATAAAAGATAATGACTAGAGCATCAGCTGAGTAGATAATGATGCCCTCCAACTAGGCTAAAGGCCTACCAATTGGTCACGGAAACTCTGACGGTTGCACCTCCAACTCCTCAGCTGTAGCAAATCTTGTCTCCTGTCCCGGGCCGTATACGGTGGGGTAGTAAGCCTCGTCTAAATCTAGAAAGGTACCAGGTCCTCAGAGGGACGTAACAAGATACAAGAAAATAACATGCCATATATGAATACTGAATAAAATAAATACAATAAGGGTGTGCTAGCCATCTAAGTGAATGCAATGTGAGGACAACGCTGGTGCGTATGAGTAGGTGTAGGCATAACGTCCATGCTCCGAAGAGAGTGGCATCAGTACAGTATATCGTACATATCGCTCCGAAGAATGTGGCATCAGTATAAAGGGAAAGTCATTGGATCCGAGGCTCCTCCGAACTACGGCTCCAATGTGTGTACCCCATACGCCTACTAGTTGTCCTTCTCGCCCAAATGTAGATACACAAATCGACTACTCGACGTGCATACCCTGTATCTATATGCCAAGTCTCTAAATTATATCCTGATTACATACTAACCATGATGTAGATTACATGCAACGATAGCTAGTCGAGTGCGCAAACCCGCATCCCAATATGAATATATCACAATGACCGTGTGAGGTGTCAGGTCTCAGACAATAACAGGGTATCGTCCGATGGGTTGGGTCTGCTAAGAGCTAAGTCCATATATACTAATCATCGACGTATCCGTCGAATGCACCCGAGACAACTCGGACGCGCACAGTTGTATAAATTACGAGCAACAAGAATACAATACAACTTATGCATATTTAAATTAGACAGTAAATATAGCAAGGTATCTTGCCTGTGTCCTGAAGCTGTGAATGCCAGAAGCCGGTTTCTGCAATATCCCCTAGCTGATCCAATGATCCTAACACACAATATAATATAACAACCAATCATCAGATACTACGCATTAACTACATACAATTACGACTCTATACTTGAATACTGTCACGAATTCACTGTTGTTTGAGTACAGCGTCACGTGTGCACGTAGCGAGGATGTACACGTATTCTGTCTTCGGTTAACATGTGTCTCGAGTCAATAATTATTACGTCTATGGTTTTACGAAGCTACATCACGACTCGTTGGATTACCCATCATTTAATTTCCATGTCAAAAGCACTAGGTCTAGGTCTACGCTTTAGGTAAATTATAAGTCTTATATTACCGGTCATCTCATTAAGCTAATTATTACTTTGTTAATTTCCATCTAACCTAATTAATACTCTTATGTAAGCATGACTTGTGTCCAATCTTAGGACACACAGCAAAACTTGGCGATACGACATACAACTATACATGGTATCATGAGAAAGAGATCAAGCTAGGGTAAAGGCTATTAATACGTTTTCATAAGCGACACGGCAACACGAAGAAGAAGTATTAGGACACAAGAGAGAAAGGTTCAGCGAACGATTACCTGATCGGCCGAGCGAGGGGGTTTGCTCGCTGGTTGGCTGTCTCCTCCGGCGTAGACGGCTCAGGTCGACGTGCACGGATCCGGTCTCGCGGTGGTGGGGGCAGTCGGGATTTGGACAGCGGCTCGGGTGGCGTCAGGCGGCGTCGGGCTGGGTCCAGGCAGCGTCGGGCGGTGTCGGGTTGGGTCCAGGCAGCGTCGGGCGGCGTCGGGCTGGGTCCAGGCAGCGTCGGGCGGGGGTCTTGGCAGTCGGGGAGGGCTCGACCCGGCTGGGCGTTCGGGGGATGGATGGATGGGTGGTGATGGTGTTCCGGCGGAGTTGGGCGGCTGAGATGGTGGTGGCCGGTGATATCGGGCGGTGGGGGGAAGAGGTAGGTGCAAGGGGGAAACGGCTAGGGTTTGGCTAGGGTTTTGATGTATAGTAAAATTAGGGTTTCATGTAGGAGCATGTATATTTATAGGTGTTGGCTCTCGTGGGCTAACCTTGGTATTTAGGCCGGCTAAGTCTCGAGGGTTGGTCTGGTCCATATTTAAGGTGTACACGGGCTTGGCCTAGTCCTGTTTCTTGGTGAGTTTGGCCTCCACTCAATTAAATTACAAAGTTAATGCGCAAGGTGCTCACTTACGAATATTGTGAAACTAAGATGAGACGCAATAATGGGTATCTAAGTTTGCATGATGATCAGGGGGTAGCTTGGCATGTCTAAGGGATGTTCGTGACCTTGGATTGAAGGTAACTGCTAGTGTGGCGTTCCGATATCATAGCAACGGTATGGTGTAATAAGACATGTGTACGTTAATCCTAATTGTATCAAGTTTAATCCTAGTCTTCATGATTTAATCCCAAAATAACCCTAAATTGGTCGAGGGGGTTTACAATCTACCCTCCTTAGAGCATTTCGTCCTCGAAATTAAAACATATGCAAGGTAAGAACTACTGACCGAAATAAAAATGCTAATACGTACCTAGTCCTTCGAAGAGATGGGGATAGCGCTGCCTAATATCCTCCTCGCGTTCCCAAGTCGACTCGCCTGGTGCATGATGTCTCCACGCGATGCGAACTAAGGGAATGGTCTGTCCTCGCAGTACTTTCTCACTCCTGTCTAGAATCTCAACAGGCTCTTCTTGGTATGATAAGCTTGGCCTACTGTGATCTCTGAGTGGTCAAGTACATGACTTGGATCCGGTATGTACCTCCTCAGCTGCGATATATGGAAGACGTCGTGAACTCCTTCCAAGGTCTGCGGTAATGCTAATCTGTAAGCAACCTCTCCGACGCGTTCTAATATGTCGAATGGTCCGATGTACCTCAGACTCAGCTTCCCTCTGCCTCCGAATATGATAGTCCCTCGAGTAGGTGAGATCTTTAAGAATACGTGATCTCCAACCTGAAACTCTAAGGGTCGGCGATGCGCATTCGCCCAATGCTTCTGTCGGTCGTGTGCTGCTCGAAGGTGCCCTTGGATCCTTTTTACCTTCTCTACCGTCCGAACAACCAACTCTGGTTTGAGAATCTGTCGTTCGCCTATATCACTCCAGCATACTGGAGAACGACACTTTCTGCCATACAACGCTTCATAGGGAGCCATCTGAATGCTAGCTTGATAGTTGTTATTGTAGAAAAACTCGACCAAGTGTAAGTGGTCCTCCCATGATCCTCCGAAGTCCAGCATGCACGCTCTTAATATGTCTTCTAGTGTCTGAATGGTGCGCTCTGACTGGCCATCTGTTTGTGGGTGATACGAGTACCAAGACTCTCTTGCATACTCCGCCAAAAGTAAGACGTAAATCTCGTATCCCTGTCTGACACAATGCTAACTGGCACTCCATGTAGGTGCACAATCTCTCTCATGTACATATCCGCTAAAGCCTCCGTCGATTGCCCAACTCTAAAGGGTAAAAAGTGTGCGGACTTGGTGAGTCTATCCACGATTACCCATATTGTATTGCGCCCACTAGGACTCCTCGGGAAGTCTGTAACAAAGTCCATAGTGATATGCTCCTATTTCCACTCCGGTATAGGAAGTGGTTGAAGTAATCCGGCAGATCTCTGGTGCTCAGCCTTGACTTGCTGACACACCAGGCACTTGGCCACAAAGCGTGCTATCTCTCTCTTCATTTTGTGCCACCAGTAGTACTGTCTTAGATCTCTGTACATCTTCGTGCCTCCTGGATGAATGGAGTAGGTGGAACTGTGTGCTTCTGACATCAACTCCTGCCGAAGTTCTCCATTTGGAACGTAGAGACGATCTCCGCATCTCAGTGTTTCGTCTTCATGTATCCGTAGTCCTGTCTGTAATCCAGCCTCGGTCCTTTGTCTGAGCCTCTGAAATCTGGCATCTGGCGGCAAAGCAGTCTTGATTCTCTCTACCAGTGTCGATTATAATTGGAAACTCGACAACTGTCCGTCTACTCCGGGTATGACAACCTCTATACCCATCTGCTCTAGATCTCTCAACAAATATTATTGGGTAGTCAAGAAGAATGTCATAGGTCTTCTGCTCAATGCGTCTGCTACAACGTTGGCCTTTCCTGGGTGGTACTGTAGCTCTATTTCGAAGTCTGTCATCACCTCGAGCCAACATCTCTATCTCTGATTTAGATCCTTCTGAGTGTAGACATATTTCAGGCTCTTATGGTCAGTAAATATCTCCACTCTTTCTCCATATAGGTAATGCCTCCAAAGCTTTAACGCAAAGATCATCGCTGCAAGCTCCAAGTCGTGGGTGGGATAGTTTTTCTCATGTGTCCTCAACTGTATAGAAGCATAAGCTACAACCTTCCCATGCTACATCAAGATGCATCCTAATCCTTTCTCGGATGCATCGCTGTAGATTACGAATCCTCCGGGTCCAGAAGGTATGGTCAAGATGGGTGCTGTAGTCAAGCGCTTCTTCAGTTCATCGAATGCTTTCTGACACTCCTCTGTCCAAGTGAACTCCTGCTCCTTACGGGTCAAGCGGGTCATTGGCTCTGCAATCTTCATAAAGTTCTCTACGAACCTTCGGTAATATCCGACAAGTCCTAGGAAACTCCTCACTTCTGAGACATTGGTAGGGGTTGGCCATGTCTCTACAGATGAAATCTTCGCCGGATCTACTGAGATACCGTCTCCTGAGATGACGTGTCCAAGGAAAGCGACATACTTACCCTATTTATGTCATTATTTTCTGTACTGTATTATTTATGGCTTGTATTATTTCGTACCTTGCTATGTCCCCTGAGGACCTGGATTCGGATTATGTCCCCAGGATTTACAGACGAGATCTATCCCGAGGTATACAGGACAGCAGCAGGAGCTGATACAGGAGCTGTACCGACACCCGAGGACGAGGTGTTTGCTGAAGACTTTTCCTGAGCATCTATGTTTCATGCTCAGTATTTACGTTATTCAGTCTTTTATATTTTGGTCTGTTGAACCATTGTATCAGATTTTTATCGGGTTGTTCCCCGAAGCACTTTGTTGAGACTGGTTGATGATTTACATTTCTTATATCTGTGGATCATATTTTATCTTGTATGGATAAGATTAGTTGTGCCATGTTGTCGTAGACTTTATTTTACAGCTTAAGTATGCCCTGATGGATCCATTAAATTGGATTTGTCCATCGGTGTGTGCTGCTGGCCATTGCCACGTATCTAGTCCCTCGGTATTTTGGGACTGGGGCGTGACACAATGCCAAGGGTTTCACTCAGATAAACCCAAAGCACTTCAGAGGAACGAAGACTACAAATCCTCGTGGACCGCAAGTGCTTCTCGTGCTCCTCGTGCCACTCAGATGAACCCGTGGCACTTCAGAGGAACGGAGACCGTAAGTGCTTCTCATGCTCCTCGTGGCTCTTCGAATAGACAAGGATGTCATCTATGAAGACAACCAAGAATTGGTCCAAATACTTATGAAAGACTCGATTTATTAAGTCCATAAAGACAACTGGAGCATTGGTCAATCCGAATGGCATGACCATAAACTCGTAGTGTCCATATCTTGTCCTGAATATGGTCTTCAAAATGTGCTGCTTTCGCACCTTCACCTGGTGATATCCCGATCTCAAGTCTATCTTCGAGAATACCTTGGCTCTACTAAGATGATTAAATAAGTCATTGATGCGCGACAGAAGGTACTTATTCACAATCATAACATTCAAGGCTCTGTAGCCAATGCACATGCGCACTAACCCATCCTTCTTGGGTACAAACAACACTGGAGCTCCCCAGGGTGATGCACTCGGTCGGATGAAGCCTTTTCCCTCTAACTCCTCTAACTGCGCCTTCAGCTCATCCATTTCCTTCTTTGCCAATCTATAAACATGCGAAGCTATAAGGGCTGCTTCTGGGGTCAACTCAATTGAGAATTCCACATCTCTATCCAGAGGTATCCCTGGCAATTCTTCTGAAAAGACGTCTTGAAACTATGAAATAATGGGGTAATAAATGATATCATCTAATGCCATCTGAGCACCATCATGCATCTCAGTAAATCCTCATGCAAACTCGAGCTCTGGCTGGCCTGGTACTCTAAAGATAATGCTTCCTCTGTAGCAATCGAAGAAATTATGATACCTACTTAACCAGTCCATCCCAAGAACAACATCAGAGTTCGGCATGGAAAAGACTAAGAGTTAAGCCTTCATCTCTCTGCCACGAATTACTACAAAACAAGATCTACAAACACGGCTAACAGGTACAACTCCTCTCCAATGAGAATTCTTACACAACTAGACAAGGGTGTAGTAGCAATATTATGTTTGGCAACAAAACTAGATGATATGCAGGAGTGTGTGGCTCCAATATCAAATAGTGTCACAGCAGGAAAAGTAGCAACAAGGGTAATACCTGCTATAACATCAATCTCCTGCTCTGTGTCATCTATCTCCATAGCAAAAGCCTGTCCAATCCTCTGAGGAGGTCTAGCCTGGCTCGCGCAAACTGGTCCTCCTGAGTAGGTAGCGGTGGTCCTCGCTGGAATCCTCTACCTGCTGGAGGTCGAGGTACTTTCGCTCCTAGGCTGGCCTCGGTGCTGGAAGTGTTGGTCTCTGTCTTGGCTGAGGGAGTGCCAAGGTCTGCTGCACCGGGTAGTCCCTTACTGAATATTATGGATTATTTATTCATAAATAGCGTTCGCATTTATTATAGTTTTCTAACATACTAGAGTTTCCATATATATACGACTGGCATGCTATGTATTTATAGTCCTACATATTTTTGGACTGGGACATGACAGATCGCTAAGCGATAAACCTTGTATGCTAATAAATGAATTCAACGCATCTAGGTAAGGGAATAATCTCATCTTGTATTACTTGTTTTGAACATGGAAATGATAGTTGGTTTATAGTTGGTTCCTCGCACTGCCCTTTAGACTCGTGCTAGCATAAAGGCTTATGTTCTAGGTAGACTATGTCACACATTCCTTACAGTGCTTATGTTTTATACTATTTTAATGCTTGTCGCGTAGATTCATGCCACGGCTTAGAACATGGTTCACCTAGTTTTGCCAGAAGACTATCGAATAGTCATTACGTGCAAGTCTGTACATTGCAAGTATTCGGGATCATTAGGTCGCCAAGGCAGCTCCCGAATTAGGGGACTGCAGCATGACAAGTCAAGCAATATATGATCAAGACTGCTCCGGGAGCACTACTAGTTCTAGACAAGTACATGATGACTCGAGGAGCCAACAAGATTATGAATATGAACAAGAGCCTGATTGAACAAGTATATGTATGACAAGAGATCTGGAAGACTAGAGGATATGCATGGTCATGGACAACTTGTGCTCAAGATAGGTTATTGAATCTAGTTCCGCGGATGGTCGCTGGGGCACCGGGGTCGATCCGATCCAGGCGGAACCTCATGGTAGTCATATATTTTGGGGGGGATGGCTTCCATCGCCTCAAGTTCCTTGTATTGCACCATTCTAGCCCAAGACTATACTCGGTCATTTATGGCAATGCCAGTGACCCCCTGTTCATATAGATTAAATTTGGCTCCATTACGGTAATCCGCGTGCGAGTTATTGCATTGAGGCAAGTAACGAATGCACGTAACTCAGCGTGTATCTCGTTAATTTTTTAAGAAAAAGAATGCACGGCACATATGTAGATTCGCAGAATGGAGGCATGATACTTTATACCGTCAAGCATATTACGCCCGAGTCAAGAACATGTCTTTAGCATGATGTTCCTATGCGTACTATTTCGATTCATTTTATGTATTATATATTGGTTAATATGATTTACTTTGGATAGGAAATGATGAATGGTAAGTTGGTAAGTTTTGTCGTATTACTCTTATATCGCACGACGCACTGCAACACGAGTTTAGCTTGATATCATATGCCATGAAACTGATCCTAAGGTAAGACTAGAAAGACAACATAATAGATGGTGCACGTAACTAATTCAACTTGTTTGGTTTTTTTGAGTTAGGCGAGAAGCATCTCCACTAGTGCATTCAATGTACTGATAACCCACCAGATTGTGTGCAGGGTACAGGAGAACCTTATTCGGTATGGAGTATCCCTTCATGCGCGCTAAGGCATGGAGATAACTCTGGAGCCTTGGAGCGTTGCGGTATGAGCTGAAGCACATATATATGATATAATTTATTAGAACATCGCATATGTATTATCCCTAAAGTTATAAGCCACTTGGCATATTTTATTGTTTAGAGATAGAGAGCCTGAGCGGCTTGTAATCTCGGTCTAGCGTCGCTTATAATAATTTCTCATTTTCAATAAAGAGCTCGTTTCTTTCTATACTTTTGTTTATTTTAATTTCTGCTGCAATGGGTCTATTTGTGCGACTCTGTGGATTAGCTTTAAATCGGTCGTTTTAGGTGCTTGCCTTGCGCGGGTGCAACTTAGGCTCGTGCGACATCATGCCCATGCGAGAACGTTCGTTCCTGCGGGACCGGAGTATGATATTTTGGTATTAGAGCACGGCTTAACGTCTTTGTACTTCGTATCGATTCTTACAGCTTTGAACTTCGTTCGTGGGTTATGTACATATGCTCTCTCTCTCTCTCTCTCTCTCTCTCTCTCTCTCTCTCATTGTTCCCTGGGATGTTCCATATAACGAGTCTAAATATTTTGAAAGTAAATATGGATGGTTGGCTAAACGAGATAGTTATGCGAAGGCCTTTGTGCCAAGATGTATTGGACTAGAGTTGAGTAGACCCATGCTAAAGTTATGCAAGTTACATACGAACTAGAATAGACTTACGCTAAGACTAGCGGGTTAGTGTACGAGACTAGAATATCCTCCATATAGGATAGCTATGCACACATCCTTTTGGCTAAGTCATGCTAAGTATCGCGCACCTAGACCCTTTGGTGCGAGCAAGTTTGCGAGCGAGATTCGGATATCGTTCATAAGAGTGTAAGTCAGACTTAGTATGAAAATTAATAGAGATATTATCAGATTATCGCTAAGGCGAATATAGTGAATCGTGCTTGGATTTTGAGGAATGGTTGGATCGAATATTTATGTCGATAAGTATAAATCAAAATATGGTTGTGTGGATGCATGACTATCGATAGAGGTAGATACGAGACTAAGATTATCGAGGCGGATGCAAAGGGATCGTGCTTGAGTTTTATGGAACGAATCAGATGGATATGCGAGTGAACGGTGGGAACACAATTGAGAATGTATTCAGATGAGTTGATCCCTGAATGGTGTATGCGATAGCCTCAGGGATGAATAAGTGATTTAATGATAGAGTGGTTTTGAGGATTTATCGAGTAGCTCGAACCCTGAGTGGTGTATGGTTCATATTGGAAGTTTTTAAGCAATCGAGGATTCAGGGTAAACAAGAGTCGATCATCAAGACACAAGATTTTGCAAAGCCTTAGAAGGAGTATTATTTAGTTAGTCGTAAATTAGAAGGTTTCGTATGAAGTTCGTTCGGACGATTGAGGATAAGTTGTGTGAATCGAATAAGGATTCAGAATGGTAAAACGAATGGAAATCTTGGTCGAGGAAACATAATGGATCGTACGTGCGATTTTAGATTTAATCAATGGAAATAAGGTTTTATGTCGGGATTATAGATTCGAGGATGTGATTGGAGTTAGCGCTATTGAAGATAGCACGCATAGAAAAGTTTAGCTTGAGTATAGATGTTACGGTTTTGAATTTGAATGAGTTAATATGATATCGATAGTTGGAAGATAGTACAAATAGATACAAGTTATGAAATTTTGGTTCGATGAATGAAGTAGGCGATAACTGGATCTGAACTTAAGTTGGGCGAGCGACCTTGAATCTAATTCGGAGGGTATCATGGAATAAAACAAATATGATATTATGCGAATGGTTTTGATACATACGTAAACATACTTGAGGACTTTGAAATGCGTCGAGGATAGACAGACTTTGGCTCGAAGATTTTCTTGTTGAATGAATGATGAGTGCATTATCAAATTAAAGCTTTGAACTTGGTTATTTTTTAGGAATGCTAGATGTGGACTATGGATTTATTGAACGATAACGTTGAATTTGGACGATTTGGCTACGCGAATGTTGATATTGTAGGACCATAAGACAACTCTAGAGGAGGGTGAATATGGTGCCCATGCAGGTCAGACTTCGCAATTACAATGATGTCGTGGTAGTATGACGACTTAGTTGTATAACTGCCAGCCTGTAATATGATATAGGATACTAGGATGAGAAATACTCAATCATTCTTGAGAGATTTCGGTGATGACTCATGATAATCTTACTATAAACTCTACTTCAAAACTATTTTCACTTGTTTCCCTCCACTCTCACTTGTTGTTGTTGAATTTGATTCTTGATATCTTTATTGACTTTGATTCTTATATCGAGATAAATTTTATGGACTGAATTGAGATATTTTCTGATAACATATTTTGATGAGGACAGTGAGAAAGATAACCGTCTGCCTTAGTTATGGAGCCTAGAGTTTATCGTAGTCATACTAGCTGACATGGCAAAAATGTAGAGACCTAATTTTTTGGATGTACATATCTTAGTTATGGAATTTAGAGTTTATAGAAGAATAAAAAATCTATCTTCCATGCGCTCAAAAAACCATGCATCCCAAGGCCGACTCAGAAGAAATCAGGCCATAGAATGACCATACGGCCAAGAAAAAGTAGCATCCATGCGCCCCAATATTAGCTGTATATGGATCTGATATGGTATCATGACACAAAGATTATGTCTGACACAGAATTCTAACAAAAAAGATTTTCTGAACGCCTCGAAAGATGTGAGCACGCTAAACGACAAAAAGCTTTCGTTAAACTAATAATGACTTTTGACAGGCGTGCAATGCCACGAGTATGAGGCCTCATGCGTCTCAGACTCCATACGTCCCATGTGTCTCTGGCCCTATGCGTTCTAGACTCCATGCGCTCTATGCGTCTCAGGCCCTATGCGTTCCAGACTCCATGCGTTCTATGCGTCTCTGGCCCTATACATTCCAAACTCTATGCGCTTCGTGCGTCTCTGGCTCTATGCATTCCAAAATCTATGCGTTCTATGTGTCTCTGGCCCTATGCATTCTAGATTCTATGTTCTTCCATGCGTCTCTGGCCGTGCATTCCAGAATCCATGCGTTTTATATGTCTCTGGCCCCATGCGTTCCAAATACCATGCGTCCCATGCGTATCAGACTCTATGCGTCCAACGTAGCAATGTTTCCTAAGACAAAATCTTTCTGTTATGACTAAAATGATTTTCTCTAACTAAATGTGGGCCACGTGTCAAGCTAACCAAGTTACGCAAACAAAAGACGAGAACCGCCCATATACTCAGCAACACTAAATCCTAATAAACACCTACGTGGCAGCTCGACATAGGCTCAACTACATCCTGTTAAGGATGAAGTACACGTGGTAACCTTCCTATGGAATGTGCCCACAGTTCAATATTTCGATCTCGATACGTGCATTATGAATTCTTAGTTATGCCATTCAGATTTACTAATACACCATAAATATTCATGGATTTGATGAATCGTATCTTCATGCCATACCTAGATCAATTTGTAGTGGTTGTAAAGACCCAGATTTTAGAATTTAATTTTAGAATTTTAATTATAAATTATTGAGTTTTTGGAGATTTTTCTATAATTTTAATTAATTATAATAAATATTCGTCCATGGAATTATATTTTTGTGTATTAAATTAATTAATAAAATATTAAAAAAATATTTTTGAGTGTATAATTAATAATAGAGTATTGTGTAATTTTTTGGAATTTATTAGGCTCAAAAAATATTTTTTTTGACTTATATATAATAAACCAACTCGAACCAAACCGAACCATCCTAGACCAACCCATGCTAAACCAATCGGATTCGGACCCAAACCCATACCCGCAACCCACAAATCCGTGATCCGACCCGAAACCCCAAACCACTGTAGCAGAAAAAAAATCGATCCCCTTCCTCTTTTGAAACCGGCGGCCGACCCCCCTTTTACCTCTCTGTAACCACCCACTCCGACCCCTATATAAACCCCCAGACCCACCCCCTCATCCACCATCAAACCGTCTTCCATTCCCGATAAGCCACCGCCGACGACGACGTCGAACCGCAGCGCACCCCCGCCGAGAAAATGGGCCGTCCAACATCCCGAGCACAGCAATAGTAAGGTACTCAACTTCCCACTCTCGTATCTCTGTGCACAGTTATCTATATATCGATCTGTCAAATCCTATGCAAAGACCACATGATCCTCTCAAATCCTGTATAATTAGTTTGGGGTATCGTGTCCTATGTCTGTTGCAATTCATGACACAAAATAGGAAAAAATGGCCCAATTTATAGTTCAAAAAACTGTCCCAGACACCCATGTTCATGGCCGTTTTTCTTCCAACCTAGTTAATATTTTTAAATTCCACTTAAACAAAAAATTTAAACAATATAACCGAGATTTAATCCCTTTAAATAGTTTATTTTAATTTATTATATGCTGTGCTTTATTCGTGGTTGAAGTTGACCAAAAATTTGGTTTTCTAAACCCAAAATTTTCTGAAATAGGGTATGTCCCACTAAACGAGGCAACTTCGTCGTGTGTAAATTATATCAAAAGGCGAATATCGTCAATACGGACATGTGAGATTTTACGAAAGTTAATTTGGATGTGCGTGCGCACCGGAATCAACTCGTATCCGTCGAAAAGCCCCGTATCGGTCTGTTCTGACACTCGTCATAATTTCGTGTGTGTTTGTCGTTTCGCAATGAAACTTACGTCATCGAATTCATAGCATAATGCTGGTCCTGTGACCCAAGTTTGGTTCGATTATGAGAACGTTAACGAAAACCATTTTGTGGGCCCCACGGTTCCACTTGACTAGCGATTTCGTGACCGGCTCATCGAAATCCAATTATGAATATTCCATTGGGTTCGTATCATCATTTTGGACTCATAGACACTAAGTTTGACGAATTTGGAGAACTTATTTCTGGCATATTTTTCGATACGAAGTGGGCCACATGTGGACCCCGTTTTGACCAGAAACTGTCAATTATGCCCATGTGTCCAAATTGGACTTATGGGTAGTCAATCCTAGTTATTTCATGTATTCTAAGAATGGTGGTAATATTTGTTTCAGCATCCGGAGGCGTACCTGGAGATTCCACTATTATCGAAGCAACTGAAGGAGTTCAGAACACAGACAAGTGTACATTGCCAACTTGCAGTAAATCCTATGAATTAATTGTTTGAGTTCTTTCTATATATATATATATATATATATATATATATATATTCTATGATGTACCTCTTCAATATAGGACCATGAGACGTTGCTTAACGTTCAAACCAGATTCGGGTGTCGACGCTGTACGCGGAGTCGTATAACGTCACTTAGAGAGTTGATACCACAATCCTATATTTTTCGTGCTTGCTTTATCAAGTACGTCATACCTAGGACACTTGACACAATTCATGAGACAAAATCTTTCATGAGTTATTCATGGTGATTCTGTATAGGCTTACAGGATTCGTGACATAAGACTTGCATATAAATAGATATCATTATGACTCGTTGTACTAGCTAGAGGTCATGATCTTGCGTGTTATGTACATGAGACATCGTGGACATGAGACATGTGATTACATTGGGTGGGGAGAGATACACAGGCTACAGACTGATTACATACTTATATATTTATTATTGCGGTGCTTTAGTCTATGTTCCAGAGCTTGGCCTATTACGTGATATTATTGCTACCGGCTCTCCGACACAGAGCTTGTAGTGGTCTCAGCTTGAGTACTAGTGATGCTCTTATTTGTATTTTATATAGATGGTTACATAGCTTGCCCTGAGGATCTTTTTTTATACTGTATTTCATTTGGCTTGAGTTATTCTTGTACCTTGCTATGTCCCCTGAGGACCTAGATCTGGATTATGTCCCCAGGTACAACAGAGGAGGAATACCCTGAGGTTTACAGGACAGGAGCTAACGCTGGAGCAGTACTAACAACAGAGGACGAGGTTGTGCCAGAGGATTTCTTTTGAGTATTCTATTACATACTCAGTTATTTCTGCTTCAAGTTATTTCATATCTTGACTCTTGGATTTATGTATTAACTTATTTTATCTGGTTGTTCCTCGAGACACTATTTATTTAGACTGGTTGATAGACTATTTTTTTAATCTATTATCTTGATTAGTCTATCATATTTAGTTATGCTTCTTTCTATGGATGAGATTAGAATTATTCTGTGATAGATAGTGTAGACTGTAATTATATTTATTACAGCTTAAGTGCACTCTAACTGGTCCATTAAATTGGGTTTGCCTATTGGAGTTGTGCTGCTGGCCATTGCCACGTGGCTAGTCCCTCGGTATTTTTGGACTGGGGCGTGACATAGTTTTTGTGGTGGCCCATGCAGGTCTACGACTATATTGCTTCAGTTTCAACTAAGGAATCAAGCAATCCTGCGATTAGGATAGGATAAATTATAGGATCTCATCCACTTGTTGATCTGTTCTTGACCTCTATATCGACTTCAAAATAATTTCTTCACTTACATCCTGCCTTGATTTCTCTGTATGCCTCTCATAGTTTACTTTGGATGCAGAGTAATGGATCCACGAGCCAGTGATGACACTCCCGTGGGAATACCACAAGTTGCTGTTGTCACTTACGATGATGGGGTGACGCCACTAAGTAGAGATCCCTCTACTCAATAAAGCAATCATGCATATCAGCACGTCTCGAGGTTCCGGTGAGACGATATTCCACCACCGCCGCAGTTTACTCTACTGATGCCCTTTTTTCACCAGGAGGGGCTATGGACGGACAACATATGTTCCAAATATTATAATGAATGATGCAAGCACAACAACAAGTTTATCAAGAGGCCCAGCAATGCCAGGCAAAGAAGTTCTTTGGCGAACTTAGCTCTAAGCTACAGAAATTAATCAGCTTTGTTGCAACTACTTCTTACACGGACGTTCTTGCTGTAGCCTGACGCATAAAGCGCATTATCAAAAGAGAGTCCAGCCAGAAGCGGCCGCATGCACTAGCCCCAGGCCGAGCAAAGCAGGGAGGAGCTGCAAAGCGACCACAGATGAATCCACCACTGAGAGCATTTACACCACTAGTACTAGTCATTCCTACTTGTTACTATTGTGGCAAGGTAGGCCATATTGAAAGGGAGTGTAGACTCAAATTGGAATTATGTTTAGCTTGCGGATCCAGTCAACATTCAGTAAGGGATTGCCCTGAGCGTCGAGAGAGAGCATTGATGATTCATCGACCAACCCTACCAACACCAGCACCAGGACTCCCTACTTATCATTATTGTGGCAAGGTAGGCCATCTCGCCAAGGAACCCCGACGCAGATTGGGATTATGCTTGGTTTGCAAATCCAGCCAATATTCTACCAAAAATTACACGGATCATCGAGGAGAAACACCGATGGTTCACCGACGAGCACCGATGGTTATCCGACAAGCTTTACCAGCACCGGGAGGATATCAGCCGAGGCCATCATTGGCACTACAGACAGCACTCTTCAAGCAGGCCCAGCAACAGCAGAGGGCACCACCACAGGAACGTAGATAGGCTTTTGTAATGACAGTGGATGAGGCACAGACTTGAGGAGTAGTGAATATGAGTAAGATTTAGTTTTATCATAGCTAGCTATAATAGCGAATATTCCTAGTAATACTTTAGCATGTGCCTGTTACTTTCATTCCCTAGTGTAAACCTAGTATTATGTTAGCATAAACTTGTTAGTCTAGATTAGTAAGATGTCAGTGTGACCCAAGTTTTTATAAGCCGTAGTTGATCTTCATTCTAACCAGGCTCCTTTACTCTTGAGTTACTTATCTCTCATTGCCTAGAAAAAAAGTTTTTATTTCTTTCCTACGTATTGGTCTGTTCTTATAGTTTTTATTTCTTCTGCTTGAACAAAACCCTCACCCTTTCTCTCAATTTTTCCTTGTTCATGGTTCCTTATCCTTTGTGTCGTGCTTCAACAAACATGTCTTGCAACCGTGTCATCTCTTCTGGAGCAAACTTTTTTTTGATCGGTTATGTTTTATTTTTTAATTACGAGGACACAATTCTTTTAGGGTTTGTAGATTGTAAACACCAAGATTTTTAGAATTTAATTTTAGAATTTTAATTATGAATTTTTGAGTTTTGGAGATTTTTCTGTAATTTTTAATTCATTATAATAAATGTTCGTTCATGGAATTATATTTTTGTGTATTAAATTAATTATTAAAATATGGCAAAAATTATATTTTTGAGTATATAATTAATAATAAAGTATTGTATAATTTTTTGAAATTTATTGGGCTCAAAAACTATTTTTTATGACCTATATATAATAAACCAACTTAAACCAACTCGAACCAAACCAAACTGAACCAAACCGAACCATCCTAGACCAACCCATGCTAAACCAATCGAATTCGGACCCAAATCCATACCCGCAACCCATAAACCCACGACCCGAGCCGAAACCCCAAACCACTATAACAGAAAAAAACCGATCCCCTTCCTCTTCCGAAACCGGCGGCCGACCCCCCCCCCCCTTTTACCTCCCTGTAACCACCCACACCGACCCCTATATAAACCCCCAGACCTACCCCCTCATCCACCATCAAACCCTTTTTTATTCCGAATAATCCACCGCCGACGACGACCCAGACTGCCGTGCGCCACCGCCGAAAAGACGGGTCGTCCAACATCCCGAGCACAGCAACAGTAAGGTACTCAACTTCCTACTCTTGTATCTCTGTGCACAGTTATCCAAATATCGATCTGTCGAATCCTATGCAAAGACCACATGACCCTCTCAAACTCTGTATAATTAGTTCAGGGTATCGTGTCCTGTGTCGGTTGTAATTCATGACACAAAACAGGAAAAAATGACCCAATTTATAGTTCAGAAAACTGTCCCAGACACCCATGTTCATGGTCATTTTTCTTCCAACCTAGTTAATATTTTTAAATTTCACTTAAACAGTAATTTAAGTAATTTAAACAACATAATCGAGATTTAATCCCTTTAAATAGTTTATTTTAATTTATTGTATGCTGTATTTTATTCGTGGTTGAAGTTAACAAAAAACTTGGTTTTTTAAACCCAAAATTTTTCGAAATAGGGTGCATCCTACTAAACGAGGCAACTTTCTTGTGTGCAAATTGTATCAAAAGGCGCGTATCGTCAACACGAACGTGTGAGATTTCTCAAAAGTTGATTTGGATGTACATGCACACCGGAATCAACGCATATCCGTCGAAAAGTTTCGTATCGGTATGTTCTGACACTCGTCATAATTTTGTGTGTGCTTTTCGTTTCACAACGAAACTTGCGCCATTGATTTCGTAGCGTTGCGCTGGTCCTGTGACCCAAGTTTGGTTCGATTCTGAGAACGTTAATGAGTTGGTATCGGACTTTCTAGTGTAGCATGCAAACTATATATAACAAGTTGATAAAATCTTTATAGAACCTAAAGAGTATTGTTTAGGACATCTAAGGGGGTTCAAGGAGAAGAGTTTTGATCACTAACCTCTTTGAAAAAATATGTTAAAAGTGCCTCAAATCCCCTTAGATGGGGAGAGGAGAAGTTGGGGGTTACAAACTCATAGTGGGAAGAGAAAAATGTAGGGGGTTTTGGTCATGAGAGGGAGGTGAAGGAGTTGTGGGACTTGACCATAAGGACGGATGTTTTCGTGAGCAGTTAGCTGCAGATCTCCCCCTTTTTTGGGGAAAGCTGGTGGCCCTTTTGGCATGTTAATTCTTTCGACGGGGCGGCCTGATTCGTTCGGTAGATCCAGTCGAGGTGGTTTTACAAATGATTATAGGCTAAATTATTCTTC
Organism: Iris macrosiphon; assembly: GCA_036927795.1. Taxonomy (NCBI): domain Eukaryota; kingdom Viridiplantae; phylum Streptophyta; class Magnoliopsida; order Asparagales; family Iridaceae; genus Iris; species Iris macrosiphon. The sequence continues at coordinate 148,636,332 of JAYESA010000008.1, forward strand.
TAAAAAAATTAGTTTTGTTGTATGGTGTTTGGTGTTTGATGTTTTGTGAGTTTAGAGAGAGTGTTTGGTGTTCTACTTGACCACTTAGTTAGGATTTAAGGTTGGTTTGAGGGTTGGCTCTAGGTTGAGTCAAAATAAGCTCACAAAGTATGAATAGTACCATGCATGGTGCATACTAGCTCCAAGCTAGCAAGTTGCTAGGCTTGTGTGGAACCACAAATATTCACAAAATAATAAAAATTAATTTAGTTGGCACTAAATAATTAAGAAATTTTATATAAATATTAATATTAACAATAATTCAACTTTAAATATTTATATAAGAATATTTAAAGAGTTACACCATGACTAGCAGTGTTCCGCTGTATAGGGCACAACAAATTTTTATTTCTTATGAAGGTGTTCCTACACAAATTCCTTCTCCTTCTAAAATAATTAGAGCATCAACCTCAACTCAAGTACTTATGGAGGATCGTCCCCAATATTATCAATACATCCAACAATTTGTACGCTTGATGCAAAACATGGGGTATGACTTCCAGAAAACTGAAGGTTTAAACTTTGGCAAGGGACAACATATTTCTCTACAACTCCAAGGACAGTTCAACAAATTTTGTAGTAGATTGGGTTACGATAAGGCTAGTCCACAGACTCGCTCTAAGAAGAGGAATGATAAAAAGAAACTCAAGTCTTATAATATATTGCTTCTTTCTCTGATGCCCGAAGAAGAAGCCATGACTGATACCAGGTCTGGCAAAGATTATCATAAAACTTACGAATCTGTCCTAGAAGATGTTCCTGACACTCTTCCTATTTGGTGAACTCATGTTGCTCCAGTCACAACCGAACCTGATCCTTCGAAGCCTACTACGGCAGAGAAAGGAAAATAAAAGGAAGTACGCTTCGATAAATTCCTGAAGAAGAATGTACCCCAAGGACTTGAAAAGGCCTACAATTATGACATATTGGCACAACTAGCTAATACCCCAGCACGACTTTCCATATTCGAGTTACTTTGTTTGTCGAAGGAGACTCGTGAAGCTTTGAGCGAAGCTCTGATACATGCAGACTCATGCTTAGCTCAACTCAAGGCTCGTGATGAAGAGCCATTAGTGCCACACCCCGCTCCCGGAATACTGGGTAAATACAGGGACTAACATGGCCAACCTCACCTTGCAGAATACCGAAGTAAGCCGCAATGTGTTAAGGTTATCTAGAAGATAGATGGGTGAACTTTAGCATGCTATGACGTAAGTCCTAAGGCCGACAAATCCTATTATCTCAATCCAACAACACAAGTACAAGAGTATATCATATATGAAAGTAAAGAGGTGTCACAAATTACATGTCACATATTATCATGAAGCTAGTGAATACAAAATGCTGCACTAGCAGAGTTTAATAATACATTATCAAATATACCAACCATGGTCTAATATATATAGCATGTTGACCGTAGTCTCAAAAATATAAGGAGCTAACTCTGCTCCTTGCTAAATACCACAAAATAAAGTAATCAAGACGATGGATGAAAGAAGAAAATCCACTCGCGAGCTTCGGCTGCAGCCTTACGAGTGCGAGCCATCTTGCTGGTAGTACGATGGATCCTAATTCTCTTCGGGGTAACCTGCCCATGCAAAGCCAGTGGGGTCATAACCCCAAGCAATAAGTACCACAAAGGAGATCGAGGTGATAGACCAAACTCATCACAACATAAGTAGAAAGTGACATATAAGAAATAAATACAGATCGATACTAGTACGGTACCAATGTACTTGTCTCAAGAATAATACTAGAAGAACTGATAATAAGTGCATAGTGCACATGACCAGACAATTTGTAGAAATGATTATAAAAGTGCGCACGACAAACCATACAGTGCGCACTAAACCCAATTTTCTCTAAGTACATATTTGTGCGCTTATCAGTAGGATGACAGGAGAAAGGCAACATATTCAGTCTTTTCGGATGCACGTCCTCCCAAAAACAAAGACAAGCAAAGTCTTCAGTCAGCAACACACATACAACACAATAAAGTCAAGATAAATTTTATTAATACTTAATCATGATTACATATGATGGAGATATATCACACCTAGATTTTTATTCTAAAAATTATGATACATATGGAAATCTATTACAATCGAATTTTTATATGATGGAGATCTATCACAGAGTTATCCCCATCTATGTGTCTCGTCTTCTCCCGATGCAGATGAATTAAGGCACATAAGAAATGAGCTCATCAGTGCAAACCACAGTACAGGAAAAAAAATTGTGTTGTGGACAAGCGAGGATGCTACACATGACTGGGCCTGTTTAAATTAGTACGGATCCACTTCAGTCCTGACTCGATGAAGGACATGGTGAGTCAAAAGGAAGCTATTCCGCTATCGCCATCCAGCGCCACCGCTAAAAGTCTCTGTTGGGGATTCTAATCCCAACCCTGTAATTAGCACAGGGGCCATGTTAAGAGAGTAATTCCAACGAGCTGGGTTTGAAGACAATAAACAGTCTTCTGGGTAATTTATCAGTTCAAAATGATTGGTGAAGCCTATGATATCCTTCCATGCTCTATCACACAAAGAGATCAGCGACAACGATCGCTAGACGAGTCTCTCACCCATCGTTGAGAAGCATCACCTCTTACGTCTTCTCGGTGGCCAGCAAAGCCAGTGGCGCCAAGCTATTTTAGTCATCTTCTTAGACTCACACTTAACAATAACCATACTCAAGTATGACAGCAAGAAGGAGATAAATCTGGGAGTGTTGGTAAAATTTTGCTCCTATTTTTAGGAGAAGACATGCCAAGTGTAGCATAGCTCTCAAAAATTATTCCTGAAAAAGCTATCTACATCTCCTTAAAAGTTGCCTGTATCTCCTTAAAGACCGCGTCAAACCAAGGAACAAGTCAAAACTGAATAAATTGACAAGATACGTGCATGTCACACCTACAGCTACGTCAGCAATCTATTAGGATTCTGCCCTGAGTGTGCGCACAAATATCTTAACAACTTTTATGCATCTAATTCAAAGTATTTTGAATTCATTTGAACAAATTCAAAAACTTTGAAGGGGGTCTTGTAGAAGAATAAAAAGTGCTCCTTATGAAGATGACACGGTTTTCTACAAATAAACTTAACAGAGGAAGAATGACGCACTTTCTCTCTATTTTAGAGGATGACCTACATTCTACTAGTTTCAGAGGATGTCATACTTTCTACTAGTTTCAAATGGTGGCACACTATTCAGAGAATAGAAAAGTAGCGTACTTTCAAGCTGCTTTCATCAGTGCAGACAGAAGTACAATTTGCTTGTATGCTTTTTCCCCCGAGCATTAAATACTACGAATCTGACAGGCTGTAACAGAAATCGAAGAGTCATAAGTCATCATTATAGCTGGGCTGCGGCACGTAGACCCTGGTTGTCATTTAGCGACCCAACCATTGAGCCAACTTTATCAAAAGTGTGCCGCTGTTCCAATTACTTCAAAAGTGCACCGTTGTGCCAATTTTATCAAAAGTGCGCCGCTGTGCCAATTTTTTCAAAAGTGCGCCGTTGTACCAATTCTTCAAAAGTGCACCGTTGTACCAACTTCATCAAAATTGTGCCGCTGTGCCAATTTTTTTAAAAGTGCACCATTGTGCCAACTTCTAAAAAATGCGCCGTTGTGCCAATTTTTTCAAAAATTTGTCGTTGTGCCAACTTTACCAAAAGTGCGCTAGTATCCAAACCACTTCTAAAGTGTGCATATTATCCTAACTGACAGTGAGCAGTTATAAGTGCGTGTCTTAGCGTGTCATACATGCCATGCTTATAATAAAAAGTATACAAATAATGCCCCCCCCGACCTATGCTTTCCTCGTATAGGAAGCTATGTGTCCAGCAGGCATCGAGTTTTACATCCACTCATTCAGAACGTGGGATGTTAGTCCACCAAAAGTGTGTACACAATGGTAAAATAGTGCAGACTGTCCAAAGTGCGCGCACACTCTCATAATCGCTCCTAAATTATATAAATACATGATTGGTACATCCATTAAGGAGGACACAGGCAGAGAGGGATACAAGAACAGAAGGAGAGAAATAGAAATTTTTCATGCCGCTGTTGCCAAAGCTTTCTTATTGTTCAACTCTACAAGTTGTTCATAAAATTTCCTATATTTCTTTATCGTCGTGTGGTCCAAGGATTAAATTGATCGTCCGCAGATCAGATCTCTACAGCTATACTTCTCCAGAATAAACTGTACTTAGATTCCTATTTATGATCTTTTATTTCTTTTCTATAGTTTGTAATACAAAAGTTTGGTATAAACTTTTCTTTGCAAACAAGATGGCGACTCTGTTGGGAACGAATTTCTCTTCTGACGAGAAGGTGACAGCTCAACTCGACGCTGCGTCGGTCGGCTCGATGCAGAAGACCTTGGTCGTGAAGTTCGACCAACAAGCATACAAAGAAATGCTCCATTCTGGGGGTAGTGCTAATCCCTCATCTGCACTCAAGTCGAGGAGAACTCGCAAAGTATAGGTGCCCAAGCCTCGTCATGCATATCCCGAAGTTGCTACCTACAAGGAAAAAAATATTATGATTGACAAGAACTCCCTTGTCAATTATGTCAACCAAGTTCAGATCAATGATTTTGGGGACAACTCCCTTGTGTTAAACAAGGGATGCAATTCACACAATATCAAGCAAATGGTGATCTACACCCAAGCTTCGGATATTGCAAGTGCGGTGATTGAAAGCGTGCCATCATCAGGGGTATCGTACTCACATTGGTATGTCAAACCTGACCTTGTTGTTCCCACTATAGCTTCTTCGGAAGGGAGAGAAACCGTGTAGAATGACTTGGATTTCTTTCCCTTTGATTTGATGGCGAAGGGTGTTACCTGATGCATCAAGTTTGGAGCAAGGTCCGGATGAACCCATATTACCTCCCCACGTGATGTGGTGAGAGGTATCAGCCCGGCTGTTTGGTCACGTGCTGGTGGGAGATTGACAACCTCCATTGTTGCCCTGGGATCAGGATCACTTCGTCTTGGGTTTCTGTCACCAGGAAGTTATCGAACTGGAGAGAAACCATGTTCGCGACAACTGTCTTATCACCAAAGTCCAAGGTGAGAGCCTTGGTGTGGAGCATATGCTGGATGTACCACTTCAGTGTGTAGCAAACTCGTATTACATAGTGGACGTATCGATGGTAGTGGTAGTACTTTGTATTATTCACCTCGACTACCTCAACAGGGTACTTGATGTAGGGGATCAGAAGCTTGTTTTTCTTCATTAGTACGTCAAAGATTGCCATGATGTCATCATCTTCGAAGAAATAAGTTTTCTTCTATTTTGGAGCCGATGCAGGCTTTTGCTCGTACTTTTTGGTTATATTGGCCACAAGAGTCTGCTTTTCTTTGCCATCCCAGGCGCTATTGCCGCTATTGTTGTAAGGGCGTTTTCCCCTATCATCAGTGATGGAGATCTGTATTCCCAAGAGGCGGGCATCATTTACTTTCTTCTCAGCCCCGACAACATTTATGATGAACGATGTCCAGTCTTTAAACTGAGAGTCGCCCATCATGAGCCTGATCGCGGAAAGGATATTTCTCCAGCAGGTGTCCATCAGTATGGACTCAGGATTACGGGGGGTAACTTTAGCGCCGCTTGCCTGTACCGCTCGATGTATTCCCGTACAGACTCTTTTTCCCTTTAGGTGATGTCCATTAAAGAGGATATCATGTCATTTCCTCTGTCATAGAATTGAACAAGAAAAATACCTTTGAGATCGTCGAACGACGAAATATAGTTATTCTGGAGGCTGCAGAACCAATCGAAGGCTATTCTACACAATACCCGACAAAGAGCCTGATTAAGATGGCATCATTATGAAGCAGATACCCCATTGCCATCTCGAAGTAACTCATGAATTGACGGGGAGATGTCTTCCTATCAAACAAAGTCAAGTTGAAGGGCTTGTACTTGGGCAGATACGGTACGTCTCTCCACTCGAGGGGATACGATTGTCGAATTCTGAGCTCGCATAATGAGTCCTGATTGCCCATTGAGTCTAGGCGAGCCCGGAGTTCTCATACTTCCCGAATTGCTTCTCGAGCTTCATTGACTGAGGAAGGAGCAGACAATATGAGTAGGGGATGACTACCGCTAGTGGGTGGAGCAGTTGCATTTGAATCCCCATTTGTCCCCGGGTCCATGCTTGCTTGTCCACAGGCCCTTATTGGTTGTGAGGCTGTATTTGCCTTGATCTCTAGCATTATTTGAGTCAAGGCCTGCAATTATGCACTTATGGTTTGCATCATGGCCTCGAGGGTCTCGAGGCACTGTCGAAAGTTGGATCCCTCATGATCGTCCTCCGCCATATATGTTGTTCTCACATGGAAAGAAATGGATGGGATGGTAGACGTCGCACTTTCTGCCTCGGAACCTTGCCATGAATAGTCATCTAGAAAAGTGGGTAGTGACGCATCCTCTTCGGACTCAGAGGGAACTCTTCCCCCAGTGTAGGAAGCTGCATCTTCTTGGCGAAGGCAGCCACCCCCAGGGGTCTCGGCATATGTTCCTTGGGAATCATTGTTATCTCAGAATGCTGGATTGTCATAAAGGTTTGGGGGATTATAACCCCAAGCTTGTGTTTCCATGTGAGGTACTGAGGAAGAACGATCCCAAGTGGCTAACAGCTTCTTTTTTGAGCGAGTGCACAGGAAAAACACCTTATGCTGGTTCCGCTGCCTATCTTTCTTGGACCCATCTTCTTGACTCGCTGTCCGAGAGCGACGGATTGGAGCTGCTAGAATTTTGATCTCCCCTCATGGAGAGGACCTTCCGAGCAGATAAGCATGACACGAGGGGAAGCTTGTCTTCCTCTAGTACTTGCACATGTACTCCGGGTTGCCGTCGAGAGGGAGCCTTTGGTTGCAGCTGTTGGAATGTCGACTGCCTTTTTGTGGGTGATATTGCTTTGTTACAGCAACAGTTAATGATAATATTGGCACAGTTATGCCCTGGTGATGATACTTCATATGTCGTAGTTATTTTTGTTACTTTGCGCTTGTGATTGATCACGTTGCGCAAGTCAAGCGAGGGCTGATTCACCTTTGCATCCTCCTTATGAGCCCGGGAAAACCGAGCACACGGGTGCGTAGGTGTTGACATTGCTTCCTGACCTGGAGTTCGTACAAGAAATTTATCTAGGTTGCTAATGGAAGACTCTTTCGACTGACCCAGTCCAATTTCAACTGTGGGCTGGACACATGGGTCATTTTTGTAAAATATTTGTCAAGGGCACACAATACAGTTAGCTGCGCCTGCTGACGGTCGGTCGCATAAGCAATCGCTTGAGCTTGGCGAGCTCGCGTTGCCCTAGACTTCTTCGTCCCAGCATGCGCCGGTACGTAGTATTAAGAGTCCAAGTTTACCTCTTCGCTCTTTTTAGCATGGTACATGGAGTCAGCGCAACGTGAGATTCGGTCGAAGACGAAACTTCTATTTTTGTCCTGGCCGTATGTAGCCATATTCCTGCGGCTGTCGATCAATGCCGCATAGTCCTTTTTATGCGGCTTTTGATATAGCCACATGGAATGTGTCTTAGCACTCGAAATCCTAGCATTATAGTGTTTTCTCTGCCATAGCTCAAGTGCTGAGAACTTTTTTTAGAAGAGGCTACTTCATGAGAGGTGGACACATAATGTGCGGTCCCTGCGGCAGAGAGAGAGACGGGGAGAGCATGCTCCGTAGTTGGGTGAGGCACAACGTGTAAACCCCCTCGATTTATTTTGTAGATAGTTAGAGTAGATTTGAAAAATTTTGATAGCAGATGTCGAGGTTTAGAGTAAAGATAAATTATCTGGTATTTAATTCAATTAATTAAAAACCCTTGGCGCGCCCCATCATTTTTTGATTTTTCAGAGCCCAATATCAGCCCATAAATTCCGTTCAAATATTGTACTTCTGACTCGACCCGCCAAATTAGGCACTGGACTTTTCCGTCTTTTAAAATCAATTTTTGTGTGCTCTAAATTAATTGCGCAACATTCCGAAAATCGTAACCCATATTTAATTTTGTGTCGGACACCTGTGTCGTTACACTAAATTTTGGGATACCAACTTAACCCGTTGAGCCGGACCAACTAAAGGGTCCAAGACTGACTCCAAGCCCCCACCATTTTTGACCTTTGCGTCATTTCCGGATTTTGACCCCAAGTGCCCTAATTAAATTAAATTCGCGGGACACTTTATTTCTATTTTAATCGGGAATACCAACTTTATAAATCCTATTTTTAATCCTAAATTAATCCTAATATCTTCCTAATTAAACCCGTGCCTAACGCACAATACCCTCGCACCATAAAAATTTCTAAATATATTTTTCTCCAAAATTTTGGTATCATTTTATGTGTCCATGCAATTTCCCGAATTTACGGGGCTAAGTTGCAATTATTGAATTGTGTGGCATCATCCTATTGGCCAAGAACTAATGAGAGGGTCCCAAAATGAGGTCCCATTCTCACCCATCCATTCACCCTCATGAAGAAACCCTCCCCTCTTCATAATCAATCTCAACCATTCATTTTGAATAGGTTGATCCCAACCATCCATCTCCTTCACACACCCCCCTATAAAGTAACTCCTCCCCCACCCTCAACACAATAACCAACCGGCCCTAATCCCAAAAATCTCTCTCTCTCTCCTCCTCCATATTTCTCTATGCAATAAACCACCTCCCTCCATTCTTTCCTTATGAAGAAACCACTCTCTCTTCTTCCTCACTTCACTTGAAGCATCACCACCACCCACGGCTATACTCCCCCGACTCCGGCCACCGACCCGCCCGGCCTGAGCAGCTCCGGTCGCTGCCCTGCAGCGTGCATCCCCGCGGCGTGCGACCCCCCTGCTGCGTGCGTCCCCCCGCCGGCGCCGTTCTTCACTCCCCCGCCGCGTGCGTCCAGTTCCGGCACTGTGCAGTCCCCTCCCCCGCTGTGCAGACACCCCGACCCGCTGCCAGACTGTGCTGCCGCCCGCTCCCGTGCGTCCCCGCCGCCAGGCCGACCTCCCCCGCCGCGTGCGTCCAGCTCCGGCGGAGCAGTTCTGTAAACCCCCTGAATTTTCAAATTATTAAATCTTGGATTTTTTTCCCAATTTTCTGGAATTTTTTGGGAATTTTCTGTAATTAAAATCAAGGTTTTTAATTAATAAATGATTTTTAATTGGCAATAAATAATATTAAAATATCATGAAAATAATATTTTTGGGTGTAAAATGAAAAATTGGACTTAGGGTAATTTTTCTGGATTTTTCTGGGCCTCAGACATATTTTTAAATGCCTAATAACTATTTAATTAATTATTTAAATTAATTATCTATTTATTTATTTATTATTAATATTATTTTTATTTTTTATTTTTATTTTTTCGCGGGCCGCCCTGGCCCATTGGGCCGCGGCCCGGCCCAGCCGCTCCCTCAGCCCAGACCCAACCCTATCGGGTCGGGTCGGGTTCAACCGAACCCGACCCGCCGCAGCCCGACCCGCCAGCCCGGTCTCCCCCAGCCCCCACGTCCCCGCGTCCAGCGCCGGCCGCCGCGCGCAGCGCCGCGCGTTCCGCTCCCACGTCTCGCCACGCCGCCGCTTTCTCCGCCACCCCACCGCTTCCCTCGGCCCCAGCTCCCCTCTCTCCTCCCTATATAAACCCCGACCCCGGCCGTCCCCTTCGACCCACTCGCCCCCACCTCGCAGCCGGACGCCTCGCCCCAGCTCCGTCCCGACCGGCTTCCTCCTCCACCCTCCGGCCCCCGCAACCGAGCCCCTCAGTCGACCGTCTCCGCCGTTCCCCTCTCTGGCTCCCCACAGCAACCGCAGCAGCAGCACGAGCAGCTCCCACCGCCGCTGACCGGCCGCCCTGAGCCACCGCCGCCCCGTGGACGCCGCGCCGCCCCTCGGCGAACCGTCCCCCGCCCTTGCCGACGCCTCTCCGGCCAGTCCCCGCCGTCCACGGCCGAAATCCACCTGAACCCTAACCCTAGCCTAATTCCCAATTTCCGTGTCCGACACGAGTCGGACACGACTCGACCCTGAATTTTCGGGTCCCCTTCAGGTGCGTGTAACTTTCGCCTCGTAGCTCTGTTTTCGATTCCGCAAATTGCGTTGTGAAGCCTGTATGACCCTCTCGGTGTCCGGACAAACTGTTCGGGGCATCGCGTCCTGTGGTGATCGCACACCGCAATCCAAAAATAGGAAAAACCAGACCCTATTTTACCCCGGAACTGAGTACGTCCCGCCAAACGGGACGACTTGGTCGTGTGCGGTCTTCACAGATACGTGCGCATCGTCGATACGGACGTGTGAGTTTTTGTGGAAGCTGATTCGGGTGTGCGTGCACACCGGAATCAACGCGTATCCACGGACATCGCCCCGTATCCGCCATTTCTGCAATTCACCCTAACTTCGTGCACACACGTCGGATCGAGACGAAACTTGCGCCATCGGACTCGTAGCGATACGCTGGTCCTGTGGGTCAAGTTTGGTTCGATTCTGAGAACGTTGACGAAATCGCGTGTCGTGGGCCCCACAGGCCCCGCTCGACGGGCGATTTTGTGTTCGGCTCATCGGAATCTAAATCTGGAAGTTCCGTTGGGTTCGTATCAGCGTTCCTGACCTATTGACACTAAGTTTGGTGAATTTGGAGACCTTTGATCCGGACACGTTTTTCGGTGCAAAGCGGGCCCACCGGCGGACCCCGTTTTGACCCGAAACTGTCGTTTTTGCCCTTGTCTCCAAATTGGACCCAAGGACAGACGTTTCTAGCTATTTGACATCTTCTGAGCATGATGGTAATGTCTATTTCAGCTTTTGGACTCATCTCTGGAATTTTTCCTCGAGAGCCAATATTAATCAGATCCAAACAACAGGCAAGTACCTGCACTTCAAGTTTATTCTTTATATTATGATAATTAATTCCTTGCTCTACTAGCATCATTGGATGATTATACGTAGTGTTAGAACACTGGATTTTCATGTCTTGAATACTGGAGTTCATGTCTTGTTTTTCGTGTCGGGTGGGAGAATACTAAGGAGGCATGGAGTTTACCCTTTCCCCTGTATTGTCTAATAGCTGTTGGTACACGACTGTCCATCAGCTGGATCTCGATTATATTGTCTAATAGCCGTTTATGATGGCCGGATTAGCCTTATAAACCCCTACATGCCAACTATGTATTCTAAAAACAAACACAAGTTCACACAGATAGTTTCTGGTCATGTTATATATCTTGCTGACTGTTGTAGTTTCAAATCCTGTCTCATTTATTTCTGTTTCTCATATTCCTGCGTACAGTTTTAACTCTGAGATAATAATGTTCTGTTATGCTGTTGTCTCAACATGATATCAAATATTTAATTGTCATAAATATTTTAGTTTAACCTTGTTGTGCACTGTGTACTTTGCTCCTTTCCTGACTGGATCTGTTGATTTAGGCGATGATGAGGATCTTGTCCCTACTTATTATGGTCCCTATGAGGGGACTGATGATACCTATGAGGAGCCAGAACCCACCCAGGAGACCCCTGCTGCTGAGTAGCTAGTAGTAGCTATCTTTCATTTATATTCTTATCTTATTTATCGGGTTTGTCCCCGATTTCAATATTGAATTCCTGTACTAAAACATTTGAATCTGTTGTCACATTTATTTTCAGTTGCAATCTTAAGTTTCAATTCTCATAATTATCTTGCCTATGTTATTTGCGAATGAGCTAGTTTAGTAAATAATGGATTGACCTAGACAGCGTACTACCGCCGACTCTGCGGTGTAGGCTGGACGTACCCACGTACTCGTGCCCGAATTTTCGGGTGCGGGTCGTGACACATTTTTATGGTGGCCCATGCAGGTCTAAATGCAGGTCCTATCCTTAAATAGGGTAATACCCTAGGACAGGGTATGGAATAAAATTTGAGGATTCTAGGAAAAGCTCATTCACTGTATAGGGTCCTTATTTCAATTCTTGATATCTTCGCTGCTCAATTTTTCCATCGCCTTTGATTTCCAAGTATTCTATTCTGATCTTCCTATCCCTTAATCTTACAGAATGGTCCAGACCAGGAACACAGTAGGAGGCACATCAGAACCAGCTGAGCAGAATATGCCCGAGACTCTTGCACTCCCGCCGCCTCCATCTGTTCAGGCAGTTACTCTGGATGGGGCACAACTACTTGGAGTGTTCCAGGGACTAGTGGAATCCCAGAAAGAATAGACTGCACTTCTGCGGACCAGCCTCTCAGAAGCTCTTAGGTCCCAGGAGTCGCCACTCAAGAGGCCAGGGAGTGCCAAAGACTTCAAAAATCTTAGACCCCTGGAATTCTATGGAACTAAAGGCATTCTCTATGCCGATGAATGGATAGAGAACGTCGAGAGACTCCTGAAGACTGCTCGGGTCCCTGATGACCTCAAAGTGGAGTCCGCAAGCCTGCAACTGTTCGACATTGCTCGAACCTGGTTCAGAGATGAACCCCAACTATCTGCTCCTGACATCACCTGGGAAGACTTCAAGAGGCTATTCAAGGAGAAATTCTACCCCGAAGTGGCTCGGGAAGCTCTCGAAAGCCAATTCGAGAGACTGGAACAAGGTAACCTGTCTGTTGATGAATATACTACTGAATTTAGCAGGTTAAGCCACTTTGCGGAGTACATGGTTCATACCCCGGAGGACAGAGCCCGTAGATTCAAGAAGGGGCTGTCTCCGGATATTCGCCTTGCTGTCACCACCAGCCGAGCTCGCACCTATGAGGAAATCTTGAGCGTGGCACAAGGCGTTGAGAGAGACATGGGGCATAAGCTAAAGCGAGAAAGAGATACCGGAAATACGGGACCCAACAAACGCCCTTTTCAACAACAACAACAACAGAGGGCCCCGCAGCAAACTCAGCGTCCTCTCCCTCGAGCTCCAGCACCCCAACACCAGGCTCAAGGACAGAACCAGCAAGCTCTCCCTTGTAACTATTGTCATAGACCAGGCCATACTTGGCAAGTTTGCAGAAAGAGGCTAGGTATTTGTCTACTTTATGGCTCAGCAGCACATCAAGTGAGGGACTGTCCCGCTGCTCAAGGACGCGGACAGGCTTACGTAATGACCGTGGAGAACGCGCAGACTCTTGGAACAGCTAATGCGCGTAAGTGATTCGTAGATACCTTTTCTAGTATTGTTTAGCTCGTGCCTATTGGTTCGTGACCTCATCCCCAACCTAGTAATTTTTGAACTTGCTAAATATCCTAGTATGCTTTTAAATTTGATAAATGTAGAGATTTTTGGAGGCTTTTGCTATTGTGCTTATTTTGTGTCTTGTGAACTTCAATAAATTTGTACCTCTTTTCATCATCATCTAGCGCACTTAATTTTGCTGAACTCAACTGATGCTGCTATTTTATAGCCTAGTTTTGCAAGCTTACTCTTTATTAGGCTTGTTCATGACACCTGTATTATTGAGGCCTGATCAACCCCACTAATACAAGTGTCTACTCAGAATCAGTGTACTACGGTCTGATCAACCTTAGTGCATTTTGATTCGCACTTCGCACGACTACTTTATGTGGATTGAGATATATAGTTGACTAGTATGCTTGCCCCTAAATACGTCCGAGCATATCGTATCAGTTACATAACTGTACTAATACGAGCATGCGAATAAAATGATTACCAGAATAGAATCTCAATCCATAAACCGCCTGACAATTCCCATTAGAATTCCTTAAACGCCTTGATCCCTATACCTCTGTTCTACCACCTCGCCCTTAAAATATTTGTTGTTGAGCCTCGTCTTCCCTTATTTCAGAACGACAAAGTCCTGTGTTTGGTATAAGTTGATTTGGAGTGCTAGATGTACCCCTCAGACGGTCGAATTGATGATAACCTCTCTGACTAAGGGAATATCATAGGTAGTATACTTGTATTTAGATTCAATACCATAATTTATTAAGTTGGGACCTAGATTTACTAGTTGTACAGCCTTAGAGGATATATGGATAGAATTCTAAGTTGGGTAGCGACCGCAATGTCCACCTGAGAGAAATCCGTTAGACTGTAATCAAGTGAGTATGGGCAGAGAGAACCCTGCCATATTTAAATTTTGAGGGCAAAATTTTTGTAAGTTGGGTAGGTTGTAAACCCCCCTGAATTTTCAAATTATTAAATCTTGGATTTTTTCCCAATTTTCTAGAATTTTCTGGGAATTTTCTGTAATTAAAATCAAGGTTTTCAATTAATAAATGATTTTTAATTAGCAATAAATAATATTAAAATATCATGAAAATAATATTTTTGGGTGTAAAATAAAAAATTGGACTTAGGGTAATTTTTCTGGATTTTTCTGGGCCTCAGACATATTTTTAAATGCCTAATAACTATTTAATTAATTATTTAAATTAATTATCTATTTATTTATTTTTTATTAATATTATTTTTATTTTTTATTTTTATTTTTTCGCGGGCCGCCCTGGCCCATTGGGCCGTGGCCCGGCCCAGCCGCTCCCTCAGCCCAGACCCTACCCTATCGGGTCGGGTCGGGTTCAACCGAACCCGACCCGTCGCAGCCCGACCCGCCAGCCCGGTCTCCCCCAGCCCCCACGTCCCCGCGTCCAGCGTCGCGCATTCCGCTCCCACGCCTCGCCACGCCGCCGCTTTCTCCGCCACCCCACCGCTTCCCTCGGCCCCAGCTCCCCTCTCTCCTCCCTATATAAACCCCGACCCCGGCCGTCCCCTTCGACCCACTCGCCCCCACCTCGCCGCCGGACGCCTCGCCCCAGCTCCGTCCCGACCGGCTTCCTCCTCCACCCTCCGGCCCCCGCAGCCGAGCCCCTCAGCCGACCGTCTCCGTCGTTCCCCTCTCCGGCTCCCCACAGCAACCGCAGCAGCAGCACGAGCAGCTCCCACCGCCGCTGACCGGCCGCCCTGAGCCACCGCCGCCCCGTGGACGCCGCGCCGCCCCTCGACGAACCGTCCCCCGCCCTCGCCGACGCCTCTCCGACCAGTCCCCGCCGTCCACGGCCGAAATCCACCTGAACCCTAACCCTAGCCTAATTCCCAATTTTCGTGTCCGACACGAGTCGGACACGACTCGACCCTGAATTTTCGGGTCCCCTTCAGGTGCGTGTAACTTTTGCCTCGTAGTTTTTTTTTCGATTCCGCAAATTGCATTGTGAAGCCTGTATGACCCTCTCGGTGTCCGGATAAACTGTTCGGGGCATCGCGTCCTGTGGTGATCGCACACCGCGATCCAAAAACAGGAAAAACCAGACCATGTTTCATCCCGGAACTGAGTATGCCCCGCCAAACGGGACGACTTGGTCGCGTGCGGTCTTCACAGATACGTGCGCATCGTTGATACGGATGTGTGAGTTTTCGTGGAAGCTGATTCGGGTGTGCGTGCACACCGGAATCAACGCGTATCCACGGATATCGCCCCGTATCCGCCTTTTCTGTAATTCACCCTAACTTCGTGCACACATGTCGGATCGAGACGAAACTTGCGCCATCGGACTTGTAGCGATACGCTGGTCCTGTGGGTCAAGTTTGGTTCGATTCTGAGAACGTTGACGAAATCGCGTGTCGTGGGCCCCATAGGCCCCGCTCGACGGGCGATTTTGTGCTCGGCTCATCAAAATCTAAATCTGGAAGTTCCGTTGGGTTCGTATCAGCGTTCCTGACCTGTTGACACTAAGTTTGATGAATTTGGAGACCTTTGACCCGGACACGTTTTTCGGTGCAAAGCGGGCCCACCGGCGGACCCCGTTTTGATCCGAAACTGTCGTTTTTGTCCTTGTCTCCAAATTGGACCCAAGGACAGGCATTTCTAGCTATTTGACATCTTCTGAGCATGATGGTAATGTCTATTTCAGCTTTTGGACTCATCTCTGGAATTTTTCCACGAGAGCCAATATTAATCAGATCCAAACAACAGGCAAGTACCTGCACTTCAAGTTTATTCTTTATATTGTGATAATTAATTTCTTGCTCTACTAGCACCATTGGATAATTATACGTAGTATTAGAATACTAGATTTTCATGTCTTGAATACTGGAGTTCATGTCTTGTTTTTCGTGTCGGGTGGGAGAATACTAAGGAGGCATGGAGTTTACCCTTTCCCCTGTATTGTCTAATAGCTGTTGGTACACGACTGTCCATCAGCCGGATCTCGATTATATTGTCTAATAACCGTTTATGACGGCCAGATTAGCCTTATAAACCCCTACATGCCAACTATGTATTCTAAAAACAAACACAAGTTCACACAGATAGTTTCTGGTCATGTTATATATCTTACTGACTGTTGTAGTTTCAAATCCTGTCTCATTTATTTCTGTTTCTCATATTCCTGCGTACAGTTTTAACTCTGAGATAATAATGTTCTGTTATGCTGTTGTCTCAACATGATATCAAATATTTAATTGTCATAAATATTTTAGTTTAACCTTGTTGTGCACTGTGTACTTTGCTCCTTTCCTGACTGGATCTGTTGATTTAGGCGATGATGAGGATCTTGCCCCTACTTATTATGGTCCCTATGAGGGGACTGATGATACCTATGAGGAGCCAGAACCCACCCAGGAGACCCCTGCTGCTGAGTAGCTAGTAGTAGCTATCTTTCATTTATATTCTTATCTTATTTATCGGGTTTGTCTCCGATTTCAATATTGAATTCCTGTACTAAAACATTTGAATCTGTTGTCACATTTATTTTCAGTTGCAATCTTAAGTTTCAATTCTCATTATTATCTTGCCTATGTTATTTACGAATGAGCTAGTTTAGTAAATAATGGATTGACCTAGACAGCGTACTACCGCCGACTCTGCGGCGTAGGCTGGACGTACCCACGTACTTGTGCCCGAATTTTCGGGTGCGGGTCATGACAAGTTCCCCCACGGTGTACTTTCCTCCGGCCACCAGTCTCTACACCACCACCTCCGGCCACCAGTTCTACATCACCACCACCCCCGACCACCTTCTCAGACCATACCCGGCACCGTCATCGGCGAGGTCGACTCTCCCCCCTCTTGTTTTTATTATTCCAGAATTTTAATATCTATTTAATAGGATGATATAGGTTGTGTGTATATAAACTAGGGAATGTGTTTAAGGTTAGGGTTCTTGATATATATGGATTTGTGTGGGTTTGAGTTTACATAAAGGATGTGTTGTGGTAGTGTAATATAGGTGAGCATGTGATGATAAAAAGAGACTAGGATTAATGGTGAGGTTAGGGTTTAATTTCAAATAGAAGTTATGAATATTAGGCATGGTTGAAAAATAAATGCTAAATCAAGTATTTATGGTTTAAATAAGAATTGATTGAGAATATGAAATACATGCATGCAAGGATGGAAATTGGGATATAAAATGAGGGTGGATGTTAATGCCATATGAGACGGTTATTCAAATTATTAAAAACACATTGGTTAATGTGGTTTAGCTGTTTTAAAAACTATGACTGAAAATAAAATGATAATTAAAAGGTTGATGGACATTGGGAGCAGGTGATTGATTTTGAAATAGGTAATATATCGGATCATGGGTCGGAGATTTAGGACTGTGATATATTAGTTAATTATTTGAGACTGAGCTTAGGTATAGATGTGTGTCGCATCCCTGTTAGACGTAGAATAGATTATTGATTCTGGTTTGTATCTCATCCCTAGGTACTGTGGGACCTGAGGACTTGGATACGGTACCAGATCCCCGTCATCAGCAGCCGCACGCAGACAAGTGTACCTTGCCACCCTGTATTTCAGTTTACAGACATTGTTGTTCTTTATGTACTCGTGCGCGTATTTATGTTGATGTTCGATACTCCATGTCCAGTTCACAACCGGGTGTTGACAGTCGACTTAACGTCTTAGAATAATTACTAGATGCTTCATAGCACCTCGATGCACGTACCTGAGTACATCGATACCCCAGGACACACTCATACACTGTGATCTTGCCAGATTCCTGTATCCTGATACTGACATCATGACCAGAGACTGGGACAATTTTAGGGTCGCGTCTGTTGAGGTAATTTCTTGTGTCGAGACTGTAGTTAGAGGTTCAGGTTCAACGCACAATCGTTGACCGCTTGGGAAGGGGAAGACAGTTACTAGACGTTTGGGCTACTCTGCACGCGCTTATATATATGTAGTATTTTGTAGTGATACCTGTATCTAGTGTAGCTATTTCACCCGTGTGACTCTTTGCCCGGAGCTGCGGTATGTGCCGTGTGTTTCCATGTCCGGAGCTACGATTTTATATTAGAAAGCCCACGCGTCGAACATTGTCTTTAAACTGTGTCACACTTGTTTGGTTGTACTAGATTACCCTGTTGTTGCACTTGTACTATCTGTTTACCTGGCATGTTATTTTTTTGTACCTTGTTACGTCCCTCTGAGGACCTGGTTCCCTTCCAGGTATAGGCCACGAGGATTACCCGGAGGAGTACGAGCCGGGCATCTATCCAATAGCTGTACTCATTACCGAGGACGAGGTCATTCCTGAGGACTTCGCCTGATCGCTCGTAGTGACTCTTTTCTTGGGACGGTATCATTACCTAGTTACCTGCTGTCGTCCCAAGTTATCTTATTGCTTACTTTCATTCCAGTATATTTGTACTAGCGGGTTTGTCCCCGTATGACTACTCTAGTATTTGTATTTGATACTTGTCTGGATATTTCCTTCCTTCACATTAGTTGTTGTATTTGCTTCTATTGTGCTCTTATATTGCTGCATGTGGATGAGATTTAGATTGAGTATACTTGTGTTATGTGATGGGTTATTCATTGTACTTCATAGCTTAAGTGTACTCCGACGGGCCCATTAGATTGGAAAGCCCGTCGAAGTACACTGATGGCCATTGCCACGTATCTCGGTTCCTTATCCAAGGAACCGGGGCATGACAAGGTTTTTGTGGTGGCCCATGCAGGTCCAATTTTAAATCGTCTTGGTCACCTGACTGTGCCAAGCGAGCCTGCAAATTAGGAATAGAGTTAGAAATCTCATCTACAAAGTTTGAAACTTTCACATGACACCTCTATCTCGATATCGTTTACCAAATTGCATCTTATTTATTTTTCTCAAACGCTGATCGCAGTCATGACTTCTTTTCAGAGTTATGAATCTCTGCAGTGGACGTATCACACAGCCTGGCGACGTTCCCCGCGACGCTGGATCATCCGGAGAACCGGATCTGGAGCAGGTCCTTCTACTGACTCCAGCTCCCATGGGACAGTCATCAGGACATCCCGAGGTGCCATCAGACGGACACCAGACTCCACATCAGGCAGGACCTGAGGATCAGAGGATCCCGAGTCAGGAGGAGCAGCAGCTACCACCTCCTCCACCATTCCCGCCTCAGATGCCATTTATGCCATTCCCTACAAGGCAACCGACGGACGGAACCCAAATGTTCCAGATGATGTTTGCGATGATGCAGGCCCAGCAGCAGGCTCAGCAGCAGGCCCAGCAGCACCAGGCTGAGACTCTGAGAGAGAGCATCGTGACGGCCTTGGGGCAGGCGTCACCACCCGCATACGAGCCGACGCGAGGATCTGTCATAGACTTCCGTCGTTTGATGCCGCAACCTTTTGCGGGCACGGAGGAGCCGACTGAGGTCCACGCTTGGCTCACCGACATACAGCACCAGCTGGAGGCCACTGACCTCCCCCGACACAGATGGATGACGGCTGTCAGGATGCAGCTCACCGGCAACGCTCATCACTGGTGGCTTTCCGAGGAGCATCGTTTGGGACCGGATCACGCCACTTGGGAAGAGTTCTCTAGACTCTTCCAGGAGATGTACATACCCTCTACCGCCCGAGCAGAGCTTCGGGATAGGTTCCAGAATCTCAGGCAGGGGAGTATGACTGTAGAGGAATACAATTCTGAGTTCCTCCGCCTGAGCAGATTTGCACCATACCTGATCCCCACTGAAGAGGCGAAGGCCGGGAAGTTTTATGAGGGCCTAAGTTACGAGACCCAGAGGCTTATCGGGTCCACAGCCCCCACCTCCTACTCCGGGGTACTACTTGCAGCGCGACGACAGGACCACATCAACAAGATGGAGGCCAGCCAGAAATGCCCCTATGCGTCGACATCAGCAGCCCGAGCCCCGCAGGGAGGACCTGCGAAGCATCCTTTGGTACAGCAGCAACACCAAAGGGCAGCACCACAGCAGGGAGAAGTCATTCCCACTTGCCATTTCTGCGGCAAGAAAGGACACATATTAAGGGACTGTCGACGGAGACTGGGCGCTTGCTTGAGATGCGGATCGGACCAGCATGCAGTCCGAGATTGCCCAGATCAGAGGGCTCCAGCACAGATGGTTCATCGACCAGCCCTGCCAGCGCCGAGACCTTATCAGCAACCTCCTGGACCGAGGCCACCTTACGCAGGAGCTGGAGCACAGTGACCACCAGCACCAGGAGGAAACCAGAGGAGGCCACCTTTGGCCCCACAGGCAGGACAGTTCCACCAGGACCGACATCAGCCGAGGGCACCGGCACCGAGACAGGGACAGGCCTATGCTATGACCATAGAGGAGGCTGAGACAGCAGGAGAAGTGATCGCAAGTACAATCTTAGTAGCTTTATTACCAGCATTAGTCCTATTTGATTCTGGTGCCACACACTCTTTTATAGCTGCTAGTTTCATGGCTACCCGTAGAATAGCCACCGCACCCCTTCCGAAGGTCAAGAGGATTCTTACGGGAGGTGGAATAGTACCTGTTAGCGATACTTGTAGATCATGTTCAGTAGTTGTCTGCGGGCGAGAGATGCGTGCCCGATTTTTGGTTTTCTCCATGCCAGACTATGACATTGTCCTAGGCATGGATTGGTTGAGCCAATACCACACAACGCTAGATTGCCATCATGGTTGTGTCATCTTTAGACCCCCAGATCACCCAGAGTTTGAGTTTCTTCGGGGAGCCCGAGAGCATGGTGTCCAACCTACCCTAGCGACACATATTGCAGAAGGTGAACCGACGTACCCTCACTTTATAGCAGAGTTTGAGGATGTGTTTCCTGAGGATCTCCCAGGACTGCCACCTGACAGAGAGATTGAGTTCACCATAGAGTTGACTCCAGGAGCCGAGCCAGTTACTTCCCCCGTTTACAGACTAGCACCGAAGGAGTTGGTTGAGCTGAAGGTTCAAGTAGATGATCTCTTAGAAAAGGGTTTCATACGGGCTAGTGTATCTCCATGGGGAGCACCCATTCTGTTCGTACCGAAGAAGGACGGGATGGTACGCTTGTGTATCGATTACAGGGCGCTAAATATTGTAACGATAAAGAACAAGTACCCACTATCGCGTATCGATGATTTGTTTGATCAACTTAGCGGTGCATGTGTATTCTCGAAGATCGATCTCAGATCCGATTATCATCAGATCAAGGTACGGAAAGAGGACATCCAGAAGACGGCCTTTCGGACGAAGTATGGCCACTATGAGTTTTTAGTCATGCCGTTTGGTTTAACCAACGCGCCAGCAGTATTCATGTGTTTGATGAATAATGTCTTCCACCAGTACTTAGATAAGTTCGTGGTGGTATTTATAGACGATATCTTGATATACTCCAATAGCCAGGAGGAGCATGAGAGACATCTCAGGATCGTGTTGGAGACGCTGAGACATGAGAAGCTGTACGCCAAACTCAGCAAATGTGAGTTCTGCTTGGATAGAGTACCATTTCTGGGACATATAATCACCGGAGATGGACTATCAGTTAACCCGGAGAAGATAGCTGCAGTAGAGACCTGGCCTACCCCTACATCAGTTACGAAGGTTAGGAGCTTCCTCGGACTTGCCGGATATTATCGGAGGTTCATGGAAAACTTTTCGAGGATAGCTGCGCCTATGACGCGACTGACGCGTAATAGCGAAGAGTTTATCTGGACCGATGAGTGTCAGGCGGCTTTCGATGAGCTGAAGAAGCGTCTGACATCAGCACCGATTTTGACACTACCTTCAGGATCAGAAGGATTTGTAGTGTACAGTGATGCATCAGGGAGCGGATTGGGATGTGTACTAATGCAACACGACAAGGTGATAGCCTACACATCGAGACAGTTGAGAGTTTATGAAAAGAACTATCCGACGCATGACTTGGAACTAGCTGCAGTGATATTTGCATTAAAGCTATGGAGATATTACCTTTATGGTGAGCGTGTTGAGATTTATATAGATCACAAAAGCCTGAAGTACGTCTACACGCAGAAGGAGCTCAACATGAGGCAGAGATGTTGGCTAGAGTTGATGACAGATTATGACATTGAGTTGCAGTACCACCCTGGCAAGGCGAATATCGTAGCAGATGCCTTAAGCAGGAAGCCCATGGCATACTTTTTGACGACGCAGCGACAGTTGCTAGAGGATCTCCAGGAGCTTGGAATAGAGATCGTATTGCCAGGCATGGATGGACAGATGGCCAGTCTTGAGGTTCAGTCTACTTTGATTGAGAGGATCAAGGCAGCATTGCCTACAGATGCGAGATTTTGACATCTGGGAGAGAGAACAGAAGCTGGCATGCAGACGGGACTCAGGATTCATGAAGACAGAACATTGAGGTGCGAAGATCGCCTATATGTTTCGAGTGGCGAGCTACGCCAAGAGTTGATGACCGAGGCTCATAGCTCGATTTATTCCATTCATCCCGGGGGTACGAAGATGTACCGAGACTTGAGACAGCATTTCTGGTGGTATAGGATGAAGAGGGAAATTGCAAGATTTGTGGCAAAGTATTTAGTTTGTCAGCAAGTCAAGGCTGAACATCAGAGGACTGCAGGATTATTGTAGCCACTCCCCATTCCCGAGTGGAAGTGGGAACACATTACCATGGACTTTGTCACAGGATTTTTGCGAAGCCCTAGCGGGAAGGATGCAGTTTGGGTTGTCGTAGACAGACTCACCAAGTCTGCACATTTCTTGTCCTTCAGAGTTGGGCAATCCACAGAGATACTAGTTGACATGTATATGAGGCAGATAGTACGATTACATGGAGTGCCTGTCAGCATCGTATCCGATCGTGATTCCAGATTCACGTCACATTTTTGGCGGAGTATGCAAGAGAGCCTAGGAACTTGACTCACTGCGTATCATCCACAGACTGATGGACAGTCAGAGCGCACGATACAGATATTAGAGGATATGTTGAGGGCGTGCATGATTGATTTTGGAGGATCTTGGGAGGACCATCTACACTTGGTAGAATTCTCCTACAATAACAATTACCAGGCCAGCATACAGATGGCACCTTATGAGGCACTGTACGACAGGAAATGTAGGTCACCAGTTTATTGAGTGACGTAGGAGAGCGTCAGATACTGGGTCCAGAGTTGGTGACACAGACAGTAGAGAAGGTCAAGCAAATTCAGAGCCACCTGCGCGCAGCACAGGATAGACAGAAATACTGGGCAGATGCACACCGCAGACCATTGGAGTTCAAGGAGGGTGACCACGTATTTTTGAGGATATCGCCCACCCATGGTACCATCAGATTCGAAGGCAGAGGAAAGCTGAGTCTGAGGTATATCGGACCTTTTGATATTCTGGAACAAGTTGGCGAAGTGGCTTACCATCTTGCATTACCTCCATCATTAGAGGGAGTACATGGCGTATTTTACGTATCGCAGCTGAGGAGATATGTCGCAGACCCTAGCCACATGCTTGATCATTCAGAGATTACAGTCGGGCCTAGTCTGTCTTACGTAGAGCAGCCAGTTGAGATCCTCGATCGCAGCGAGAAGACTTTGAGAGGACAGACGATTCGACTGGTCAGAGTGGCATATAAGCACCATTCACCAGGCGAGTCTACTTGGGAGCGCGAGGATTCTATTCAGCAGCGATTCCCGTACTTATTTGAGGAACAAGGTACGAATTTACGTACGATATTTGATTACTAGATTGTTTTAAAATTCTGCTAGATATTATCGTATTTTACTTTTAATTTCGGGGACAAAATTTTTTTAAGTTGGGAAGAATGTAAACCCCCTCGATTTATTCTGTAGATAGTTAGAGTGGATTTGAAAATTTTTGATAGCAGATGTCGAGGTTTAGAGTAAAGATAAATTATCTGGTATTTAATTCAATTAATTAAAAACCCTTGGCGCGCCCTATCATTTTTTGAATTTTTAGAGCCCAATATCAGCCCATAAATTCTGTTCAAATATTGTACTTCTGACTCGACCCGCCAAATTAGGCACTGGACTTTTCCGTCTTTTAAAATCAATTTTTGTGTGCTCTAAATTAATTGCGCAACATCCCAAAAATCGTAACCCATATTTAATTCTGTGTCGGACACCTGTGTCGTTACACTAAATTTTAGGATACCAACTTAACCCGTTGAGCCGGACCAACTAAAGGGTCCAAGACTGACTCCAAGCCTCCACCATTTTTGGCCTTTGCGTCATTTCCGGATTTTGACCCCAAGTGCCCCAATTAAATTAAATTCGCGGGACACTTTATTTCTATTTTAATCGGGAATACCAACGTTGTAAATCCTATTTTTAATCCTAAATTAATCCCAATGTCTTCCTAATTAAATTCGTGCCTAACGCACAACACCCTCGCACCATAAAAATTTCTAAATATATTTTTCTCTAAAATTTTGGTATCATTTTATGTGTCCATGCAATTTTCCAAATTTACGGGGCTAAGTTGCAATTATTGAATTGTGTGGCATCATCCTATTGGCCAAGAACTAATGAGAGGGTCCCAAAATGGGGTCCCATTCTCACCCATCCATTCACCCTCATGAAGAAATCCTCTCCTCTTCATAATCAATCTCAACCATTCATTTTGAATGGGTTGATCCCAACCATCCATCTCCTTCACACACCCCCTATAAAGTAACTCCTCCCCCACCCTCAACACAATAACCAACCGGCCCTAATCCTAAAAATCTCTCTCTCTCTCCTCCTCCATATTTCTCCATGCAATAAACCACCTCCCTCCATTCTTTCCTCATGAAGAAACCACTCTCTCTTCTTCCTCACTTCACTTGAAGCATCACCACCACCCGCGGTTATACTCCCCCGACTCCGGCCACCGACCCGCGCGGCCTGAGCAGCTCCGGCCGCTGCCCCGCAGCGTGCGTCCCCGCGGCGTGCGACCCCCCTACTGCGTGCGTCCCCCTGCCGGCGCCGTTCTTCACTCCCCCGCCGCGTGCGTCCAGTTCCGACGCTGTGCAATCCCCTCCCCCACTGTGCAGACACCCCGACCCGCTGCCGGACTGTGCTGCCGCCCGCTCCCGTGCATCCCCGCCGCCAGGTCGACCTCCCCCGCCGCGTGCGTCCAGCTCCGGTGGAGCAGTTCCCCCGCGGTGTGCTTCCCTCCGGCCACCAGTCTCTACACCACCACCTCCGGCCACCAGTTCTACACCACCACCACTACCACCATCATCACCACCACCCCCGACCACCTTCTCAGACCATACCCGGCACCGTCATCGGCGAGGTCGACTCTCCCCCCTCTTGTTTTTATTATTCCAGAATTTTAATATCTATTTAATAGGATGATATAGGTTGTGTGTATATGAACTAGGGAATGTGTTTAAGGTTAGGGTTCTTGATATATATGGATTTGTGTGGGTTTGAGTTTACATAAAGGATGTGTTGTGGTAGTGTAATATAGGTGAGCATGTGATGATAAAAAGAGATTAGGATTAATGGTGAGGTTAGGGTTTAATTTCAAATAGAAGTAAAGAATATTAGGCATAGTTGAAAAATAAATGCTAAATCAAGTATTTATGGTTTAAATAAGAATTGATTGAGAATATGAAATACATGCATGCAAGGATGGAAATTGGGATATAAAATGAGGGTGGATGTTAATGCCATATGAGACGGTTATTCAAATTATTAAAAACACATTGGTTAATGTGGTTTAGCTGTTTTAAAAACTATGACTGAAAATAAAATAATAATTAAAAGGTTGATGGACATTGGGAGCAGGTGATTGATTTTGAAATAGGTAATATATCGGATCATGGGTCGAAGATTTAGGACTGTGATATATTAGTTAATTATTTGAGACTGAGCTTAGGTATAGATGTGTGTCGCATCCCTGTTAGACGTAGAATAGATTATTGATTATGGTTTGTATCTCATCCCTAGGTACTGCGGGACCTGAGGACTTGGATGCGGTACCAGATCCCCGTCATCAGCAGCCGCACGCAGGCAAGTGTACCTTGCCACCCTGTATTTCAGTTTACAGATATTATTGTTCTTTATGTACTCGTGCGCGTATTTATGTTGATGTTCGATACTCCGTGTCCGGTTCACAACCGGGTGTTGACAGTCGACTTAACGTCTTAGAATAATTACTAGATGCTTCATAGCACCTTGATGCACGTACCTGAGTACATCGATACCCCAGGACACACTCATACACTATGATCGTGCCAGATTCCTGTATCCTGATACTGACATCATGACCAGAGACTGGGACGACCTTAGGGTCGCGTCTGTTGAGTTAATTCCTTGTGTCGAGACTGTAGTTAGAGGTTCAGGTTCAACGCACAATCGTTGACCGCTTGGGAAGGGAAAGACAGTTACTAGACATTTGGGCTACTCCGCACGCACTTATATATATGTAGTATTTTGTAGTGATACATGTATCTAGTGTAGCTGTTTCACCCGTGTGATACTTTGCCCGGAGCTGCGGTACGTGCCGTGTGTTTTCGTGTCCGGAGCTACGATTTTATATTAGAAAGCCCACGCGTCGAACATTGTCTTTAAACTGTGTCACACTTGTTTGGTTGTACTTGATTACCCTGTTGTTGCACTTGTACTATCTGTTTACCTGGCATGTTATTTTTTGTACCTTGTTACGTCCCTCTGAGGACCTGGTTCCCTTCCAGGTGTAGGCCACGAGGATTACCCGGAGGAGTACGGACCGGACATCTATCCAGCAGCTGTACTCACTACCGAGGACGAGGTCATTCCTGAGGACTTCGCCTGATCGCTGGTAGTGACTCTTTCCTTGGGACGGTATTATTATCTAGTTACCTGTTGTCGTCCCAAGTTATCTTATTGCTTACTTTCATTCCAGTATATTTGTACTAGCGGATTTGTCCCCGTATGACTACTCTAGTATTTGTATTTGATACTTGTCTGGATACTTCCTTCCTGCACATTAGTTGTTGTATTTGCTTCTATTGTGCTCTTATATTGCTGCATGTGGATGAGATTTAGATTGAGTATACTTGTGTTATGTGATGGGTTATTCATTATACTTCATAGCTTAAGTATACTCCGACGGGCCCATTAGATTGGAAAGCCCGCCGAAGTACACTGCTGGCCATTGTCACGTATCTCGGTTCCTTATCCAAGGAACCGGGGCGTGACACAACGGCCTTTGCAAACCATGTTCTGTGGGTCTTCAGGTGCCGAGCACTCCTTGTTAGAAGAGGCTATCGCATGAGAGGTGGACGCATAATGTGTGGTCCCTACGACAGAGAGAGAGAGAGAGAGAGAGACGGGGAGCGTTTGCTCTGCAGTTGGGTGAGGCACAACGGCCTTTGCAACCCATGTCCTGCGAGTCTTTTTAGGTTTTGTCAGCCTTAGAGAAGCGCTGCCCTTAGGAACATTTTCTCATAGGCTTACTGGTTGAAGCGTACAACCAGCATCCTCTAGGTCAAACCCAGTGTTCAGTTCAAGGAGCCCCCTACGGCCACCAAATAAAAGCATATGCGGCACCTATAGCCCATCACCGTGATGGCTATAAATAGGAGAAACTTGGAGTTCCAAGAGGGGGGCAAGATTTTCTCTACTTCAGAGAGACTATACCCTTCCTGACAAGCTATATATGTGCACAAAATCTCTAGAGAGAGAGAGAGAGAGAGAGAGCATCCCTTGTTTCTCGTCGAACCGTCAATAGAGTAAAGGAGTCACTGTAGTACTCGTTCTCCATCGTCACATTACCCAGATTAAATATTGTACTTAGATTTTCTGTTTAGGACTTCTTTGTACGTTTTTGTTTGTTATTAAACGAAGATTTTTCCAAACTCACTTCAATGGCAAACAAGCTAGCGACTCTGTTGGGGACTTCCTTCTCCTCTGATGAGAAGGTCATGATGCAGTCTGACGCATCGAAGCAAACTAGTTACTATAAGTCAGTACTAGCTAGAGTAGTTAATAACACTAATAATTATACAATGAAATACTCTATGCATCTATATATACTAACTAACAGTTGTGGTGTCCCGCTCCGCGTTGGCATTATGTACAAGAGATATCGGTTTGCTGACTCAAAAATAATATCTTCCTTAAGAACTCATTGTTGAACTAGGAGATGACTGATCTAGGTGAGTGGGCAGAACTTCATTCTCTGATTCTTGTACGCCTTAATAATGAATCTGAGTTTTATAATGCATGTTGCTAAGAAGATTATTGTTTTCGTTGCATGAATAATAGAACTGTATGCTTAGCTTGAACTTGAATGCTTGTCAATAGAGAACCTTGCCATGCTAATAAGAAGAGTAAGAGATTGCTTGAACATGTTTTCATATCGTTTGTGTTTTGATAGAACCACATCGTTCTTGAACTTATTCAGAGAGATGGCGGCCAGTCTGCACAGAGATAGAAGAGAAGAGATATATGGTCTGCTTGTTCATTTCGTGTGCATCATAGAGTTTATCTGATAATGTTTTATGCATTCGCATCGGTCGGACAATGGCTATTAGTAAAGAACTGAACCTTGGTCCCGGCTGCTATAATATTAGTAAAGAGCAACCATGAGTCACAGCTGCTAATAACATCAGATAAAAGAGTCATTGGTTAGCTGGATTACTGCAACTGATCGTGAGTTTCTCGGGGACCGAAAGCATATAGATAGTTTACCATGTTTGCTTGATAGAAGGATAGTTCCTAGATGGTGCATTGTCCCTAGAGTCTTTGGATATAGCTCACGAGACACGATGCGCACACCCTGATAGTAGAATAATCGGTTTGCCTTATGTGCTTGAATAAATCGAACATGAACTCTGATTTCAAAGATGTTTCCAAAAGAAGTAATATGACTCTGTTCCTGTGCTGCATGTAACGAACCTAGGTAAAACTAAAAAAATCACTAGTAATGTAACATTTTATCACATGCTTATTTAGTGTTGATTTTAGTGAATATTGCTTCTGTTTGTTGATTTTAGACTCACCAGTACTTTCTCCAAAGTGTTGACCCGCCAACAGTTTGCTTGTTCGCAGGTGCTGGATCATCCGAGGAAGTGATAGTCGTACCTCATCCCCAGGACCCGAAAATCTGGTTTCGATGCCTTGAGCCGTATCGATTGGTTTGAGCTGCTTTTGTATAGAGGGACATAATGTACGGAACGATGCCATTGTATTTAGAGAACCTCATGCCTTGTGATTTACCCCGTATACTTAGATGGATTATTATTTGCAACACAGTCCCTCCGCTGCGTACTCGATCGATTCGATGATAGCCACAACTTTAACGATGTTTTCTTGTGCGAGCGCAACCCCAGGCTTGTACTGTATCACGTCCCGATGGCAAACGATAATACGTCCCGTGGGAGCGCCGAGGCGCGGTAATTTGCGCCCGGCGGGGGCGTTGTCAGGACCTTCAGGATAGGGACATGACATAATGGTATCAAAGCAACTCGATCTTCTGGCCTTACGTCCATTTCGTTGCTGTTCTTAGATGTTAATTCTTTGGACATTGATATCGTTATTTAGTTGAGCATTCCATACAATAAGTCCATAGATATTCTCAAAGTTGTGCAAAAGTTTTATGGATTTGATTTGTTGCTTGAGAGTTGTGCTTTCGTGCTTGTGGTTTGCTAGAGTTTTCGATTGAGAATGGTAAGGGATGAGGACTATCGCTGCTCTAGATATCAAAAAGTTTCTCCTTGAGTTTCGAGGATGAAACTCTTTCTTAGTGGGTAAGTATGTAGTGCCTTATTCAGCGTTGGCACTATGTACAAGAGATATTGGTTTGCTGACTCAAAAATGATATCTTCCTTAAGAGCTCCTTGTTGAACCAGGAGATGACTGATCTAGGTGAGTGGGCAAAACTTTATTCTCTGATTCTTACACGCCTTAATAATCAATCTGAGTTTTAAAATGCCAGTTGCTAGAAGATTATTGTTTTCGTTGCATGAATAATAGAACTGCATGCTTAGCTTGAACTTGAATGCTTGTCAATAGAGAACCTTGCCATGCTAATAAGAAGAGTAAGAGATTGCTTGAACATATTTCTATATCGCTTGTATTTTGATAGAACCACATCGTGCTTGAACTTGTTCAGAGAGATGGCATCCAGTCTGCACAGAGATAGAAGAGAAGAGATAGATGGTCTGCTTGTTCATTTTGTGTGTATTATAGAGTTTATCTGATAGTGTTTCATGCATTCGCATCGGTCGGACAATGGCTATTAGTAAAGAGCTGAACCTTGGTCCCGGCTGTTATATTGTTAGTGAAGAGCAACCATGAGTCACGGCTGCTAATAGCATCAGACAAAAGAGTCATTGGTTAACTGGATTACCACTACTGATCCTGAGTTTCTCGGGGACCGAAAGCATATAAATAGTTTATCGTGTTTGCTTAATATAAGAATAATTCCTAGATAATGCATTATCCCTAGAGTCTTTGGGTATAGCTCACGAGACATGCTGCGCACACCCTGATAGTAGAATAATCGGCTTGCCTTGTGTACTTGAATAAATCGAACATGAACTCTGATTTCAAAGATGTTTCCAAAAGAAGTAATATGACTATGTTCCTGTGTTGCACGTAACGAACCTAGGTAAAACTAGAAAGATCACTAGTAATGTAATATTTTATCACATGCTTACTTAGTGTTGGTTTTAGTGAATGTTGTCGTTGATTTTAGACTCACAAGTACTTTCTCCAAAGTGCTGACCCGCCAACAGTTTGCTTGTTTACAGGTGATGGATCGTCCGAGGAAGCGATAGTTGTGCCTCATCCCCAGGACCCAAAAATTTGGTTTTGATGCCTTGAGCCGTATCGATTGCTTTTAGCTATTTTTGTATAGAGGGACATAATGTATGGAATGATGCCATTGTATTCAGAAAACCTCGTGCCTTGTAATTTGCCACGTATACTCAGATGGATTATTGTTTGCAACACTGTCCCTCCACTGCGTACTTGATCGATTCAATGATAGCCACAACTTTAATGATGTTTCCTTGTGCGGGCGCAACCCCAGGCTCGCACGATATCATGTCCTAATGGAAAATGGCAGTACGCCCCACGGGAGTGCCGAGGTGCGGTGATTCGCGCTCGACGGGGGCGTTGTCGGGACCTTCGGGATCGGGGCGTGATAACAGTTACTCAAAGAGACTGACACTAACATACATGATCTGATACCTACTGATATCAGTACTTATGAATAACTTATACTACATAATTTATATCTATCCACTGATTGACATTCACTTACTACACTAGCTGATACACAATATTGACACTAGCTAACTATCAGTTAACTGATACACTAATCTGGGACATACATATAATTGCTTAACTGTAACCAACTATATCAAGATGTTAGCTAAGACTGACAGATAACTCAACCTACTGTTATTGATGTTCAATCCCAGGTAACATCTCATTCAATATAACCAACTAGGAACTACTACTATCTGATACAATCAAATACTTACAGTAACTAACTATCATTATACTAACTAATTAATATTCAGCATATGAGTAGTGACTAAAACAAAGCACAGTCAAAACTGACACACACCTACCATATTCACCTCACCCTCACTCACCTAAACACACCATCAACTACCAACCAAATCGATGAAACTGATACATTGCATATCATCTACAGAGGTCCCCTTCCAATTGTTGTGCCTGGTATCACATATGATACAAAACTGCTACTAAAACTGTCTATGCACGGTCAAAACTGATATAACAAGATGCAGAATAGGGTATTCACTAATTCACTAACTGGGTATTGAAGAACTAACTTAAGCTAATCAACTATGATGAAAATCATACACTAACTGGCATCTAAAATACCCAATGTTAGCTAATCAAGTAACTAACACTAATACCTATACCTATTAACTGGTAACTGATACCACTTCTGGCTTCCAAGTTTGCTCGAATCCATATTGATACACCAGTGTGCATCAACCTGCTCACACATAATATTACTCACTACTAGTGTTCGAGTACCGAATTCCCCCAAATCTGTACCATAATACAGTGCACCCTGGGTGCACTGCCTATACTTTATGGTTGCTAAATTGCACATCGATCAGTCCTAGCCACCCTGCAGTGAACTGAGAATAGTCCACACTAAACTGCCACTGTAGTGCTTGACCACCCAGTCACAAAACCAAACTGCAACACCCTCACACCTGAACACAGCGAATCCTTCACCTCACTGCTAATAACTAGTGTATCAGAAGACTCCATAACACCTTATAGTATCAGACATCTCCCCCAACACACATACATATCCACAAACCTGAACAAATGTAAATAAGACACACACTCTACGCAGTCACCCTATGCACACAGGTAATAACACAAAATACACTACACTCTCTCTCTCTCACACACACACACACACACACACACACACACACACACACACACATATATATATATATATATATATATATATATATATATATATATATATATATATATATAGGACATAATAACAAACACCTAGAGTGTGTACCTAGGAAAATCATGATACACACACCAATCAAATGCCCAAATTCACTAATTCTCTATATTAGACTATAATACACACTAATTACAACTACTAATAACTATTATAATAAGTTACAATATAAAATTAAGAGAAATACACAAAATCACATAAAATGGGTTCCATATCACACCGCATCACACTGTATTGTGTTACGGCCTACTCGTGTCCAATTGGAAATACGTAGCTAGTATCCCAATCCTGATTTAAGTCCGATTTGACTAAATTAGTGTCATGACACACACTTGATGTGCCAATATCGTAATTCCTCCAAAATGGATACAAATCACCATGTAAAAGTCACAATACACCACCAATTAGCCTAGAACTTCTTCCTATAGGTAGCCATATACCATGGGAGGGTTCCTAATGGTCAAATATATGATTTAGAAGCTAGGGAGAAGGTGAATTCATAATTATATATATTGGGAGATGGATTTCCAATGAATTATTTTTACGGACACGATCCGGACACGATCTTCTTGCCAAAGCTCCTTCTCCAAGTGCTCCTTGCAACTCTAACTCCGATGCTCCTTGAGTGGTGAGAATGAGAGAGAATATGAATGAATTAAAGAGAATTAATGGAGGAATGGAGTGAATTGAGAATCTAAGAATTTGGGGATCTAGAAATGAGTGCAAATGAAGAGAAAAGAGAGAGAATAGCCTCTCTATAGTGGCCGGCCCCTTCTCCTCCTTCCCAAGCAACTAACCATGACTAATGTGCCTTCTACTTAATTAATATAAAGAATATTAAGGAATGTCTAAATAGGGAAGTCTCTAACTAATGCAAATTAAGCTAATCTCCTTAATTTAACTTAAAGGAAATGAGTCTAATTGGGCCTAGTCCATATTGGGCTCACAAGTTGTCATGACAAGTCTAATTGGGTTCACAAGTGTCAAGTCTAACTATTAGGCTAGCCCACTAACTAGAATTAAATAATACTATATATAATAAATAGCACAAAGCACTAATTAAATTGATAGCACACTAAAAAATATTTAATCTCTAGAAATAAAATAATTATGCAAAATGACTAAATTGCCCCTATTTGGAAAAGTGAAGGTGACAGACAGTTAACCTCTAGGTATTCTTAGAATTATAGTTACTCTATCTCCAGTCGATATAAAGTTATCTAGGTTTAGGGTCCGGTACGATACCACGACATTTAAGCTTCGAAATTAGGCTATCTTCCAAATTTTTTGGACATTCGGACATAGTCTTATTTGTATTTCGAGCTCCAAACACAGTAATCTATCTGACCCAGAGCAAATCTTCATAAAATTGACATGGGTCAAAGTCCCTTCGGTGGAACAACTCTACACCGGACACACGCAGTTAATAGGATAGATAGTAAATGCATAAAAGCACAAAACCAAATTTCACAAAAAATCTAGCATGTATACCCTACTTTGTACAGAGGATAACTCATATTATATGAATCCAAATACCATCAAATTATACCATTAGAAAGATTATCAAATCCTCTTGATTTCTTTTTATACATAATCGAATTTTGACAACGTTTAATAGGTCAAACTGGTCTACGCAATAAGGTGTAAAATGTCCCATATTTCATTTTCAGAATTATACGTCGATGGTGCACGACAAATAACTCATATTAAATACACCTGAATGCTATCATATCATATACGATTGGAAAGCTTATCGAATCCTCTTTGATATTTGTTTAGATATATCTTTGTTTTGAAGAAGTTTATTAAGTCAAAACTGGCATACACAAAAATGTGCACATAGATTCCATATTTTGATTCCCGGATTCTACACTGTTGTTGCACGACCCATAATCCCTATCATATGAATTCAAACCCTATTGTATCATATACCGTTGAAAATATTATCAAATTCTCTTCAATTTTTGTTTAAACAAAATTAAATTTTTACAGGGTTTAGTAGATGAAAACTGACCCGGAAAAATACTGCATCGTAGGAACGAATTCAACACTATGTTTTCTAATTCTAAATCATGTCCAAACCTTATATGGGTGTGTCATCTTAATGAAATTTTTTTAAAATTATGTTCTAAACCACATATATTATTCTCACAATTTATCTAGAATAAATACTTTACTTTTGAATTAATGGAATAAACCAAGAACAATATGAAAAAATACATAAAAAATAAGATTTATGTAGAGAAATGGAGGACTTGCCTTGATTCTATAGGGTTTAGAAATTATGGAGGGGTGGAAAGATGGTTTGGAAGGAGGTAGGAGATGGTGTATGGTGAAAAGTTAGAAGCTAAGAAGTAAAAGGGGTTATGTAAAGAAGAAAGCTTACATGTATATATATAAAATCAATTCTTATATATAGAATCAAGTTGAAAGGAAGCAAAAAAAAGATTGGACCCCCTTATTTGGCCGGCCACCCCCCCACCATTGGCTTCTTAAAGAAGCTAAGGGTTAAGCAATAGGGTATTTTAGTCTTTTCTAAATAAAGTTAAAATAGGTTTTTAATTAAACCTATTCATACCCTAATCAAACTTAATCTTTTGCACTAATTAAAACCTAATTTATACATGACAAGGCACAATACTAACACTTCAATAAAATATAAAAAATTATGTAAAAAATAATAATTATATTATATTAAAATTTTGGGAATCCGAGAAATTATATTGTTGAAATAATATAATTTTTCTCGAAAAGCTATTTTCTCGTAAAACTTGTATTTCCAAATAAATAATAATAATTATTAAAAATAATTTTTGAAACCAACTATGACACTCTTATATCGCACGACGCACTACAACACGAGTTAGGCTTAATATCATATGTCATGAAACTGATCCTAAGACAAGACTAGAAAGACAACATAATAAATGGTGCACGTAACTAATTCAACGTGCTTAGTTTTGTTGAGTTGGGTGAGAAGCCTCCCCACAAGTACATTCAATGTACTGATAACCCACCAGATTGTGTGCAGAGTACGGGAGAACATCGTTTTGTGCAGAGTATCCCCTCGTGCGCGCTAAGGCGTGGAGCTAACTTTGGAACCTTGGAGCATTGCGGTAGGAGCTGAAGCACATATATTGGACGTAATGTATTGGAACATTGTCTATGAATCATCCCCAAAGTTGTAAGTCGCTTGGCATATTTTATTGTTTTGAGAGAGAGAGAGAGAGAGCTTGAGCGACTTGTAATATCGGCCTAGCGCCGCTTGTAATAATTCTTCATTTTCAATAAAGAGTTCGTTTCTTGTCGGCCGTTTCAGGTGCTTGCCTTGCGTGGGCGCAACTTAGGCTCGCGCGACATCACGTCGATGCGAGGACGTTCGGTCCTGCGGGATCGGGGTGTGACACCCTCCCCCTACCCCTCCATCCCTGCGCTCCCCCCTCTATAAACCCCTCCCCCTCCTCCCCCCGCACCCCCACCCGCGTTGGTCGCGCCCCCCTCCTCCCCCTGCACACCCACCCTCGTTGGTCGCCCCCCCTCCCCCGTGCCACCAGGCCCCGCCACCCGCGCTGCCGTCGTTGGTGCTGCTGCACCGCCGCTGCATCGTCGTCGGAGAAGGAGGGGTGAGACTGCCGAATAGAGAATATGAGAGATATTTTTTGCACTTTATCCTTAATTTTAGATTGGTATAATTATCATTTCATATCTAATTTGATGTCCGTTAACGACATAAATCAAATTAGGTATAAACTGCACCAAATGCAAAACTTGTGATTTTTTTAATTTTTTTATTTTTTGTCTTGAAGCTTTATCTAAGGTGGGTTTTTTTTGCACTTCATATTCCCACTTTGCAATAATATAACCACAACTCTAACTTAACCCAAGTTTTGCCAGGGTCAGGTCTTCAACCCAACCGGCCCTATTTTCGCCATTCCATTTGCTCTGCACCATTTCCCCCAAACTTTCCTCTCCCAGTTGGGCCAACTCGTTTTCTTCTTCTTCCCTCTCCGTACCTCCATCCCCCTCCAAACCCTAACCCTAAAATTCTCCCATCGATGGCATTCCGATCCCTCCGCCGCCTCCTCCCCACTTCCCCCTCCCCCAACCTCCTCCCCCGCCGCTCCGTCACCTACATGCCCCGCCCCGGCGACGGAGCCCCCCGTACTGTGACCCTGATCCCCGGCGACGGAATCGGCCCCCTGGTCACCGACGCCGTCCGCCAGGTCATGGACGCCATGCACGCCCCCGTCCTCTTCGAGACCTACGAGGTCCACGGCGACATGACCTCCGTGCCGGCCGAGGTCATGGAGTCGATCAAGAAGAACAAGGTCTGCCTCAAGGGCGGCCTCGCCACCCCCGTCGGTGGAGGGGTCAGCTCCCTCAACGTGCAGCTGAGGAAGGAACTGGATCTTTACGCCTCCCTCGTCAACTGCTTCAACTTGCCCGGGCTGCCGACGAGGCACGATAACGTTGATATCGTCGTCATTAGGGAGAACACGGAGGGGGAGTACGCGGGGTTGGAGCACGAGGTGGTGCCGGGCGTCGTAGAGAGCCTTAAGGTATAATATGTGACAGTGATATGACTTCTTGAGAATTGTTACTTATTTAAGCTATTTTCGGTGAAGACGTTCTTTTTGGGGAAATATAATGGTTTGAATTGTCCACACCAATCAATCTCAAAATTTTATGGTCTCTTCCCCAACAATGGGATTCCTAGGTTTATAATTCAGAGAATTGCATAGTGTGCATTAGAATTCATTGAAATTGCTATGAGAGCATAGATATTTCGGAAATTATAGTAGAAGCCCCAAAACACCCTTTTAAAGAACGTTTCTTTGTTTTGCAAGTAGCTTCCAGCCATTGAATTCACCGTTAGACGTGCCCTTAACTCTCCCGCCATTTAATTCAGCCATTTAATTCGCACAACGAAAACGTCCTTTAAAAAGGCATTTTCTTTGCAAAACAAAGAAACGATGGCGTTTTGGGACTTCAACTATAATTTCTGAAACATCTATGCTCTCATAGCAATTTCAATGAACTTTAATGCTCTATATGCAATTCTCTGTTTATAATTTTCCTGCGATTGGTACGACTTATAGATACCTAGAAGAGAGAGAGAGAGAGAGAGAGAGTTATCATGAATGATCGAGGGTTGGATTGTCTTGGGTTAGTAATATATAAGGGGTAGGAAATTATGTAACTTCACAAGCCCAACGGAAATACGAGGCCACGGCGACATGAGCTCTGTGTTGACTGAGGTCGTGGACTCGATCAGGAGGAACATGGTCCGCCTCAAGGAAGGGCTCGCGACTCAATGTGCAGAGGAAGGAGATGGATCTGTATGCGCCGCTCTTGGACTGCTTTAACTTGCCTGTGTCGCCTACAAGGCACAAAAATGTAGATATTATTATCGATGGTGAACTGCTTCAATCTGCCCAGACTGTCGACGAGGCTACGAGAATGTGGATATTGTTGTAATTAGGTAGAGTATGGAGGGGGAGTATGTTGGGTAGTGTGTGTCGTTGAGAGCCTTGAGGTATATGGTATGGTTTCTCGATCAAACGTTTTGAAAACTTTCTATTTCTTATTGTTAAGTTTTGGTTGTTTACTGATATTTTAGTGAAATTGTGATTTAGGTAGGAAATATAGTGGTTTTTGGAATATCGATATAGTCTAGGGTTAGACCACAAAATAATTAATTTTATGGGAAGAAGTGGCTTTGCTTTAGGATTTTGTGGTTACAGGGGAGGAGGGGGAGCATGCTGGGTTGGAGCACGAGGAGGTCCCTGGTGTCGCTGAGAGCGAGTTATTTCTTTGTTTTCTTGACTGAGCTTCTTGAAAACTTTTACTTGTTATTGGTGACTTTTGCTTGTGTTGTGTGGGTGTTTAGTGAAAGTGAAGTCCTAAAGAACTGACCTTGATTCTTATGTCGTTCCAGTACTAACCAGTGAGAGCCACATCAACAGATTATTGATAGGCAGAAGAGTCCTTAAGGAGCTGGCCTTGATTCTTATGTTGAATTTGGTGTTTGTGTGGGTGTGTTTAGTTAGTATAAGTGAAGAGTTCTAAGGAGCTGGCCTTGACTCTTATGTCATTCCAACACTAAACCGGTAAGAGTAATGTCAATAGATACTTGATAGCTATCTTGTAATATCGCTAAACGTATCGTGTATCGGTTTACTTGATTATCGTATAGTCTATCATATCGTATCGTGTATTCTAAGATACATAATCCAATTGGGAAATACATTGAAAAATTAATATAACATATACGGATAAACTGAACACATTAAGCAACAGAAGAGAGTATCATTAAGCATCCAAATGACAATCATTATGAAGTTGACAACTAAAGGTGTAAATAAAACATTAGTTAGACGACAGTCATAAGTTCTTAGCATCGATACATTTATACACTCAAATACCATAAGGTCCATAATAGAGACAATGGTCAATGGAACACCCAAAAGAAAGAAAGAAAAAAATCAAAAACAAAATAGAAGAAAATCTCAATAAACAGATAACGGAAAGGTAAAAATTTGAAATAAAAAGATAAAAATGTATCATATCGTATCGGACGATACAAAAACGTATTGCACGAGTTTTTGTCCCATATGATACACCCATATGATACGAATTAGAAACCTTTCGTATTGTACGATACATATTGTGTACCGTATGAGATTAACAACATTTCTTGATAGGCATAAGTAACTAACAAGCTTGGAAAAAAAGTATGTGAACTAACAATCTTGGAAAATGTATGCTACATACCTAAATAAGCACTTCATATGTACAGAGAAGTTTCCTTGAGGATGGTGTCTAGAGGATCAGAATATAATTTTCATCATCTCCCTAATCCTTAATTTCTGCCTTAACAGTGTCAAGCAAAATGGTTGACTGCAGTTTCCTGGTGCAGAGAAGTATGAAATATGCAATCGGGGGCTCTGCATCCAGTCTCTTCCACAGCGGCCTAAGAGGCTTGTACGACAAGATATAACAGATGGCTACACCCTGTTGGTTGCTGCAATTTGAGATGAGGTGACAAGGAAACAATTAGCTACACACTTGTAATTAGCAAGATTCTACTTTTTTGCTTTTTTCCCCAGCGCCTACAAATAGTTAGGAGTGATCTGAGAATGTTAGATGGATTCCTTTGAGAAGGATTTCAGGAGATTTGGATATCTGCTTACAGACTCCATCTCTCCTGTAAGTTTCCTGCCAAATTCAAGAAGATAATTTTTCTCACAATTTTCCTTTCGGTTTGCTCATTTCTTCTCCTGTCAATGAATTAGAATGCCATTGCCAATATCTGCAAAGGGAGCTCAATCTTAACTGTCAAATGATAAGTTCTACCAGGAAGTGTGATTTTGGGAAATAATGGTTGATTGGGCTACCCCATGTGATGTAGTATGGGGTTTATACTAAAATACAAATGATTTGAGGAGAGAAAGGGGATTTGGTATCTTGGAATAGGATTATCCAATAAAGATGATTGCTGCCTTGAAAAACCGCTAGTTATATGATTCTATCCTCCTAGTTTTGGTAGACTTTAAGGTTTTGATCTGGATATATAGATGATTTGGCAATAGATGTGGAAAATGGATGGAAGTTTTAGAAGTCATATAGAGGTTTTTGATGAATTCTTAACAGAATCACAAATGAAATCATTAATACTACAACATGAAATTGTGGAGAGAAAATAGAATGAATCACTTGTATATATCTATTGTGAGGTATCTTTTCAGAGTTCCCCTCAGGTGTTTTACTTCTTGAGTTTGCCTTTAAAAGTGCAGAATCTGCAGAAGTTCCTTTGGGCGAGTTTAACAGTTGGCGTTGGGTACCTTTATCTAAGTAGAATTTGGATTGTCTAGGTTCACCTATGCCAATTTGATTTCAAAGTATCTTTGAGGCAAAAAATGATCAGTTATGCATTTATTACAAAGTATGTTTTCAGAGTATTTCTGGTGTTATGCTTGTTACTAGTTAGGATTGTATACTTGTTGAATTGTTATGTAGATCGCACTAAGCATCTCATGTCAAAGAAACTAGTGGTTTTTTATGCTCGATTGCGTGCCTGAGTATAAATGTGTGGATATGCTTTTTATGTGATTGTAATGCCTCGTGTCCTGTATCTGGTTGTACCCTCAATTCTTTTCAACCGCATGTCTACATAGTAGCATGTACTGTTTACTCTTATTGCTAGGAAATTCCTGCATGTACTATTTACTCATTGCTAGGAAATTCCTGCTCATTGCTATTCATATGGATTCATTTATTCTACTCTTTACTACTTCCCATGTTAATTATGGCCCGTGATAAAGGATACATGTTATTCCTTCACAAAAACTTTAAGCCAATTCTAATTATTGGTGAGCAGCAACATAAGAAAACATATTAACAAAAGGGTGTGGATGTCTGAAGTTAAGAGGTAGCTTTGGTGGGGAATTTGATGAGAAAATTAGTTGAGATTGTTTGAGCGTGTGCAGCGGAGACAGATGTGTGCACGGGCTACAAATTGTAGTGTCATGGTTAAAGGTGCTAGCTGGAGGAGTGAGGCAGTAAAAGTTGATGATGGCTATAATTTGCTGAACAGATGAATCCTAGTGCAGTTATTGGAGAAAAATGGTTCATGTATCTGATCTCGACAAGATGGGTTTTAAGGCGTTTCTGGTGCTGTTCTGATTTTGAAGTTGTGGCAAGATATATCTTAGCTAAGTTTGCTTTCTGCAGTTGAGATTTAGCCCTCTAGCCAGACCTGACATCACTTTGTTGGGCCCAGGAAGCTTGGACCTAGAAGCAGAGTTTACCCAGACGTGCCTAATCTGTAATCTTGTACG
This sequence comes from Iris macrosiphon, assembly GCA_036927795.1. Taxonomy (NCBI): domain Eukaryota; kingdom Viridiplantae; phylum Streptophyta; class Magnoliopsida; order Asparagales; family Iridaceae; genus Iris; species Iris macrosiphon. The sequence goes on from JAYESA010000008.1 coordinate 148,677,826, forward strand.
TACTTCGATAATGTTCCTCTAGATTTTATTTCTTTTTCCAGACTAATACACAGGTAGGTGCATCTTTGCAGAAGTTTTCATCTGTCTTCAACACACATGGTGTTGTCTCTAACAAAAAAGGGCATCCCAATGCGAGGCCTCCCTAATGCAGGGTTTAGGGATTGTCAAGATGCATACACTATACAGCAGTAGGGACTAGTCTGAATGCTTTTAACCAGTTCACATGTTAAAATTGACAATTAATTATATATCATGGAGAGAGGAATATTGGGCGGCCACTTGCCAGAATTAGCGCCCTTTTCTTTCTTTATGTTTGTGTTCAACAATTTGTATCTTCTTTGTACTATATATATCTCAAACATGCTCATACAACTAAAAGTAATTTTTTTTTGAATTGTGAACTTGCAAGCAGAGGTTAGGTTTTTATATCTAATCCTATATCTGGATACGTGTGTTACTGCAAATATAAACCCTCACTTTGGAGTTGAATGGTTTGATTCATCTTGGTCATGTCTTGTGCAATTGATTGATTTTGAAATTTGAGTAGGATTTTTTCAAAAGAACTAGTGTATTGCATTCTTCATCTTCTATACTTATTTTCCTTTCCACTAATTAGTTTATGCATAATATTGTTACTTTTTTACTCTCACTTAATGATTTTTTTAGGTCATAACAAAGTTCTGTTCAGAGCGCATTGCAAAATATGCTTTCGAGTATGCTTACCTCAACAACAGAAAGAAAGTCACAGCTGTGCATAAAGCGAACATTATGAAGCTTGCAGATGGTCTATTTTTAGAATCATGTCGTGAGATTGCAAAAAAATATCCAGGAATTGTTTATAATGAGATCATTGTGGACAACTGCTGTATGCAACTTGTTTCAAAGCCTGAGCAATTTGATGTCATGGTATGCTTTTTTTTTGCCTGCTCTTTTGATGTCATGGTATGGGATGTTCTAAATGGTTACTGTGTATCTTTGATTTTCGCTCAGTGCAAACTGTCTAGGTTCTATTTCGTGCTAATCCTCTTGAACTATAGAAGATCAAGATTTTATCCTCTTAGTTTATACTTTTTCTTTAGATCCAACAAAAAAATGAATGGTGGTTACATATTACGTAATATAACCATTAGTAACAAGGCATGCAATGATACCACCCTTTTTAATTTTAGATTCTAACATTTATTACTCCAAGTTGATCCCATCAAGCCCCCTCATGTAGTGGCAATCGAGAAAGGGTGGCCTAGGGTTTTCCTTAGTCGCAACACCACATTGTGATCCGGGCGTGGTGTCAAATAGGAAAATAATTTTACTTTATAGGGAGTTGTGGGGGTAACAGTTAGTAGCTAATCCACAATAATAGAATTATATTAAGATAATTGAAATACAGGAACACGTGTAAGGGGATGAAGTTGTAATTAGATTATAATAAATATTAGTAGCTAATGTAGCTATGAACAAAGAGGACCTTGCCATGAAACCTATAAGGCCAGTTGGCGCATTGGTACTTGGTAGCCCTACCTTATTAGTCTTGTAGATTAAGCTCGTACAACCTAGAATTACCCTCCAACTGATGAAGAGGGACAATTATTTGATTTTGATGTAGGGAATTATATTTGTCACCGACACATAAAGTCAAAGAGCAATAACGAATCTTGCAATATCATATTATCCATACTCTGCAGTATCCCGATACGTCACAGTCGATACCAATACGGTTTGACATGTCCCGATGACTACTATCGATACTGTCCGATACTGACGTTGGGGGTCTCTTTCGCAGTTAATTCGGCAAAAAAAATTGAACGAAAGAGACCAATCAACAAGCGTGTAAAAAGTATAGTAAGGTTATAAAAACATGTAAATGAAAAAAAAATCATTTATCGCTGTTAAGACAATCAACAAGGCTGACTATGATTTCATTCAATTTCAAAACCATTAAGAAACAACACATAAAATACTTAAAATTATGCCTACATGTATAAAATAATTTTTTTCTAATTTATTAATAATTATTTGTTTTCTGATACCAAAAAAATTTGATACTCCGATCCGAAACTGCCGATACGACCGATATTGTCGATTTTGATACTCATTAGAAGGATTCGATACCGATATAGATACTGCGAACCATGATCTTATAATAATGAACAAATAATATAGAAAAAGATGAATATTTAGATACTTCTAACATCGCAAATCGAATAGCCAAATATACTCTCATTCTTGCTTGGATAGAGGTAGGCAGCACACAGATTTTATATAGGTACATTAAGAGATCTTGATCACACAATATACATTGCTAGTGTTAGACATGCATGAGAAAGGAAGCCATGGACAAGGATAATGGAGATTTGGACCAAGGTTCAAAGTATCGGTATCGGACCATTCCTATGAGTATCGGAATCGGCGGTATCGGTAGTATCGGCGGTTTCGGATCGGAGTATCGGATTTTTTGGTATCGGAAAGCAAACAACTATTAGTAAATTATTAACATTTTAGAGAATATATTTTATATATTTATGCTAATTTAAAGTATTTTCAGTATTGTTTCTTAGTATTTTTGATATTGAATGAAATAGTAGTCATCATTGTCGATTGATTTATATGTGATAGATAAATTTTCCTCTTTTATATGTTTTTACAACCTTACTATGCTTTTACAACCTTTCTAATTGATCTTTTTAATTCAAATTTTTTTGCCGAATTGACTGAAAAAGAGACCTCTAATGTCGGTATCGGTCAGTATTGGGTATCGGTCGGTATCGGATCGGGACATGCCAAACTGTATCGGTATTGGCCGTATCGGATCGGTATCGGCCGATACTTTAAACTATGATTTGGACTAGACAGGAATCTGAATTGGGAAAGGCAATACTCTTAATCCTACAATGATATAGGAAGGGAGATGAAATTGGAATATAGGACTAGCAAGTAATTTAATATGAAATAATGTCCAATTGTATCAAGAAAGTAGCATAAGAAATTTTGGGTACTTGGCGGGTTGACATCTAATGAAGTTGATAATGAAACTAGAAAGCCCGGAGTGGCTGGAACAACTATTAGTTAGTTGTATAGCAACTTTAATTGATTATACAGGTTACATTTTTTTTTTGAAAGGTCAGTTCACTCATGAGGAAAGTAGAATCAACTTGCCTTGTTAAGAGTTATGTACGGAACCTAATGTATTAAGGAGGTTGTTCATCAATGTAATAGTAAAGGTTGAGGATTTTTGAAATGGACGGCAAGGGAGAAATGTAGAAGGGGTGATATCGTAGTTTTTTTTATTGAAGACAAGAACTTCATGGGGCTATATTAAAGCACTTGATTTGCAATATTAGATGTACATTGCTGTTCTTTGATTTGTTAAACTGATTCATTATTAGTTATGGAGTGGAACAAGGTTGGTGTATAAAGTTTCGAGAGTAACATATCAACAAAAAATGTTTCTTGATTGTCTTAATCGATATTATTGTTAATTTTTCCATGTGTATATATAAAATTGTATCCATGCTATACCCGTATTCAATTTTTTTTCTTCTAAATGTTGTATTGCGTATGTGTATCCACTATCCGCATGATTGGTATCTTCGTCGTTAGATTGTGTTTTTTGACCGTTCGTATTAGATCCTTAAACTACCCAATTTCTTGTGAGATTTTGATCTAATTTGAACGATCAAAAAAGACAATCAACGACTCATATTTCAAAGAACATGCGGGGATGCTTAAGAGCGGGAATTCCGACCCCTCCTCCTCCTTCTCTCTCTCTCTCTCTCTCTCTCTCTCTCTATATATATATATATATATATATATATCCCATGAGTTTAGTGGTTGCATCCACAATAAATCGTGTCCCAAATTTGATGGGTACAAATTTTAATGAAAATTATAGGATAGAAATTGTTTGATAAATTAGTTAGTAGTAGTATCCTTTGAACCGAAAATTTTCGGTTCGAAGGATACTACTCCTTTGAACCGAAAATTTGCTATGGCATGTAGAAGTTAACCTCATTCGACACGATATCGATTCTGTACTTCCTTGAGATATGAGAACATTTCTCAAAACAATGTAAATTTATATATAAAGCCCATGAGTTTGGTGGTTGCATCTAC